>JACCIB010000056.1:600000-1022500 GCA_018906965.1 Philotrypesis tridentata
GATGCCTTACAGTGTAAACGTGATAGTAAGTTTTTTTCTTATGAATCGCTTCTTTTAAATAATTATACTAACACTGCATTTCATAAAATTTCAAATTTCAAATTACGATTATTTACACTTTTGAAACATTCAAGCAAGCTTGAAAATTCATAAAATAATAAGACAAAATAATCAACTCGTGGAAGCAATTATTTGTTGTTTTTGTACGTAATTCGATTTTTATCTAAAATACCATGCTCGAAGAGATTAGGTTTCTTCTATCTTCTCGTACAATTTAGAAACAGGATTACTTATAGACTGAGAAGTCTGTGTTACATCCGCTCCGCACGAAAACTAGCTGTTATTTGGTCGAAAACTGATTTCCTCATTTTCCTAGCGACGAACGCGTGTGTCAACCTTAAAAACAACAGGTGGAATTGAGACTTACACTCCCACGACTCCAGGCAGTTCTCCAAAGAACTTTCCTCTGACCTCCGACTTGTACTTGACGAGACAGGGCATAGAAGCCCTGAAAGGAGTGGGCCCCTCCTGTCTGTAGAGCCTCTCGATCTCGTCGGCGTCGTAAATGAAGAGAAGGTCCGGTCTACCGATCAACCCCGTGAGTCTCGTGATTTTCCCGTAGTGTTCGTAAAACAGCTGGGAGACCCTCGCGACGTCGGAAATCGTGTACTGGCCGATGACGGGGAAGAGTCGCCAGGTGTTTCCGAGAATCGGTATGGGTTTTGGGCCGGGGATGTCCTCGTAGGGCTTCGCCTGGACGTCGTTAGCGGTCGTGGTCGAGGACGACGGGGACGAAGCCTCGGCTGTGATGCTCTCGCTGGTTATCTCGCGACGACAGAGACGAGCCAGGCGAGCTGCTGCTGTTAGTTTCTGCTTCATTTTGGGGGATGATTATTGGCCTCGCTGCAAATCAAAATGAAAATTTATTATTTTTATATTTACATTTTTTTTAAATTTTTAAATTTATAATTAAAAAAAGATTGTACGAAAACAGGCGAAGCTATGACAGCATTTCATTCAAAATTTCGTTTTCGAGTTTTAACGCCTAGTAACAAAATTGCTCAAAAGTTATACATCAAATTTTCTATTTCGTTCCGAAGCATTAAAGAAAAAAAGTTTACTTTTCATCTTGAAATCAATCTCATTCTAGACCGCGTTTCAACTGAGTTTTTAAAAATCGAAACACAAATTGGCTTCTTTTTAATGATCTTCTTACATTTTTAACTGTGAATAGTAATAAAGCTTGAAGAATATCTAATTATTTGAAAGAAATTGAATGAATTATACATATATTTTTGTACGAAAAAAAGAAAATTTCAATAGGATGCGCGTAACACTTCGACAACTTTCGTTTGAGTCGTCCCAAAAATCTCTCCACGTTCCATTTGCATATGCACAGCGAAAAATTTCCCTTCCAGCACCGCACCCATCGAAAATTAACGCATCTGCCCCAAAAGCTAATCCTCTCATTATCGTCAATTTCCATCCGGTACTCGCACGCGCATTGCGCAACTTACTTTGCACCGCTTAATTGAAAATTAATACGTCAGCGAGTGTAGCATGCATCGATATCGGCTGTCACTTTTATATACGTACGGCAATGCCGAGGCGTCGAGATGTCTGCCGATCGATTCGACCTCAATGCGCGTCTAGCTCGCATAAATTATAAATTTTTAATCCGCGCGCGGACGAATCGCCGCATAATATCAACCGATCGACGCATTAAATGTGGATTACGAGTTAATGGCTTCCTGGCCTTTGAAGTAGCCAAGTGCATTAACGCCTAGACCATTAGCGTTAATATACGCACGAATGTGCAGCAAAACGATGCATCAGGCGTCCGTGTCTGTACGTATGGTACACGCGGCAATTCGTCGTCGCTTCGATCTATTACGCTTGGCCTATTTTCTGGGCGGAGCTGAATCTTTAACTTCGCAGGAGGGGTTCCGCCAAAATCTCGGGGTATATTATGGCTGGATTAGCACGTGCGGAAAGCCGTGTGACGCGTCGAAAGCCAAGGATTCTCTCGTCACTTTGGCCGCGTGGACGACGACAAAAATGTGTGCGAAACAAAATTGAACGCTTATAGTGGGAAGGGAATAAAATTGATGAATATCAGGTTATCCAATATTAAAGTGTGTAATATCAGTAGAACTGTATAGTTCTTTCATAGAAACCGTTAAACGAATTTCGTAATATTTTAACATTACAATTTTTCATCCGATATAATGCTGCGCACGCTCGGCGTGCAGTATGGTGTAAGCATTTCTGTACAATTTATCGGACAAGGTCGAGAAACGCTGACAGCCGCAGTGCCTATTGATATGTTCCGTAAATCTCGGTTATTGGCGTGTGAAAAGCGTTAATTCAACTCGGCAGCCTTCGTACCGCTTTGAAGAATGGGATGCAATGTTGATTTTTTCATTATATCGATGTACCACACGTGAGAGTTTGCTTTTAAATACATTATATATACACACACACACAGTGAAACGAGTCACGCTCTTCGAGTCTGGAAATTAATGAATGAACTGAGATGTTAAATTAATTCGTATATACGCGATAGCAAAATAATTAATAACGTGTCAGCGATTTGTTCTGGTCCAGAGTTAATGTATCTATATTCTATGTACTGTAATATTTCATTTAAAAGCCTGTTGACTGGTGTTAAGCGTGTGTCGAATTTAATTAATTGATAAGGCGACTCGCGAGTGTTTTACAAAACTTTTTATTGAGTTTTCAAGGTAATTTGATAGGCGATGTTAGTATAGTGCAGTGCTTAATTTGCTTACAATTAAATTGAGTATAGTAAAAGCAAACTTACAGTAGCACCCTTCATTGCATGATAATAATATTTTCTTATATGTATCCTACAAAGTCTGTTATTTTGTCTGTTACGTCGTGGCGTAAAAATCGAATTTTTAATCGACATTTTAGACCGACTTAGAAGGATGTCGAAACTCATTTTTTTTCTTTTGCGCATAGTAATTTTTAAAGAAAGCTTGTATTGGAAAACCATGAAAATTAGTGGTTCATACGCAATTCATTAGTTTTTTACAGCAGTACATATTAATTATTCTTAAACAACATTTAATAATTTATTTTTCTCCACACTGCGCCGAAAGTACCACTTTCGCTCCCGGGCGCCAGGAGCGAAATTGGTAATTTCGGCGCTAGTGTGAAGAAAAATAGTATACGCACCACGGGAGTAAATTCGGACAGCCCATATCTCGTGTTTGCCACCCTCGCCTTCGGCTCGGGTATCAATATACACGAGATATGGACTCTCCAAGTTTTTTCCTCCCTAGGCACGTAATATACTATTTCTGAGATACAATCATATTGTCAGTATTCCTACGAAGACTATCGCTCGTTTCAGAAAAGGCCCATCTTAATTTTGCAATTTTTTGAGTAATAAAGTAAATAAATTCGTCCAGGATATGGTAGAAGCAAAGTATACGAGTGACATTTCAAGGTTATCAGATATCTAAGACAAATTAATTGACCCTATAGCGCTCTTAAAATGGCAAATCAAACAATAGGTCTTTCAAAATGTGCTCTAGTCTTCGCAGGGAGCGACTATATTATCTCGAAGGTGCACTAAGCTCATCCTGCTCTCACTTCTCTTCCAAAACTTATTCTCGAACTATATAGAGACGTTAAAAGTAGGCAGCCCCCTAAAGCCATAAATCCATCATGAGACAATTACCCGCGGTATCAGTAGCGACACGACGAACATCGTCAGCCCATAATTACAAAACAATTCATCAAACGCTCGATGCGTCAGCCGCAATTAACAAAAAATTCCCTCTCTAATTGCTCTCCGCGCCCACCGAGTAATTGCGCGTATATCCTGCGCGTGCGAATGGGAAAGCCCTACAATACCGACCTCAAGCACTAATAACCGCGTCGTTAGAGAAAAATACTGCGATACTATACGCATCCTTCGTCGTGCTTGCTGAAAATTTGCGACACATCTCTCGCGTTTAAAATGCGCAGTGCATATTGGCTCCACATATTTGGTATGCCGTCATAGGCGCGCACGAGAGAAAGTACACATTGCAGCGAGGAATTGACGTACGAGAAAAGAATGCCGGACTCTACATCGCAGCTGTACAATACTCTGCGACGATGTGTTATAAGATGCGCCTTGAACCCTATTGCTGAGGACGGGCTTATTCTGTTCAGACGAGTGTTTGCAATCTCAGCAGTACAGTCGATGAATCAAAGATTGTACAGGATATACCAAGCGCGTCGAGTTGCTTGATTGCGACGATCAACGCGCTGTCGTGATTAACGGCCTACAACCGCGCTGTATCACGCGTTTGTAGGTTTGTCATCTCTCTTTTATTACGAGTATACAGGAATGCGTCGGCGAAAAAAAAATGCTCACGAGAAACAAAAACTGAGATTTCGCGAGATAAATAAATCAGAGCTTCTGAACCTCGCCTCGAGCGAGAAAGAGATGGAGAGACATCGCGTCGAGCGAAAGAAAGCCAGTTATATAGGAGAGACCCAGAAACCGCGATGTATATACCAGCGCGCGCGCGCGCGCGTTAAAGCGCCCGTAAAATTACGCGGGAAAGGAGAAAATTCCCCATTGATCTGCGTGGAAACAAAAATATTTTTCGACCACTTTAACACGAAAACAGTGGAGCAGAAGAGGAAAAAAAATTACCGTTACACACATCAGCTGGTCTTCTCCTCCACGAAATCTCGTGCTGCACGAGTCTGTCCAGATCCTCGGAACTCAGCGCACCTGCCTCTCTCTCTTTCTCTCTGTCTCAGCCGCCGACGACGACAAGTCCTCGAGAATTTCTCATCCGGATCATCCCCCGGTTGGCGCAACACGCGAAAACCGTCCGGCGATTAAACGAGTCGTTTGGATTTGGAGGAAAACACTGCAGTTGTGTTCGCGCACGGGACGTCGGTTCGGCCGCGCGAGAGAGGAGGAATAAGGTCGGCGGAGAAGGCGTCGTGCCCGATACTGGCACTGCACATCTTCGGCGCAGGTGAGCTCGGCCGAGTAGGCGATCCCCACCAAGTGCACACCGGACGCACGCGATGGTGAAAGAACGGCTCCGAGCGGCGGGAGATGTATGCGCGGTACACCGTTGCCTCAATGCTTATCATAACTCTGCCGCCGTGGAATCGCCGCTTTGGGACTGATAAGTTCGGCTTTCGTTTTACTTTTATTTGTCACGATTTTATTCCTGCCTCTATTGCTTTGGATTATAGACATTCAAATTTCGCGCCATGGCTTGCGGGATAAAAATAATGTTGTGTAAAAGCATGGCTGATTTTTCCTTGTAAACAGTGGGTTAAAGAAAATTTCGATGTACAGTTATCTATACTGTTTTGTGAAGTTTTAAGTTAATGTTTGGATGCCTCTGCAAAAATGGTACTTGAACATTTGATACTGTTGATAATTAATCATTACGAGGATAATCATGTATCAGAGGGTATAACTGTACCTGGGTGTTTTGACATTTTTCCGAGTTTACTTTTTTTTATTTATTATTATAAGATAATTCTGCTACTGTTATTTCGTCTGCTATAATACTGTGGCGGAAAATTTGAATTTTCCATTAATTTGATATCTCTTAAAAAAATTGCTATAATCGGATTGTACATCGCTGTATCGTTGCGGGTAATTGCTGTCAATTATAACTTTTTCTCGCGTAAGATGACACATGATTCTCTCTCACGATGGATACTAATTATTGGATTAATTTTTATCTATCCTTAAACAAATGAGAATAACACAAAAAAATTGGATAAATTGCTTTTTAGAACATTCGTTTACGATTAGTATGGTTTTTAATAATTTTATTTGACTATAATTAAATTGAATATAGAGTCATTTTGTGAATCTTGACCTTTTTGTGGTTTTCATCTGAATCGCAAAACTGAGTAAACTTTCGAGTCAAGAAAATCACATAAAAATTTCACAAAATCTGTTGCAATTTCTTTTCTCACCTATGCAAAGTCACAAGCACGTTTTTGTTTTCTCGTCTGCTACAGAGCGGCGGGAAATTCGAATTCAAACCCGCAGATTTCGCACTCTCGACACCTTCACGCATTTGTCCACTACTTTGGCGCGCTTGCGTTTCGCCTGTACAGTCCCTCGGAGCCCACATAAAAATAAATAGCACCGCCAAGTCGTCTCTCAAAAATTCGCGCAAACAATGCGTCCCTCCTGGTGCGCAAGCCACGTGTGTCGTTGCCCTCGCGAACAGCAAAAATATTTTCATAAATCAAGGAGGAGACGCGTCGCCGCCCCGCGCAACGGTGCATTACACCACCGCATTCGAAAATACATCTCTTTCTCTCTCTCTCTCTCTCTCTCTATTAAGTATCCGTGGAGAAAATCCGACTCGGCGCTCGACAAAGGGACGACACTTGGCCTAGGCACAGTCAAGGGTTATTGCGGATACCGAAAAACACAATGGCGAGAGCCGAGGAAAGCTGCGAGAGCGAGAAGAGAGCAGCTCTCGAGCAGAATTATTCGGCGTCTATTACTCTCACAGCCGTTTCCCCTCAGGTATACGCTCTGCTCCTCGCGCCTGTGTATTTATTGCAGCTGAGAGAAAATTGTTTTAGTAGCTCCAGCGACTGGAGGTCGTATATTACAATATTATAGGGGGGGCTCGACGAGCTCGAGTACGCGATGTTTCCAGACTTTTGACTTTTGCCGAGTGTGTGTGTGTGTGTGTGTGTGTGTGTGTGTGTGTGTGTGTGTGTGTGTCTAATGTCTATAGGCATGGACATGGAAAACATAAACATTTTTACAGTGGAAAGTGAGAGTGGAGAGTTTGCACTGCAAATATGACGGATGGCTTTTCGCCGGTTATTATGTTAATATTTGGCTTTCTTCGCGCAGCTCTGCGTTGGGCAATAAATTTTGGTTGTGAAACATCATTCTACGCACGCTAGTCGTCACAAAACGTTTGTTTTTTTCTTCTTCGCTACTTTTACTCGTGTAGCTTGTAAGGCGTTGCAAAAGTCAAAATTATTTTAATGATAATAATTATTCATGGTTTAGATTATTTATTTACGTTTTTTTCATCAAAGAATCTGGTATCCGTAAAATGCAGCCTTCGGCTATACGCCTAGTTGGTAAACTGCAAAAATCCATGTTTGATTTCATTTGAAGCGCGCGAGTAGAAGCGTAAAAAGGTATATATGGCGAAATGCATCGATTACCCACTCTTTAGAGCTTCCAGCGCCAAAGCGAACGGCTGTTTTAATTGCGGCGCCCATTAAGGCCACCGCAAATTGTCCCCATTTTCATGCTAAGCCATATTAGATGAGTGTGCGTCTCTCTCTCTCTCTCTCTCTCTCTCTCTCTCTCTCTCTCTCTCTCTCTCTCTCTAATCGGGGACTGCATAGTGCATATGCCATGCGCAATATGCGCTGAAGCGAGTGCATCGCCGTGTAGCATTCGAACAATGAACTCTTATCACCTCGTGGCATCGTCTCTTACTCGACAGATTATTACTTGCCTGTACACAGTGGAGACGCATAACTTTTCCTCGCTGTATAATTTAGTCTTTCTGTTGGGAACTTGCAAGCTCCTGCAAAGAACGTGAATTCAAATTTCGCGCCAAAAGCTTGAAATTGAGAAGGTCATACCATGAGCGTTATTTCAAATTGTATTTTATTGCTTGTGAGAATATCCAGTTATCAGTGTGGTTTGTATTTACTTGGAATGTTAAGTAATTAAAATAAGTAATATTCTACCAGGTAATCCGCGGCAGGTAAGAAGAATATAAAAGAGATTACGAATGATGTTATCTTTTATATTTTACAGCTTAAACTTTTAATATATCAAGAATATTTTTTGAATAATTCATGCGTGTATCAAAATTGTGAAATTCAAGTCTCATTCCGAGAACCATTTATGACAGTACATAAAAGGGGATTATATAATATATATCTTGGTAGTTGAAATTAGTTTAGAAGTTTTCGATTGACTTTGGTATTTCCCTTACAGCATAGCCTACACCGGGGAAAATAAACTAACAGAAATCATTTCGAATAATTAGTATAGAAAGTCAATATTTGTTACTTATAGGTTAGTTTTAAAAAATCGCTAAATCATCCTGAAACAACGTAAATATACTATAGTGAGACTATTTTTTTAGAATTCTTAGAAAAACTTAATTAATCTTCTCAGCGCAATGTTTTACGAAATAACGAGTCTAATCGATTGAACAAGTTCATGGAAAAAGCTAATGAATCTTCTGTATAATAGTGTATTGTTTTATGAAGTAACGTTTATAATGAGTTCTCACATAATCGGTGCTTTTTCCCTCAATGAGGAAAATAACTTTTTTAACTAAAAGTTTTCGAACAAAAATACTTCATTCACTCGTTAATATTCACTATAAATATGCTACTCCTCCTAAACAGCGAAGACTCCGAGCATAAATTAGCTGCGAGTAATATTCATCGTAGCACATTAGCATAATTATTTTTTCACTAATTGCTATTTCTGAAGCGAAACATAAGCTCACCTGACATTAAGGAGGGAACTCGTTCGCCACATTTCACAGCGTCATTCTTCCGCTCTCCAGTATCGCAATAAAATTTATTGGAATAACTCGATACCGTTTAACGCTGCACCGACTTTTATATTGCGTCACAGTTCTCCAAAGTTCTGCACACGACACACCCGCAGTAACGATCGACGTATATATATATATTATATGTATATATCGGGTCAATCCCCGTTGTCGACGATCATAGGAACCAGTCGTTGGAAGAAATGCATTACAGCCCGAACAACAAAATTTCATTAACATCCATTGCTACAGGAGGACGACTAAAATACGCTCGCTCTCTCTCTCTCTCGCCGTAGGCGTGAGCGACGTTTCGTCGTCAAGCGTGTCATCGTTCCCGCAGGTAAGTCTCTATCCCTCCGCTAATCCTCTGCAGCAGTCCTCGCTTTTACAATAACCTCCGCGCAGAAACGTGGCGAATATTCGTAAATCTGCTCCCCCCACCCCACCTCCCCCCCCCCCCAGTCCTCCGAGTATAACAACTTAATCCCCGATGGAAAGCGCGCGTATATACTCGTCCAGGTATACGGAATCGTCGAGTAAACAGAGCTGCAAGTTTCCGGAAAAATCGACGGCTCGCCGACGAGGTGGGGGTAGTTTCGGTGGGACGACAGACCCCCCCTGGCACAGCACGAGACATATTACGACTCAGTTCCGTTCTCAGCCCCGAACGAGCAACAAGTCCCTCGGTGGCGCGCTTTACGCGATATCGTACGCAGGATCGTCGGTTCATGGCTTGAGGTGCAATTTGAGAGAGAGAAAAAAAATTTTTTTTATTGTTCTTCGAATTCGGATGTGCGCGCCTGGGCGATGATAGCACCCACCCACTGGATCAAGAGGAACATGATGGGAACTTACTCGGAAACACTTGTAAGTCTGATTATCGAGTGTGCACACGTGACGATGAAAAATGCCGCGGGCTAGAGCTTACGAATTTTTGAATTTTGAAATAACAGGGCAGGCCGTTGACGGAGGCCGAGTTGAGAGTCCAGAGATGCTTGGAGCGCATGCCGGTTCCCGACTGGTACCAGAAGTACTCGAGGCCTTCCAAGTTTCTGATGAACGACACGCCCTTCGAGTGTCGTCCGGCCTCGTGGAAGACCTACAAGAAAACGAAGAACAGCTGCGGAAACACGCCGAGGAAGACGAGCAGGAAAAAATCGCTCAGAAACTCACCCGAACAGTCGCCGCGAGAGTCCGAATCAGGTATGAATGGCTTTCGTCAGGTCCGATAATAATTATGTGTGTTGAGTAAAAACTATAACATTTTGTGTTACACGACGCAATTTTTACCTAATTCGTAAAAGATACTAAAATTGAAGAAAAGTTATAGCACTGAGTAATTCTTACTATAAGCAGGTGATAATTTTGACTGAAAGTATAATTGAAAAATTATTACGCGTAAAAATTACTACTAATTACTATGTTGATAAGTATTACAGTAGCTTATAGTAACAGAATTGAAATAAGAATGATAGCGTTGATTTTTTACTGTAGAAAGAGTAAAAACACTTTACTACAACTTTGTTACCAGCCCATATTACAGTACAATAATTTTGATGCAAGTACGCTTAGCAAAAATGATTGTACCGAGCGATTCTCGCAGTATAGCCTTATAGTTGGTAATTTTGAAAATGCATCCCCATTGCAGAGAGCTCGCGCGCATCGACAGTAGACAGCGGCTACCGGGGCTCCCGCAAATCTCCCAAGAAGGATAAAAGCACGGGCTTCTCGAGCAGCCGTAGCGCCTCCTCGGGCTCGGAGTGCGAGGACAAGACTCTGCTGGCCGCCAACGTCTCCGGCAAGGGCTCGCGCAGTCCCCTCAACAACAGCAACAGCTTCCCGCGCATGAGTCGCTCGCGGAAAATCGAGAACATCAACATCGTGTTCCCGAAGCCGTTTCCGGCCGAGAGCGCCGAGGACATGGCCCCGGCGAAGCCGGCTCGCAAAACCGTCTACACGATGACGAAGAACTTTGAGATGGAGCAGGAGGCCGAGGCGGACAGCAGCGGCAGCAGCAGGACGCACGCGAGCTTCCTCATAGCCGACGTCGAGCCGAGCGGAGTGACGACCCTGGTGAAGGTCTTCGCCGGTCCCCTCACCTCCGACTCGTCGTCCGGCGGCTCGTCCGACGAGGAGCGCTACTCGCCGGACAGCCGGTTCTTCCACTCCAGCAACAAGTCCACGCAGCTCGAGAAGATCGTGCAGACTCGGCGCTCCGGCGGCCGCAGCTTCATCCAGGAGATCATCGACGAGCTCGACCGCAGCTGGAGCGGCAAGAGCCGCAGCCACGCGGAGAGCGGCGAGCCCCTCGGTCCCGGGGCCCAGAGCTTCGTCCGCAGCATGGTGAGCGCGCTCGAGCAGAGCGACGAGGACGAGGACCGGCAGAGCAGCGCCAGCAGCGCCAGCAGCGACTCCGACCTCGCCAAGTCCACGAGCATCTCCTTCAAGTCCTACGACAGCGCGGACGAGCAGCCGAGCCCGAGCTGCTGCTGCTCGTCCGACGAGGAGGTCTACTGGATCCCCTGCAAGAGCCTCCAGATGCCGAGGACCAGCTCCCAGCTCAGCATGATGTCCAAGGGCTCGAACGGGCGCCGCAGCTCCGGCGGCAACTCGCCCGGGCTCAGCCCCATCAAGATGGAGAGGCGCGACGACTGGCTGCAGAGGGAGAAAGCGCCGTCGAGGCAGCTCTTCAGGATCGACGAGACCGGCGTGGCGGACTCCGGCTACTCGGACGACAGGTCCACCTGCACCGGCTCGTCCAGGACGGCCACGCTCAGCTCCGAACGGAGCACCGTCCGATCCTCGTCCACCCCCTCGCCCTCGTCGCTCGTCGACTGTCGGGCCAGCGCCGTCGCGCTCTCAAGGTCGGGAGCTTTTGTCATGAAGTCTTTTTTGGTTTGAGATCGAGTCTACGCTTGCGTACTCTCAGCTCATAGGCAAGCTTTTTTCTATTGCTTTTTCTTGTCCCTCTGCCTCAACTGCTTTTTCCCTTTCGAAGCGTTTGTAATTCGCTAATAATTATTATTTATTATACTAATTATACACGTGTTTACCAATGTATAAGTAATAACAAATTCAGAAATAATCTTTATGAATTCCATCTAATGTGCTCCAAAGAAATGTTTACAAATTTATAGAACTGAGTATTGAATAATTGCGATTCATTGTGAGAACTAAAACGATCATTCCACTGTTAACTTGATATTTTCAGAATTAAATTGATAACTTCTCATCAGGATGTTCTAGGTTACATTTTCTTTTTTTTTTTTAAAGTTAAAAAAATTAGTACTCATTGGTAAATATTTTTATAATTTGTGTACAGTAGAATTAGTAATCGTAATTTCACATAAGAATTTCAAGAAAGCTTAAAAATACCTTCGCATTTAGTAAAAAAAAAATAAAAGATTGTTATCTCAATACTACTATTTTGAAATAGTTTTTGCGAGGATTTTAGATTTTACTGTTCTATATGCACAGTATTTATTCTCTATAATCATATTCAAAAAATTAGTATAGTTTCTTGAGCAGACATACTTTTTGAATATATGTATATTGCATATATCTTTCTTATTTAAAAAAGTAGCATTGCGCTTTGACAAACTATTCAAATAAAAATATATATTATATAATTCTGACAATATTATTATAGGACTATAAATTCTTATTTTACAGTTTATGAAAAATCTATAAAATTATAAATTTATATTCAAGGATTCACAGTTTAATTTTTTAAAATGAATTTTAAATATTTTATTCCTTTAGATGATTAATCGATTCAGATATATGTAAGTTAACTAATTTTAATAGAAAAAAAGATAAAATATTGTTTTATTATTTAATGGTATGCTTTTATGCGATGTGAAGCTTTAAACGTAGATTTTCAAAGTCAAATAGAAATAAGATTACCAACAATAAGATACATATACAGTTCCCTGTATTAATTAAGTTATGAATAATATTTCTTTCAAAATTTTCTGCTATGAATAAATTAACAATAAGATATATATTATATAGGGTTTACGTAAATTACTATATTGTATTGCAATATGTTAATTTTACTACTATAATGCTATTAAATATAACTGATAGATTAATTTTCTATAACGCTGGTGCACGTTTAAATATTGCATATTTATTCAGGCACTGCAAACAGCTACAAGCGCTTTTAAATCAGTAACTTTATGAACACTCGTACATCTGCAGAGTTATGCAGCCATACGAAGTGTCCAGGGCATTTCACAATAGATTTATTAAGCTTCGAATTTTAGTGACATTATTACGATAAGCTTTGTACATTAATTTCATATTCGCCATATATATATATAGTGTTTTATATCTCCACTTATTTGTTAGGTTCGTGAAAACTGTGCGCGTTTTAAATTATCCTTCAATAATTTCGAGACTTCATTAGTCAAGTATAAGATAATAAGTTGTATTATATAGTACATAGTATAGGTAAATCTTACATGTATATTTGACATAAGTTTTCTACAGTTGGCGCGATATATTATGAAGTAATTATAAGCTCGTGTATAAATTAAAGTTTATATCATACACTTAAGTTGTATAAAAACTCGACAATCGTTCTGAAAATTAATTAAAGTCACGCATTTTAGTACGCAAATAAGTTGTACGTATAAGTTATATGTATTATATATTTATTCGTCAAATTTAACGATAAAATTATAAGTATACTTGCATCGTACACGCTCGATTTTGTCCTAAATAGATTTTACGCTTAAACTGTACATACATGGATCTCAATGGAAAAAAGCATATTACGATAAAGAAATAATCTGTAATACACACTTGTACGACTTCGCGTATACGGTTTTGTATACGCATCTCGTATATATAAATACACAATAAATTTAAGCTTGCTCATGAAAGCTCTGTTCTCTGTTTACATAACACTCGATAAACCTAAATCCGTTTCTCCTAAATTCCGTCTACAATTTATCCTCAGTCCATGTCCTGCTCTGCGCAGGTAAAGCAGCGTCGATTCCGAAATCTTTTGATTTCGTTGTTTTACGCGATTCGGCGTTCTGTTGTTCGAATTTAAAAAGAAAGCGCGCGAAAAATGAAGCATTTTCAAATCAGCCCAAAATAGATTGAAACATTTGCAATGTACACCAACTATTCGAGTCTAGGCTGCCGCTCGCGCTCGACAACCGACATTTTCAAAGCCTCGAGTCTCGACGATCCATCGCGCCCGGCGGTGAGCCTAATAAGCGTCCGACGTCGTCGCGACGGCCCGTCGTCGTCGGACTACCTCGGCGTCGTTCCATCGGCGCTGAGTCAACGAGCCGAGGGACCGCCTCGTCGCCGGCTCATCGAGACGTCGACACCCGAGACTCCGAGATCGAGCTTTTTGAAGAGCCTCATTGCGTCTCTTGAGAAACGGCAGAAGGAGATAAGTGGAGGGTACTGTGAATTAGCTGGTGATGCATTTTTCGCTAGAAAGAATTTCGGGAGGGATGAGGTTGTTGCTGCTGCTGCTGCTGCTACTGCTGCTGATTCGGGGAGGAAAGTAGAGGGTGAGAGGCTGAGACGTGGGATGACGTATACACGGTAAGAAATTTTGGGTGGTGTTTGCGAGGCAATTAGTTCATTCAATTGAAGACGAAGCGAACATTTTCTGAACAATTAGTATAATGATTTTTATTGATACAGTTTCTGGTTTAATCGTTCTGGAAAATCTACAGAATATTTTGCAGAATTTTTGACTAATAATTTGTATACGTTTCTGAAATTATTAATGCAATATTGAGCAAATAATCATTTGAATTTTACTATTATTATTAAATTATTAATTGAAAATTTAAAAATGCGTAGATGGTCAGATGAAAGTTAGATTTAAGATCTTTCCTTTGTCACGATTAATAGAATAAAGAAACGATTTTTAATTAAAGAAATTCTTTTTTAATACAGAGTATTCTTAATGAAAAACTTTTTTTTTAATTTTCTAAGAACTTATTCAAAGAATTAAAACTGGTACAAAAAATTTAAGACTTATCTATATCAGAAACTGTAAATCTTTTTCCATGTTTTATACTGAATCTGTAAAACAATTTTAAAAATTACAAGGCTAAAATTAATTAATTTACTTAATAAGAAACTATCATGAAAAAATCTATTAGGTTCCGTCGTGCACTATATCGGAATATCAGCAATAACTATTTTTTCTTTTGTAATACATATAAATGATTCCACCCATAGTTAGTATACCTATATCGAGAGAATTAGTTTATATAAAAACAGAAAAAATGAGTGTGAATTTATTTTCGATCATATAAGTACATGGCGGCACTCTATTACGCAAATACGAAAATCTATTATATTATTACCATCTAATTAACTACAGATTCTTTGAATTAAAAAATTTAATATATTGTTCCACTTTCGCTTCATAAAGTTAATGGATTTATATAATTTCTGATTGAAGAAAAGAAAGAGAATGTAATAACAAAGAATTATAATGGATTTCTATTCTTCCTGTACAATTAATAAAAAATGAATTTCATGCCTCAATGCACCATCGGATGAAAAAACAATGAACAGATTTCCGTGTACAACGTTAAATTTTTATTACGAAATTATAAAAATTTAGCCGTATATTCGCCGCTCCTAATGTATCATCTATTTTTTAATTTTCTACATAATAATTAACAGCCAACACATTTTGGCGCGAAATTCGAATTTTCCTCCTATAATCACGCTCTGGACTCACAAAAAATTCCTACAAACAGTCTCGCACCAGTGAGCCGTCTGGAAGACCTGCAAGAGCACGACGAGCTGGAGGACGAGCTCGGCCACTTGTCCGGCGTGGTGAGCGCGTCGACACCTCGGAAATCCTGGTCGACCAACGATCTCGTCTCGCCTCCCATCCTCTCCTGCCACAACGACACCGTCCCTCCCAAGCCCACCTTCCAGCAGGCCATAAAAAACATGTTCAGCTCCCTCCTCGGCTGGCGCTCGAAGAGCTTACCCCGGAGCTTGCCGAGAGGCTCCCGCGAGTACTACGCGGCGCGCGAGAGCCTCGGCGACGAGATGGGAGCTTTCAGGAAGCAGACGATGCCGCGACTGATAAAGGGCGCGACGAGCAAGGGCAGACTGGACCAGAGTCGCGGCGAGGTGACGAGGAGCAGGGAATTTGCGAATTTCATCGGCAGCGGTGCGCGGAGCCTCGACGACAGCGCTGCTTCGAGGCCGAGTATCGCGACGATTCGACCTGTCTACGGGACGCTCAGGTCGGCAAAGAGAGCCTCGTCCCACATTCAGATAACCAAGCCAGCTGCCGAGAGCGTTTATGGCTCTGTTAAAGTAAAGGTGTGTCTCTCTCTCTCTCTCTCTCCTCTGAATGGGTTTATCGGTAGAGAAAGAAATTTGGTTGAACTGCTGAAATAATTATTCTTGAAAAAATATTCACAATGTTAAATCTAATTTCTCGTGTACGAAGTAATGTTTTATGCACTAGTATCAAAAACTATTATTATCGAATCGATTCTTAATTCTTTGAGCTAATTCAAATCGAAATTAATTTGACGTTAGTAGTTAGTATTTTGATTTGAAAAAAAAATGTACAGACATTTTGTTTTAAATGCTAGATATATTTGCAGTTTTTCTATTATTACCGCATATAGTATTATGGATATTTTTTCTCAAATATGCCATCTCTCAACTTTTCTACTTTCTTGAAAAATAATCAGTAGGTGTTTGAAAACATTTAAAAATTAAATTGGATTGGATATTAGTTCAATAGTATATCCAATTCACATATCACCAACATTTAAAATTCAAGAAACACTTGAATGTTTACTTTGTCTACCACTGGACATAATTTATAATTGATTATGTACCTTTTTCGGTGCTACAAGCTTCACACAAATGAATGTAAAAGATGTTTTTTGTTATCTAATTTATGATTTGAAAATAGTATATTAGTGAAGCATCGATACGTGAAACATATAACTTATTGATCAGAAAAAAATCTATAACAGAAAGGCTTATCCGTCGAGCTGTACCTTTTCTTTCAAAAATATCAACAGTGCATTCAATAAAATTTTTTCAACCGCAAAATCCTCAAAATTTTTTCGAACGACAAGTAGCAAATTCAGCCGAAACACATTGCAGCGTCCTCCAGAGGTACCGATACGCCACTCCTCGCTGCCGAAAGACATAGACCGCCACCTCCTGTTTCTACCCTCCAAGTTCAGGGACCAGCAGAGGCGCGTGACGTCACTGGAGCCGAGGCCACTGGGCATTAGATCGGCGTCTTCGATGGTTTACGACGTGCCGAGACAGAATCGCCGTCCCCCGCTGCATCGGGAACCGAGATACTCACCGCCCAAGTACGAGAATTTCAAGCTGGCCGTCAGCTACAACGATAAGCGTACTCGCAACTCTATGATTACGAAATTTTAGAATTTTTTTCTTCTTCTTAAGATTTAGCTTATTACAATAGTTGCCTGTAATCGAATTCTGCAATGCTGCCCAATTAAATCGAATACAAAATGTGAAAATAAAGCCTAAGATAAAATATTCTTCTTCAACGTAAATCATTTCTTGGAACGATCCACGCGGCTAAAGTTCCATGTCGCCGTAACTATACATGAATTTTAAGCAAACGTGTCTGTATATACAGCAACTAAAAGAAGAAACGATTTACCCAGTAGAGACAAACTCTAAGCTATGTGGCAAAGACGAGCTGCAGTACCTCAATCATCCCGCCGCAGGTATAAACTCTCCCCGTCATAACGCGCGCGCGCGCGCACTGCAAATACCCTCAATATCCATCTACGTGAGTTTTTACATGCGAATCTCCCAAAGGATCCACCCCCACCCCTCCCAAATAACCGCATTGTCTCGAAAGCGCTCAGGTAGCTGCGAAGGGCCTAATTTCGGGAAAACCAGGTGCCAATAAACGCGGGATTGGTCGAGGAGGATTTGTCGCACGGCCGGTGCGAGGGGCTCGGCAGAGGTGAGTGCAATATTCTCCGGTTCACTTGAGCTCGATAGGCCGTCGAGGTGAGAGCTGGAAGAAGCAAATCGGGACGTCGGGGGCTGCCGAAAGCTGCGCCCGCTGCACGCCGTCATTTCCTTTCGTCGCGTCCTGCATTTTCGCTTTATGGCAGGATGTCTCGCTCGTCGGGGAAGAAGTGGTTTCGGAAGAGCATCGTCGACTATTCCGAGGAGCTGGTAAGTTTCTGGATTTTTTGGTTTTTTTTCTTTGATAGACGCTGTTTAAATGTAAGTGTCGTCCGGTCGCCGGCTTCTTGTGTGCTGTATAGTTCGTTTGTGAAATTTCAAAAATCTGTTCAATTTAGTGACAAGTGTATGTACTCCACTGTTATTGCAAGTGAATTCTCATTGACGTTGTTGTGCATTGAAACTACATATATTGCAGTATAGACTTGAATTTTAATTAACACAGAAATTCAGACGTGAATGGCAGGAAAAAATGTTTTGAAATTGAGATAATTTATGACCGTTTATGTGCATTATGTACATTAATGCAACGATTTTTTTCTCACCCAGTCCTTAAAGTGTCAACTTTATTCCCTAGGCGGGAAGAGTCAGTAGGCATTTTATGGCTGTGCGTGAAAAAAAATAGTAGTAGACCACGGGAGTAAATAAAGAATGCCTCAAATCGCATATTACTATTTTAACACGCCCTGACTTAAAGCGTGTACTTTATCCCCCGGCGACCTGAGAAAAAAGTGATGCGTTCAATCCCTACCCCCACTCTCGTCTCAATAGCGACACGCGCTATATGCTTAGATCATGTATGATCTAAGGCTGTATGCGTGTGTCACTTATATAGTGAAGAGACCAGAGCGGGGTTAGAGTTTTAAGTTTTAACGTACCACTTTCTTTTCAGTTTACCAAGTGTAAGTGTACGCATTCTATTCTCTAATTAAGGGTGTGTTAAAAAAATTGTATATTCCATTCGGGAATGAATGTGAGCTGTTTAAACCTGCAAACTCGTCCGCAGGATTTAAACAGCCTATTTTATTCCATAGGTGCATAATATACTATTTCCAATTGCATTATATTTCAACACGTAGATTCAATGAGTTTTGTATTTTCTAAAATTGATTCTATATATATTATGCCATTTTTCATTCAGTAAGTGTATTTCAATCAAATTTTATATACTGATATTATTTTATGTATTGTGCCTGAATTTAAACTCAATTTACACTCAGCTGAGATATAATATTATAGTCTCCTAGTTATCTTAATAATGATCGTAAAAACAACATTTTTGAATCAATTTATAGTATTTTGTATAATGTACATCAAAGTACTCGCATCTCTTTAAATTAGTTCCATAGTATAGTATATCATTAAAAATATATAAATAAATTAAGTGCAAACTGAAATAATATTGTTATATCAAAATATAATTATGATTATCCCTGATGAAATTTCTGTGTCAGACATAAACTCACAAAATTGTTATCTTGTTCAACAGAGCAGATCATTTGCAGAGGCCAAAACGCGTGTTCAGCAAGGAATCGAGCGGCTCAAATTGAAAAATGCCACCGAGACTTTCAAGCGCATCCCCTCCTTTCGAGGTTCGTTTCGTGGAAAGTCGGAGAACAAAAAATCTAAATCACCAAAAAAAAGTAAAGCGCCAAAAAATAAAACACCGCCGAGATCGCCATCAGGTAAGAATCACATGTTTTTATGCCATAATTACATGTGTGCTATTAACTTACTATAAGTTTCTTTTTATTACAAATAGATTACATTTTTTCAAATTGACCAATGATGTTATGCGTTTTATGCCAAATTTGGCATTTTTAATCATTATAGCAATAATTGATAATTATTTGTACGACTATCGTTTACTGTCGTTTACTCTGTATATAAGTAAACTAAAAGTTAAACTTTAGAAATAACGTTAACAGCAACGAAATTTCCATTTCCAGGCCAATCCCTCGCTTCGACAGTCAGCAGTAACCATCACGACATAAACCTCACCTATCGCATCTACCGCAAGCCTTTCCTCCCTTCCACGGACCTGAGCAGCTCGGCATCGTCCGAGTCCGACGAGCCGTACAAGCCCGTGGCATTTCGCAGCAGCCGCTCGCAACCCGTTCTCACCAATAGCTACAGCTTTCCCCGCATCAGCCGTTCCCGCAAGCTCGACAACATCAATATCGTCTTCTCCAGGCCATTTCCGGCCCAGGAGGACACCGCCGTCGTCTCGAAAACTCACTACGAGTCCTGCCGCAGCAGCGTCGAGCCCAATAAGACCCCGATCACCCGGGACCAGACCCACTACGAGTCCTGCCAGAGCAACATCAGCCTCGTCTTCAAGGAGAAGCCCCCCCTCGACTGGCGCCGGGAGGCCAGTCCAGCCTCGAGCCTCGACGACAGCAGCGACTCCGAGCTCGCCCGCTCCACGGACATCTCCTACGAGGAGGAGAGCTGCGACGAGGAGCTGCCCAGGACCGGGCCCCCCAAGGACAGCGACGTCTACTGGATCCCCAGGAAGATGTTCAACCTGCCGAGGACCAGCTCGACGCTGAGCGTCCAGCCGACCGTGACCACCGTGGACGCCTCCCCGGGGGTCAGTCCCATCAAGGACCGGGAGAAGCAGGACAAAGAGAACCAGCTGAGACGAGCCTGGGGCATGACCTACAAGGTCAGGAAGGACAAGACCCCGAGGAAGCTGTTCTGCATCGAGGAGACTCTCGTCATCGATTCCGGCTATTCCGACAGATCTGGTCTCAACTCGAGGGCTACGCTCAACAGAGTCACCCCCTCGCCCATCTCGTCGATGACGCCGTCCCCGGTCCTCGCTATCGAGGACGAGACGATCGACCTGGACAATGAAATCTTCAACGGCTCGAAACCGTTTGTGCTCAAATCTTTTTACGTTTAGAGCTTACATTATATATGCATGCATCACGCCTTAGACTTTACTTTATTTTTACCCACTTGTATATCAGTTGCATACTTCTATATTTTTCTGCGAAGCATTAAAATTAAGTTCTAGTCTTTCATTCTTATATTTCATTTATATATTATATTATGTACTTGTAATTCATCATTTGCTTTTTTGCTGTAAGCCTAGTAGTATAAATCAATTTTACTTTTGCAATCGTAACTTATTTTGCTGTGAGTCTAGCGTATAAATCAATGCTTGTTTTTTAAACTGTTTAGTGCATAACAATTATTAATATGATTGTTATAGCTTAGAAGCGCAAAAATTTTGTACTTGTATTAAAAAAATCAAATTTAGTGTTTTGAAAACAAACAAATTGCACGTGAGCAAAAAGACCAAGAACTTAATCTTGCAAGATTACAAATCTTATTTGTGTACGAGATAAATTGTAAGAATAAAAACATTGAAGAATTATTATTTTTACGTATGAAAAATTATGTTTAAGTCATTATTTTTTAACAAGACTACGACAAATCTAGATGTAAAGTCGGGTCCTCCAAATGTACAATCGCAATAACAGAAATTTATTCGTAAATACACGACATGTATAGACCAATAAAAGCTGAATAAAGTTTGTTCGTTCCTCAGAATTTCCAATTGTTTACATCTACCCGTCATCCGATTTCCCGCTGTACACATTACAAAGTCAGTCTTACGCAGTCAGTCCATCGCAAATGGCTCAGATCGTCGTCGCCCGAATTCCTACGATGGATCCCTAACGGCCGGAAACTTTATCTCTCAATTGAATTCTTATCCTGTGCAGTAAGATTCGAAAAAATAAAAGAAAAAGTAACATCACGAATCAAAGTGTTCTGCCGCTAAAGCAGCATGTTCTCGAGTTACGGAGGAGCCTCATCTCGCTCCAGATCGACAACGGACATCTTCCGAGCGTCCTCCGATCCGGGTGGGGTCTCCCATCCCCAACTGAATTACAGCTGCGACTTCCGCAAAAACAGCAACCCCGCGCTCCTCAGCCGTCGACGTCGTTTCCTAGCACCAGCACCACCTCGGCGCACGGACAGCTGTAAACACATCAGCAGCAACCCCAACCCCGAACCTTCGGCTCAGAAGCGCGTGAGAGCCGACGACGAGGCTTATCCCGACGCAATTGTACTGCCCACCCAACTGACGAGGAGTCCGACTTCGCAGAACTTTGTGAAGAAACTCGTGGCGACTCTCGAGAGGAGGCAGAGGGAACAGGGTATCGGCGCGAGACTCGGGGCGCTGCTGCAGGGAACCAGTGAAATGGTGCAGAGGAAGAACGCCAGGAACACGGTGCCGACGACCAAAGCCCAGGACGTCAAGAGAGAGCAGAGTAGGATTCGCGAGGATCAAGCTATTTTGAGGTATACAAGTATAATCTGTTTTTCGGCTGATGCCGCGCCTGAGTGAAACTGGATTCAAGCTCGCTACACATAAAATGTTGCATAAATCGAGCTTTGCTCAAAACTGCCATTCCCCTCAAACGCGCACAAAATTGCATTTCAATAATTTGAATCTCCGCGTGCCCACCGCAGATTCCCAACAGCTCAACTGGAGGACCTGCTCGAGCACGACGAGGACGAGGAGAAGGACGAGGACTGGCGCGAAACGACCGAGCTGACCAGCTCCCACTTCTGGGACAACGACAACGACGAAGCCGACGACGGAAGTAGTCCCTCGGTCAACCTGCCCATCCACATAATCGAGAGAAAAGCCGACGGCAACAAGCCGACGACGGTCAAGCGAACCATCAAGAACATGTTCTCGTCCATCCTGAACTGGAAGAACGGCCGGGGCCTGCCCAAAGGCTCCCGCGAGTACTACGCGGCCAGGGAGAGCCTCGGCGAGGAGATGCGAGCTTTTCGACGCGACACCATGCCGAGGCTCATGGAGCACGCGAGCGTCAAGGGTAAACTCGACAGCAGGGGGAAGCCCGAGTCGGCTCAGGGGGGCAACGATCAGCGCCAATTTTCCGAGCTGATCGGCAGCCCGAAGCTCGGCGCTTTGCAGGAGCTCGAGTCCGCGAGCATCGCCACCATTCATCCGGTTTACGGCAGCAGCAATTACAACAATCAGCGGCGTTCCTGGCACATGCAGGATTTTCCCAAGGACTTTGGCGAGAGTCAGGAGCTTGTTTACGGATCCATTAAAGTTCAGGTATGTTATTGTGCACATCATTTGCGTTAAACCGAATAAACCAATTCTAAAAAATTTGACAAGTGAACATAAGACACTGCACCTTCATCGATTCTAAATTACTTTGATCGTCCACAGCCACCAGCCCCACCACCGCGCGTCCCCGCAACCCACCTATCTTCACCGGCGGAGCTTCACTTCCTCCGGCCGTCCAAGGTCCGGGATCTCCAGAATCGCATCTCGCGCCACGAGTCGTACTCTCGAGTCGAGCTGCGCAAGCCCACTGCGACCTCGTCGTCCAGCATCAGCGGCAGTGGCAACCGCAACTCCGTCATCTACGACGTGCCTCGTTCGAATCGGCGGGTCGAGCCGACGACGCACGACGTCGTCACCGACGAGATACTCGTCGAGCACCAGCCCCGGCTCGCCGGCTACATCAGCCGCGTCACTGCCCCCGAGTACGAGAACGTGAGCGCCGCGGGCATTATCGCGACTCGCGACGACGATAAGAGGCTGCACTGCACTGCCTTTACGACCTTTTAGTCTGGCGACGCGGCGTCTCGGGGCCGCAGGCACATAACTATGTGCGCCGCATTAGCCACGATTTTTTTGGCTGCGGTCTTTAAGAATTTTCGAGAATTTCTTAAGGAACTAGCATAATTCATTATTGCAGTAATTCTTTTTGTACATCGTCCGTAATCTGCGACACAGCTTGGAGGTATACACCAATTACGTTATATTTTTGTAAGACCGAGTCGTTTTCAATGTATTGCTCGTTGATTATTTTTATTACACTTTAACTGCGCAATTCTCATTGATTATATTATTATAACGCTTTACATGTTATGTAAAAGCGCTGGGCTTACGTTTTCTCTCTATTTAACTTGACTGTATAATTGTAAGAAAAAGACTCGATTCGGCTGATTTTCATCGATCGTTGGACTGTACGAAAATTATATAAAGACAATAAATAATCTTTCATTGCAAAATTTGTATATGTAGTACCTATGTCGTACGATAGCAGTTATCGTTCGAATTTTTATTTTTAAATATGTTGCAAAATATTATGGCGGATCGACGAGATTATAAATTAAAGTATATAACAATAACAGTATTAACAGTGTAACACGTATGAAGCTTCTGAAGTCGGCCGTCGGAGGCTATCCGCATACAAATTTTGTTGCCTGTTGGGCGAAACTTATACAAAATATATATGTGCGAATTCACGAAATAGTGGAAACAACTCACCAAAATTGCAAAATTTTTTATTCAAGGCACGCCTACTAGACCTATGTGTTCTGGTTCCTTAGACCATACTGAAAGACAAAAAAAAATCGTGTGAACGGCAAATCGTAGGGTAAATATACTTTTTTCCGGAGCAAAAAACGACTCGAAAAATGAGAAATAATTAACAAAAAAAGAATTCACAGATTTTTTTCGCGAAAACTATAGACTTTTACAAAAATTTCATTAGAACAAAAATATCTTAAAATTCATCGAAGAATGCTCTAAAATTTTTTCAGATTGATCCGGTACAGTTTTTGATTTTTCGAAAAGTCAAAAAAACCGAATTTTCGAAAAATGTCTGAAAAAAATCTGAAAAAATTTCAGAGCATACTTTGATGAATTTTAAGACATTTTGGTTCTAATGAAATTCTTATAAAAGTCTATAGTTTTCGCGAAAAAAATCTGCGAATTCTTTTTTTGTTAATTATTTCTCATTTTTCGAGTCGTTTTTTGCTCCGGAAAAAAGTATATTTACCCGACGATTCGCTGTTTACGCGAGTTTTTTCTCTTTCAGTATTATGGTGCTAAGGAACCAGTCTTCAATAAAAAATTCTGCCAGCACATAAAGCAACGAAAGTATACAAAAACAATATACCTATATATAGGCATATCATATTCAATATATAATCAACATATAATGCAACTTCGGTTACTTAACCTAGAATCCTCCCACTCGAGCTCGAGAGTCGAGATTGTTGATAGGTGCAGTTGTGGATCTGCTGAAGAATAGACTGTAGACGCGGGGAATCAATTGTTCGACTGCACGACAAGATGTATCGATAAACAAACGCGACAAGGTTTAGTTGTGACTTTACGTTTTCTCAAGACTGCAATAATCTAGGTAAACAATTGGAATATGCAGGAGATTCCCTTTGTACTGACAGAATGGCAAGAGCTCAATTCGTTACTCTATGCACCTCTCAGTGCGACAAAAAGAATCCAGGTAATTGGTTCTTTGAAGTGATTTATTGGATTTTAATTTGTTTCGAATAATTGATGGAAATATTTGTCCTTTTAATGGGTGCAGTACACTTGCGTAGCAGTATCGGAGAACTACATTGCACTCGGGGCCACGAGTGGAAGTATTTACTTATTCTCAAGAGAGCCATGCACTTTTCAACAATTGATTCCACTATCGGTGAGTTGAGGTAATAGTGTTAAATATGCATGACTTTTGTTATAACTGCTGTGGTTTCAATGTACAGGAAGGAGCAGTATTTCGAGCACAAATATCACCTGATGAAAAGACTGTAGCTTTGGCAACGGTCAGAGGATGTATTTGTTTAGTCGCTCTGAAACCAAACGTCAAGCTTATAACAATTTCTACAGAGCACATAGGGGAAAAAGTTACTTGTCTGTGTTGGAATGAAAACAGCACAGAAGTTTATGCAGGAGACGAATCGGGGAAAGTATCTGTTTCAATCATTTCCAGTTTTATGGTACTTTTTTTTTTACATTAAATGAATCAGTTTCCTGAGTTTTGAAATAATAAATTAATAATTCAATTGTTCCCTAGGTTAATGGCATGTTTCAATCTCCATCTTGTGCTCTAATGAATTTAGATTCCAAAATTGTGCAAATGAACTATACATTATCTCTGTTACTAATATCCACGATGAGTCGCTGTCACATTTGCGACACAGTGTCTGAGCAATACAAACAAATTGGTAATAAACCTCGAGATGGTGAATTTGGAGCATGTTTTCTCAAAACGCACAATAATGATAAAAATTTTCCAATGGAGAGAAGAAAAAAAGACCCTGTTTCCAATGTTAAGCATGTGTTTAGCATGAGTGGAGAAGTAATCAATGGAGTTAACTTGGAAGGCCTTCCAAAAATTTTCTGTGCACGTCCTGGTTCAAGACTTTGGGAGGTAACAGCAACTGGTGTTGTTATTAAGACTCATCAGTTTAAGGAAGCCTTATCCATTCCTCCACTCGCAGTTTTCAAACCGTCAATTGGAAAGATATTTAAATTAAGAAAGCAAGATCAAGCTTGGCCAGCACAATCAATCAATTTTTCTCAACTTTTTGTAATCAATCACAAATATTTATTTTCATACACAATGAATGGACTGTACATTTTCGATCCAGAAAATGCTGAAGTGGTATTGTGGAATGATGAATTTCCAGATATATTCATGGCGCATATCATTGGTGATAAAATTTATTTAATGACGTCTTCCGGAGTATTTCATTGCCTCACTCTTACGTCCGTCGATTCATTAATTTTGAAGCTTTATGATAAAAAGTTATACAAGGAGTGCATGGAGATGTGCCAAATACTTAGACCAAAACTCATAAGCTCTATTGCAGAAGAATCTTGTGATATAGATGTTAAGCCAACTTCTGATACATCAGAGAAACTTGTTCCAATCATATCTCTGATCAAATCCAATCATAATACTCAACCAATTAAACTACAATCTGGCATTGTCATTGTCAATGCTGGCCATGACAATTCTAATGAGCCAATTGTTTATTCTGAAAAAAAAATTAGAGAAACTGAGAATTCAGACAAATTAGAAGATTTGCTTATTTCTTTAAATACAAATGGAACGTCCAATTCGAATTTTGCACAAAAAAATCCGAATGGTAAAAAAGCTGAAACTACAAGTAATGTAATAAAAAATGACTCGTCGAAAGATATAAAAGAAGGTGCAGCAGAGGAAACCAGATTGGATGAGATGTTGTCTCTGCAAAAAATTATAGCTGACGTTCAAGCCGATTTAGAATCGCTGTATACATCAATTAGTACACAGATGAAGCCTAATATAAGTGAAAAGGAATTAGAAAATGTTATAAAGTTATTTCTTGAAACCATAGACAATGTTAAGAAAAAATATGAAGTCTCCAGCGAATTGCTTAGTTACCTATTTGAAGTAATTCGCTCCGCGGAACTTCATTATGGAAATAGCTTATTAGAAAATTTGCCTATAGACTTACTCCAGAAGAGTAAGAATCAAGAGATGTTGGTGCAACTGGTCAAAATCTTCGTTGACGTTAATTCATCAAAATATATAGAATGTTGTTGCGGTTTTCCCTACCCAGTCTTTGGCGTGGGTACTAGCAAATCGTCTGAGCCGAAATTTTACAATATCGGAAAAGTTCTTTTAGACAATCTACAATCTACCTTCAAGACCGACGATGCATCTTTAAAACTCTGCAATCAAATACCCTTCATGTGGAGGGATTATTTATCTCAAAAGGGGTATACGAAGCAGTCTATCCCTGACATTTTATTAAAGCAGTGCCTTCAAACGAGAGATAATTTTGTGCTGTCAAATATTTTGCCTACGTTGGACAAGCATCAGTGGAAAGTGTCAGCTCAGTGTTTTGAGAACATTAAAAACGGACGTTGCGCTGATTGTGGTAAGGCCTACGATACAGACCATATTTCGTCAAAGGAATTTGCCATCGATTGGTCTGGAGTTACGCAAATAATTATTAAAAAGCAAGGACCTAGTAAAGCCATGGCGTTACTTTCAACAATAAATGAAAATTTGCCGCATACCACTTTCGAGAAAGGGTGCATTTCAAATTCATTTTCAGCTTGCATGTTTTGTCTTTTTTTTCTGAAAATTTCATTAATTATACTTTTTTCAGCGTCTACCAATCCATCATATTTTCAACAATACTGAATCATTATGGTGTCAAACATGCGATCGAGCTTGACCAATCGAACGTTGAACACAACTCCATTTGTTCTCCTAAGGTGAACATTTCATTACAAGTAAATTTTATTTCATTCAAGAATAGATTTATCAAGAAATGTCATTGCAGATCCTGCAAGATGTCGCGCAGGCAGTTGAACAGGACTTGGATGAACCAGTAAACAAGGAAATATTTGGTTCAGGCCCTCATCATTGGGGTATGCGTTACAATTTGGCCTCATCAACGTGCCCATGTTGCACGCTGTCACTGCAAACGCCGGTTCTACTAGGAAACAACGGGATAGCTCTCTTTCCTTGCGGTCATGCTTACCATGTAAATTGCATGATCCAAAAAAAGATTTCAAGGTGCAATCTTCACATGCAATAAACATCGAAGTGAACGTGTATAAGGAATAATTTATTTGACTGTTGGACTGTAATATATATTCAGTGATCTAGTCTTGAACCGTAATAAGACTTATAACTACGGATTCAATCTTTTTTTTCATGCAATATTGTTTTGTAAAAATATTTGTGGACATAGCTTATTTTCTTCTTTAACTATATGAATAAAAATGTAAAATTTGTTAAAACATTAATTGAAAAAGTATTAAACGTAATTTTATTGATTTGTTTAATACTCACATTATACATAATGCTTGCAGATATGACTTAGTATCTCATTTAAAATTTTTTGGTACAAAGTTAAAAATCTGCACAATTATAAAAAGTGCTTTGACTAACTTCTTTATATACTTTTTTTACAATCGTGTTCAGTCTTTTGAATGAGTAAAAAATAAATTATTACCAAACGCACTTGTATGTATGTACAAATTCAGAAGTTCATTGTATATAATATCTAAGAGTTTGAGGTAGTTCAATCGCAGTTTTTTCCTTAAAATTTACACATGTATGTATGGTAGCAATAGTTATAAATTTTAAAACATCGTAGATATAATAAGTCAATCGAATGTCCAAATCACTTATGAAATTAAGATTAATTTGTACATTATAAATAATAAAACAATCTAAAAGTCAATTTTAAAATTATAATAGCTTAATAGTTTTGGTTTTCATTTTAAAGTCATATAAATTTAAAAATCAAATACCTATTCAACTATTAGATCATGTACTACAAAATTATCATCGCATTGACAATTATTGATGGAAAATTTATAAAAAAATGAAATACAAAACAAAATTAATTATTTATATCGTTTTCGTGACTTGTAAGTTTCGTTAGGAACCTTTTCAAAACTTACCTTAAACTTATTAACATATTTCAAGAGTACACAATCAATCAATTGGTTGAATGGCAGACAGTGAGAACATCGCAAATCTTCCAACATTTACGAGACAGCACATTTTTTAATCAACTAAAATTTTTAGTTCGAAAAAAATTAGAAGATTTAAATCTTGTAAATTCACATTAGTTTCCGCATTTTCAAGAATCCTGTTGATCATAAGCCAATGCACAAACATAATACAATTTTTTTTTTTCTTAAAACCTAAATTCTTTGTGCATGGAGTTAGTCAACGACCTTTGTACCTAATTCTGAAGTAGGAATATCCTGTTTCATCACAGAATATTAAAGGGTTTATGTACAGAATGACTAAAATTGCTTAAGTATTTCTATTATCAGTTTAAGCGTTTCTACGTTTTTAAAATTGTACAATTGTACAATTTATTATAGTATCCATTTTAATAATCACGCCTAATATTTGAAAATTACTTTATAACAAGTTCCATTTATTTTTTTAAATTTTGTAGTTATTAGAAATTTGTATTACGTAGTTTTTAGCAGGACGCATGTGGAACTTTATATAACTGTTTTGCTTTTAAATGAAAATGACATAGATTTCAAAAAGTTGACTTACTTTAGTAATTTGAGTATTCCAACTCAAGTTGGTGTTTCAGTTACTCCTGACATTTTCATGAGTAAAAGATACTCAAACGCTTAAAAATTCATATAAACTAGTTTTCCAGTAAGGTATACCAATTTCTTCACATAAGCCACAACATTTTTTAGTTAAACGTTACAGTAAATTTCTTGTTGTACTCTTTAGATTTTTTTGAACATCAATATCAACGTGAGTTAACAAAAAGCGTGTAACGATTTATAATAGGGCTTCAAGTTGTAAACTTTTTAAAAATATTTTTGTACAAATAATTGAAATCTATTGACTTAACAAACATGCGAAACTATGAAGTGCGATTCTTTTTCAAAAAAATTTAAAGAGTGCATGTTGTATATCATTTATACACAAATGGTGTTCATGAGGCAAAGCAATTTCGTAAATATTCGGTAAAGCAAAATTGAGATAAAAAATTGAGAACCAATATAAATGTTTTCGATAAGAATATTGATATAAATATAAGTAGGGACGTATCTCGAATAATCACATACGAATAGAGAATGAGATTAAAAACAACAGCAATTTTGAACTCGTATATAAACAATGCATCCGACACTATCGCCTAAAATTCATTTCACATGAGGATAAATGCGTGCTGTAGAAAATAGTATAATAATAATAATTTAGATCACAAATACAAAGACATGCAATTCATACCATGTTTACAATGTATCATTTTTAAATTAATAATTTTACATATATTGTTGTCAATAAAATGTTGTAAAACAATATAAAATACAAATGAAAGTTTTGTAACGCGTTATGTAATAAATTAAGCTCTATATAAATTGAGCTACTACAGCAAACAAAAAATAATTTCGCATGGATTACAAATCAAGCGGACATAACAGAATTTCTTTAAAATAGTTTTCCGGATTCCAAAAATGAAAGAAGATCCATTCGATTGATGATTGAAATTGCTTTTTATGACCTAAGGTATCAATTTAATGAATTTAATAAAATGGATAAACGGAAGTAAAAATTTTATAGTCAATCGAATGGTCGACACAAATTGAAATATAAATTGTACATGAGAAATCGATTTAAAAAAAAAATTAATCATGCGTCTATATGACAAAGCTGTTTCGCCGATAAATCGTAGAATTAATGGACATTTTCCTATTTTGTATTTGTATACGAAATGTATACAGATACGACAGTTATGAAATACATGTAAGGAAACCTTAAAACAAATCGTATAACAAGGCAGTGTACGTTTAACATTTTTTTGACAGGTTTGAGATAAAGAAAATCAGATATAATGACTAGAGGAAAAGGCATATATAGTATTGACCATTTTTCGGTTACTAAAAAATTGTTGAACCGACATATAAAGCAACTACTCCAGGTTTAAAATAATAAAACCTGCACGTCGGTTTATCGCAAATGAAGAGACAGGCCATCTAAACGCAGCGTTATAAAAAAAAGATTACAGTCTTGCATTCAAAAAATCAGTCAATCGCAAAAGTTCACTTTTTACAGTAAATGTTTTATCCTAAAGTCTGTAGAATAAAAATTAAGTATGGAATAAAATAAAAGTAATATTTCATTTGATTTATAATACGTTTTTCATAATGTCATAAGTCTGTTTATGAAAATAGTTATATAGGGATTCGTACGCCTTAAACGTGTAATATTAATTGATTTAGTACATGTAATGAAAAGTCAACATTTCTTGTCATTTTCTTTTATCACATGTATATATTGATACGAAAAAATTACTTGAAATGTTAATTCGTACAAATACTAATAATGTCAAACTTTCATTAAGAGTACGTATTATATGAATTGATATATTTTAAGGTGTATTAGCTCCCTGAAATTTAAGCCTTTACCAAAGAAAAAGGTGATTTGTTTACTATTATCTAATCTTCGTATAAGAAATATTCATCAATCGAGATAACTTTTTTCGTTTTCGTGTAGACAACTCTACATAAAAAACGAAAACATCTGAATGCACAATTGCTATTCTCGCGTTGAGCAAGTAATTGACAAAGTGTTCGAGATTATTCAGAAAACTTATTTCGCTTACGAACTTTGTTTAGTGTTCGGCAAATGTTTCTGAAAAAATAAAGGTGAAATAAATTTTCCGTTTCTTACATGGGTGCGTTCCACATTACAATGATTGTACGCTACTTTGGATGTATTGAATTAGCACAAACATGTGTACCGTCACTGTATGTTAACTTTTTAACTTATCGGCAAATTTTTTATACGCGTTACAGAATATGTTCGTACAAATTTTGTGTCTATTATTTGGGTTGGCAAGAAAATAATAAAAAAGCGTGTGGAAAATTTGCTATACAATCCATAGCATATTGGTATATACAGGATGAAACGTTGTATAATCACGCTTTGCACATTTTTACTTTCTCCTCATTATTTTTTATAAAAATTTTATCGAATTAATAAAATTTCTCAAAATGGATAATGCAATCAACAGCAATAAACTGTATACAGTTACGCTTTTGCGAATTTTATTTCAAATTCTTTAATCAATTGAAAGAAAATTTAGCTTATACACAATTGCATTATCGACCTTTTTTAAAAATAATAAAATTTATTTTAGGAACTCCTTAGGCATCTCTAAAGTTCTTTTCTTCTCATTCTAATAAAACGTGAAATAAAAAGAAAAATTTGTAAACAGCAGGCAGTTTAAATTACATCTATAGACTAAGCAATTGTCTTTTTTTATTTTAATTAATAGATGTAAAAATCAGTTTATAAGATTGAATTATAATGAAAAAATACGAGATTTGTGCACGACTTCTTTTATAATCCGATCTCATATTCTTCGCTACTTACTACTAAAAGTATAGTGCCATCGTTTCAGAAATTTATTCTTACACGCAACTACTAGATAAATGCACTAGATATAAAAATGTGAAAATACAACATTATATATCTTTCTTTTTAATAAAAATAGTTGAAAACTTCTGATTTAATGGCACGACAATCGCACTTTTTATGTATATATAATAAGTGTATATATACATAAATATATTATATTATAATAATGTATATAGTTATTGGTACAAATAAGGAGACTATAAAGTAAACACTCGCATACTCACCCACTGCCGTTGCAGAGACATTCTACTTAAGTGAATAGGCGAAGGTCATTATTAAATCATATTCAGAATTTATTTTATCATTTAATTGTATTTCCTTCTCTCTTATTCGAAAAAGAGCTCTACTGAATGCATGTTAAAATGTGGCCAAACATGCCAATTTAAAAACAATAATGAATATCTCTCTTTTGTCCTTACTCCCCTTTAATGTCATATTCTCGTCCGAGATATACTGAATAAATAATCATACGTGATTCCATCCTTTGGTTGTTGTATAATAATCTTTAATTGATTGGAGTACATCGAAAGTTACTTGCTGAGAGCTTTCCGTCATCAGTTTTTAATTCATTGTTTCTCATGCTTTATTTGTCAGTGTGTCTGGGAGTAAATTTGCTGTTGAATTTCTCGTCGTATCTTGCAGTTGGGCTGGGCTGAGCAAACTGCCGGTGAAAAGCTGGTTGCTAATGGTGGTTGTCAGGCAGCTGGCAGAATTCAGTGTCTGGAGCGATGTGACGAGTCGGCCCTTTCGTCGCGACGATCCCTCTCACGTTCTCGCTCTCGCTCGGGTTCTCGCTCACGTTCCGCTGGTCTTCGGCTTGTTCCGTCTCGTTCTCTCTCACGTTCACGTTCTTTGTAGCGCTCGTCATAATACCTACACAGTACATTGTAGACACAATTACCTTAAAATTAACAACTACAACTTAGGGTAGACGATCCAACGCTTATTTTATCTTCTTTTAAGATTATAATTAATGTTTTTTTATTCTACTTTAATGAATCATCAAGCAACTACCTACGCTACTCTTTAAAAGGCTTTCAAAAAATAGCAATGCAATATTAAATTTATTTAATGGTATATTTGTGTAATAAAAAATCACACAAATTATGTGTTTAGCATTGAAAGGTGCATCTACCCAATGCTATACTTGGTCTCATATTGAAGTCAAGCCTTTTCATTGGATACACTAATTTGGCAGGCTTAAAACAATATGTGAGACTATCAACAATATGCAAACTCCATTGGAGAATACGTGTTTTTTAAAGAGCTTAAAGCTTCAGAAAATAACTTTAGAATCAATGTATAGACTGCACAATATTGCAAACAAAAATTTCACTTGCATTTTTTGTTGATATCATTACAAATTTTGTAAATATCCAACTACACTGTTACAACAGTAGAATAATTAATTAAATACTATACTTTCTCCCAAGACTTTCAAAGATCATGTAAACATTGTTACTCTGAATTTTGAATGATTTTTTTGTAACCTAAAGATTTTTTGTAAATATTTAAGATGGCTCTAATACAAAAAATGGAATGTCCAAGAAAACTAACATATATGTTTGTTTTTATACTTGTATACATTTTTATTGTCATTGATATTTGTTAATACAATTAAAGTCGATACATATAAATAAAATATGAATAAAAATCGATTGTTTTAAAAGGCACAATAATCAAAGTTAAACGTAAAATAAATAGGTAATTATTTTAATCTTGATTATTCTACTTTCTTTAAAGAGCCACCTCAAGTACATTATTACATCCTGGGAGACATGAATATTTTCAACAATTACAAAAAAAATTATAGGACTTAATTTTCACTCCTTTAGCACAACTTACATAAAAAATGACCAGCAGAATACTCATATACATTTAAAAAAATACGAATATTTGCAAGACTATTTAGATTTACGTCTCTGCGACTTTAGCAGATTCTTTTACAAAAAAATGTTATTTAATAAAGAATAACAATCCTGAAAAGTTCAAAATTATAAAATGGAACAGTTGATTTATTATAGTTACTTATTTGTTTAGACGAAACAAACTTGAAGAGTGTTAACGTACAATGTTGAGCTGACGCGGCATATTAATCCGTCGCAATTGTAACACTCTGCAAGGTAACTTAACTCGATTAATTTGTTTACTTATTTGTAATTTTTTTACAATTCAATACAAAACAAGCTAGACGCACTTATCGTTATAATCATAATTTTCTTTGACTATGTACATGCATTCACTTAAGTGTAAAAAAATATGTTTACCTAGATGTCTTGGAAGATGAAACAGGTGCCGCTTCGGGCGGCTCTTCCTTTACTCTTGGCCTGGTGGACTGACGTGTTGTACTAATCAAAAATTCATATTGTTATGATTACATACTAAAGAACCAGGCTAAGATGCTTCTGGTATATATAATATACAATTTGATTATTATTTTAACATTATTGTAGTTTTCTGCAATACATTAACGCAATTGGTAGATATGCAAATATCTAGCTTTAGAAAAGTTCACAATGATCGGAACTTATTTGTTTGTTTTCGTCGAATACAATGACGGAAGTTTTGATACCGAACATTCGCTAAAATATCAGTAGACCTTTTCTAAGGTGACATGTAAAACGCTCAATAGACATCCTAACTTATTTATTTTACAATGGAAGTGCCAATAGAAATTCTAGAAATCTTTTTGTAATCCTTCAATAATTAATGTGAATAAACGTATTACATAAATTTAAAATGCATGAAAAATAACAATATTATAATTTTATAGATGTTTGTTTATATATATAATATATATATATAAAATTTATACGTGAAAAATGTTTACATAATTTTAAAGGATTAAAGAGCATTCGCGTTTAAGAATAGCATAAATTGATCAGAAATATTAATTATTCAATTTTAAAAATGACGTAGAATAATGATCTAATGTAAAAAATTGGATGATGAAATGGTTAAAGTATTAATTCTAAAAAGAATACACATCGATAGGGTCTTATAAAATATCACAATTTTTACATTAATCGATAGCCTTATTGTACTTGAGAAGCAATTCATACACACCGATTACCGCAAGGAATTCGATAAGCGTGTTATAGTACAATATAATTCACACATAAAAGAAAAAATTGGTCGAGCACATAGCCCGCTTTGAGTGAGGTTTTGTGAGTTAGCCGTACAAAAATTTTGTATAAAAAGTTCCGTTTCCAAAAATTGCGTATAATAGATATAATACAAATCAGTAATCATAATAGTGATTAAGTATAAAGCGGAGCCGTTGTAAACTCTAAATCGTCGACAGCACTTTAAAGTCTTAAGCTCTAGCATGCAACTTGTTGGAGTTTGCCTCTACAAAAGAAACAAAAAAAAAGGTGGTCGAGAAAAGAAAGAATAAGTTAACAGAATGAAATTCGTCGTTCGATATATAGGTATTTACAAAATCACATAGACGCGACATTGAACATTTATAATCTCGCGTTAAACACACGCACCGACACATAAATTAACTATGGATGAGTGACGTTGTTCGACTTGTTGCGTACGAAATTCGTACAAGATGAATTTTATCCTCCATCCAAAAATTAACTTATCTCTCATTCATATTCACGCACTCGTAGCGTCGTCTTGAATATGTAAATGTCTTACCTCTCTTCTCGGCTTCTTTCCCTGTACTCCCGGTCGCGTTCCCTGTCACGCTCTCTGCTGCGCGATCTTTCTCTTGGATAGGGTTCGCTGTAGTAGCGTTCACGTTCACGGTCACGATCACGGTCACGCTCACGATCACGATCCCTGTCACGTTCACGATCACGCTCACGACTCCTTTCGCGATACTCACGATCACGACTTCTCGATCTCTCACGTCGTCTCCTGTGGCTACGGTCTCTGTCGCGGGATCGGGATCGCTCTACAATACAATACAATAGTTTGTTATTAATGAAGTTTTAATAGCAAAACTAGCTCTCTTTTATTTTCAATAAGAGAAAAATGAGATATTACCTCTGCGCGCAGAGCCATAGCTCTTTGTCTCGACGCCTCTGAGTGTGTCTTGTAGTGAGCTAACTAGGATTTTGCAGCGATCGTCAGCTGCTACCTTGGATTGCTTGATAAGCGATATTGCTGTTACCAGGGTCTCGATAGCGCTCGCATACTCTCCTGTCGCTGCATCGGATACGGCGCGGGCAATGGCTGAAGAAGATACTTTCCTATTGCGACCCATGATCTCTTCGATTTCCTGTTCAGACAGTGGCGGTGGTGGTCCGTCAGCACGGTGGTCAGGTCCCGGTGCACCGTATGGTGGCTATAGAAAAGTTAAACGATTAATATTTATTTTACAAAAAAAATTCTTTGGAAATTTAAACAAATTTTAGGGACTACATACCTGTGCAGCTGGTGGTCCATAAGCGTGAGGCGGAGCATGAGGTGGTCCATGTGGTGGTCCATGAGGCTGTCCATGAGGCGGTCCGTGGGGTGGACCGTGAGGACCGTGAGGTGGTCCGTGAGGTGGTCCTGGCGGTCCCGGTGGTGGTCCGCCCGGATGTTGTCCCGGATGCTGATGGGGTGGACCTTGTGGAAAGAATGCGGGGTTCACGTGAGGAGCTGGCCCGCCAGGAGGTCCCTGAGGCGGTCCTTGAGGAGGACCTCCGTGACCCGGCGGTGGTCCTCCAGGGCCTGGCAACATTCCTATGTTTGTCCCAATATTTCCGGTTACAGAGCGACGCACCCGTGTGTATCTCTCGTTACGAAGACACACGCGTGCGATAGCGACGATCGACGGGGTTACAATATACATACACTTGCGGACTACTTTACATTGACATTGAACTACATATTTATTTACTTTGTGTCTGCGTATTACGGAAAATAATATTCAAAGATAATGCACAAAATAAAAATTTTCATCCGAAAGGTAAAACATTCTTTATTACTGAGGACGCAATGATTGAGAACTGAAAGTAATTTTGAAAAATGAAAGAATCAGAGGACATGTACAGCCGCAAGGAGCGCAAGCTTGAATTTTCCTCGAAACATGCAGTAACTTTCTGTCTATCTTTGATAAATGTGAACATGTGCGTCCTTGTAATGCCGCAAGCGCTCAGTGTCAATAAGAATCGTGATTATAACCATTGCTCGGTAAAGCGATGCTTTATGCTTTACGAATGTATTTATTACGATTGCTACTAACGTCAAGGAAAAATAAAAGAGAGACATATAAATCGCAGGCGTTCCCCTGTAGGCTTTTCTGCGCATTCCTTAAAACAACGTGTATGCATATATCGAGTAATCCGTGACTACGCGAACTGCGACCGGAAAGCATCTACTATCAAATCTCAGTTTCTTTATTTTCTTACATTTGCTTTACGACATTTAGGCATAAACAGCTAGATATGACCTATGTGTAAATATGCAAGCACTACTATACCACGCTAGTCAAATAATGACAACAACAACAACAACAACAACAACAATAACAAAATAACAGTGAAACTAATAATGGGTTTAGGGTCAACTCAGGGTTTCAAGGGAGCCTCCTTGGCGTGCTCGAATTATTAATGATACAATGCTGACATAGCTATATAGCGGCCAATGTCTATCTGTTTTGATACAGTACCTGGTGGTCGATTCCATTCGGGGCGTGGCGGTGCTGCTCTGGGATCACCGCCCGGCGGTCCGCCAGGATGACCCGGAGGTCCGCGAGGTATACCCTGACCAGGTGGGCCGGGTGGTCCTCCGTGGGGACCGTATTGCTGCAAAAAAATAATGTGCCGTTAAATTTCATTCTATATCAATGTAAAACGATTGAATTCAGATTCAAAGAACAAGTTACCATGCCAGGTGGTCTGCCTTGACCTGGACCCGGTCCTGGTGGACCTTGTTGTGGTGGTGGAGGTCCTCCAGGTCCAGCAGGTCCTCGAGGAGGTCCCGGTGGCCCATTAGGTCTTGGTCCATTCCAGGGGCCTTGCTGGCCATAACCAGGGGGAGGAGGACCTTGGTTTGGATGTCCTTGAAGTGGGTGATGAGAGCCAGGGCCTGGACCCATTGGGGAGCCATGCATGCGTGGTGGCCCCTGCTGAGGTGGTCCACCAGGACCAGGGCCCATGCCAGGTGGTCCTCCACCAGGTGGAAGTCTCTGACCAGGTCGCATTTGTCCCTGTGGAGGTCCCATCATCATTCTTGGGCCGTGATTCTGTTGTGAATGCGGCGGATGCTGAGAATGTGGTGGATGCTGATGGGGTGGCATCGACTGTTGATGTTGGTGAGAATTGTGGGGCCGTTGACTTTGACTCTGCTGTGGCGACGAAGTAGGTCGAGATTTGCATTGCGATTCAAACTGCAAAATACAATTTTGTTTGTTAAATTGCTGTATTTTTATCCAATCCCTGAAAACATTGAGCACGCAGGACCCACCTGGTTTAAGGCCTGTTTACTGGGGTATGTGACAACAGGGTTCTGTCCATGAAGTTCCTTTTTAGGTAATCTTTCCATGCATAATCGCATGCTCTGCTCCGAGCCCAATGAAATGACACAAAAACCTTTGGACCTGCCATTGGCACGGTTTTCAAAAAATTTGACTTCAATGAAGTCTGGTACTCCTACATTGCCTACTGCATCAGCTATATCTTGGTCACTAGTCCACTGCGTCAGAAAAAGAGAGAGCTCGTTAGCAAGCGTACTTAAGAGATGCAAACTTTTTGCAAAAATTGCGGAGCAAAACAATTACCCAAGTTAAGTTTCCAACGTAGAGCTGGTGTCTTCTGCCAATCTGGTTTGGCTGAATGTTATTCCCAAGTTGATGGTAAGGTGCATTACCATTAGTTTCCTCATTCGAGGTCTCCCTGTCCCTGTCACCTCGTTCACTGCTCTCCGAGGTGCCTCTCTCATTATTGCCAGGTGCCGCGGCGATCACATCATCGTAAAGATCGACGCCGTCTCCGGCGAATTCGCCCTGCACCTGAAAAGTCGCCAAGCGCACGAGTGCAAGACGTAATTAAATGAGGAAATGGAGCAACGCGCGAATCGCGGCCTAGTTCCCGGTGTACAGTGGAATCCGGTCGACGAAACGATATCAGCGAGGTCCTGTCGCGCGTCGCCTAGACCGTTCCAACTTTGGCGACAGACAGAGACAGCAACAGAACCTCTCGGCACCTCGGCATAGCGCGGCGCCTTCGGGATCGCGTCCGACTCGCCGCCCGGAGAGGCGCCTCAGCCGGCCGACAAAAACGAATCTACCGATTGGAAGCTCAACCCACGTCGCGATCCACGAGCCTCGTGAGCGTCGGGCGGAAAAACTCGGGCGATCGAAGCGGTAGAGCCGCCGCCTCCATGACGCCAAGTGCGAAGGCAGCTACTCCGCGTTTTTTCCCCTTGGCGGGCGGACGCGGACGCCCCGGCGGCGCACTCGGTGCCCAAGCTCGACGTACCCGCGAACGAGAAGTCCTGCGATGGGGTATTTACCTGTGCAAAGTCCTGTTCGAGATCGTCGGCGTAGAGATCAATGTCACCGTCCGCCATTTTACACCCACCGACGCTGCACTCGAGAGGAGAGGCGACGAGCGGTATGTATGCTCGGAAATGGTGTATATATACGCGCAGTTGTTGTACTACAGGCCCGGCGTTCGTTCCGCGAGTCCGGGGAAAACTGAGGGGATTGGCGGCCTGAGCCTGAACGAGCGGCTACTATGTGTATACTATACTGTATGGTATGGGGCATTAGTTAGTAGCGCCGTCTTTGTCGGCGGCGGACGGCGGTTACGTCGTTACGTCTTACTGACATCTCTTACCGCTTGGCGCTTACGTATATCACGCGCGCCTGCGCGCCAAAATTACATTTACGATATCGTCGCGCTCACGCTCCTCGTATAAGTATATTGTATAGCCCGTGCCCGCATACTTCTATAACGATTCACATTCATCGGAAAAGGGACGAGCACGAAGAGTATCTCTATATACTGCTATATGCATATGAGACTGCGATGCTTGAATTTGACCTTTTTCCGCTGGATGCTATGGATGTGTGTGGGTGTGTTTATTTTGGTTAGGTTTCGGTAAATTCTTCAATGGAATTTGTACTTTGTACAATTGTTTACGGTTACAAGTTACAACTTACAATGCTTTATCGGCGATCGGGGATGATGTAACAGATATAAGATTGCGTTATAGGGGAAGTGGGTGATGAGCGGCGTTGCAGGAAATTTATTTGTAGCTTCATTTTTTGGCGGCAGATTTGAAATTTTTCATTATAGTATTTAATACCTATATTGTCTTATATCCGATTTACAATAGATATTGCTGTAACGCAACTATAGTGTGCTACGAACTAAAAATAAAAACAGCACGAACAATGCTTCAGAGCTTTACCAAAACAAAATTTTTGCATAAGATTGCGCAAACCCATTACACCAAAAGTATATAAAATGAAACAACAATAATAATTACGATAAAAAAAGCAGTGTACATACACAAACGAAAAAACAAAACTAAGTTACATACAATCATATTTTCCTAAAAATTATACATATACGTAGGTATGTATAATTTTTATAGGGGTTGAGGAATCGTTTATCGTTGCAACAATGATGATCTTTGACACGGTGATACAACATCGTGAGATCGAAAAATAGGGAAAATATATTAATTATGTATAGCTTCAGTTTTTGGGTACAGATGTGAAATTTTTGAATATTTATTCATTATATATACTCAATAAAAACGTAGAATCGATTATACTTATCATCCTGGTGTAGCAGCAAGTCAACACGTCACTATAATTTAAAGTCTAAACCTTCGACCTTCGAGCATATGCTCGAAGATCTAAACCAGGGAGGATCTAAACTGTGGTATGACCAGAGGTATGACCCTAAACTAAAATCCATTAATCAATGCTCTATGTTATAAAATTTAATTTTCCATGAAAAAGTCAAAACGAAGTAACAATATAATATGCAGTATATAGTCGAGAGATAAACAAACGAACAACCAATAACTATAATAACCCAAAGATAAGAGAAACAAAATCAGATAAATTTTCCGAGAAATTTTCTTCAACCTGCGCAAACCAGCATCGCGCACGTGATCATATATATACGCGTAAGTAACATAGAGCGAAATATAGACATACAATTACAATAATCCCTCACATCGTCGACGTAGCGTAGACGGCCTTCGCCGTTTCTGTGATGCACTACGTATACTCCTCGATTCCGTAATTTCATTCGTTTTGCACCCAAACTACGCACCGATGACTTCGACCCGACGTAGATGATCCCGATCTGCCCGTCGACTGCGATCATCATTATCATAAACGCAATTCGTAGCAGAAGATATTCTCCGGTCACGTCTCGATCATCAGGGACTCGAGGGGGAGAAAACAGCGCACTTTCTGCTACGAAACAACGACGTGCCGAGAGGATACCTACCCTGCACAATGTAAGTCCACTGAAATATAATTACTAATACTATACGTATACGACGCTCCGTTTTATTTATTTTTCGGGTTATAAATAGCCGGAACGTGCCAAGTATCGCTAAGGTATATGCGAGTTAACAACGCAATTGTGTATCTTGAGCGATTGCGTGATTATCGGTTGATAATTAATTTTAAGGTTAGAGTTTTGTTGGGAATCGTTTTAGTTAGAATATATTGTCGCAATACTCGTGATGTGCGTTCATAGTGTAAACGTAGACATGTACAGATGACTATGAGTGTAAGTACCTCAATTTTCTATCGATAGAACTGCATAGGTAAATGCATTGTCAAAGGAGAATAGTTCGGTCGAAGTTAATTTTTGGATCTTGCATCATTTTGGTGGAATTTCAATTTGTATAGTATGCTTTTCTTGAACATGTTTCAGATTTGAGAAACTACAGAATACAGATATAACTGACAACATGCCAGTGTGTAGTTAACTTATTTGCTTATCACATGGGATATAACTCCAATGTCTGACGAGAAACAGGTTTACAACTGTTAATTGTTGAGTGTTAAAGTTTGGTGTTAACTATCAGTTAATTATCTTTCATAATCGTTGTTCTAAATCTTTGCTATCCTAAAGTCACAAATTTCATTTAAATTAGTTCGATTATTATCCTTGTGCATAGTATATAGAAATGTGTAATGCTGACTTTACACTCGATTTTTAATTGTTTGAAAAAAGATGTACGTGTATATTGTATATTGTATACGTAATTCTATATATCTAATGATTATTGTATATTTGCATACACTAGATGTTATTGTTTAAATGTAAAATACACAAACAGTATGAGTATATATACAGCTTGAATGATGCTTGGTTTTTATTATTTTTTGATTCCAGTTGCAATCCTGCATGCTTCGCCTCCACCAACAAACACCACCAGCAGAGCACCTCATTTCAATTAAGTTGCCAAATATTTCAACAAAGTAGTTCAAGTAATGGCTGCATATATCAATCGCACAATGTCCATGATTTCTGGAGATAATCAATTTCGCACAAACGATATACGAACTGAAAATTCTCCTCTGCAGATATTTGTCAAAGCCAAGAAAAAGATCAATGACATCTTTCTTGAAATTGATGACTATGTGGATGATACAATACGGTTCATTGGATGTGAGTATATTTCATCATAGTTCCTAGTCAATGTTTTGATTGCTTTAATAACTTATTATTCTTTGTGAAGCTCTGCGAGATGATCATCAAATCATTAGCCCTCCAGAGGTGAAAAAGGTAGAAAGTTACAAAGATAAAGTACAAGGAATCAGTGATGTTCTCAAGAGGGATCACATGAAAGTTGCCTTCTTTGGAAGGTTTGTAATTATTTAGATAAAAAAACTATATTTACTGTTGAATTTTCCAAATTTTTAAAGCATGAATTTCATTTCACAGGACGAGCAACGGAAAAAGTACTGTTATCAATGCTATGTTAAGGGATAAAATATTACCCAGTGGTATAGGTCACACTACTAACTGCTTTCTACAAGTCGAGGGATCTGAAGGTGGTGAAGCATATCTAGTTACTGAAGGTTCTGATGTCAAGCAGCCAGTACAATCAGTTGGACAGCTTGGTCATGCTTTATGTAAAGAAAAATTGTGTGAAAGCAATTTAGTAAGAATTTACTGGCCAAAAGAAAAGTGCCTACTTTTAAGAGATGACGTAGTCTTTGTGGATAGTCCTGGAGTTGATGTTACACCTAATCTTGATGATTGGATTGATAAGCATTGTCTGGATGCTGACGTTTTTGTTTTGGTTGCAAATGCAGAATCTACATTAATGATTGCGGTTTGAATCTTTATATTTATTATACTCATTAATGATCTGAAATCACGAAGAATAATTGTATTATTTTTCTAATTGCAGGAGAAGAACTTTTTCCATAAAGTTTCAACAAAATTATCAAAACCAAATATTTTTATACTTAACAATAGATGGGATGCTTCTGCATCTGAACCAGAGTTTCTTGACGAGGTAAGTTTAATAGAAATTAACATATTTTTTTATTTTGAAAAGATGTGCTGGATGGTTTTTTGAAACATACAAAAGTTCTTGACACCACTAATTTATTGTCTAGCTGGTCGATGAGCAAAAAGAGGTAAGAAAATGTAGTCACAAACTGCATTGCGGCAAAGTTACGTTTTTCACATCATAAATATTCTTTGCAACCTTCATGTTGAGTTTTTTGGGGTCTGAATCACACTTGCAAATTTTATTTAAAAAAAATCAAGTACTGTGAACGATTCATTAAATTTTCATATGATTTTTTACTTTTTTGCAAATCATATTTTGTTACAACACGAAAACTGCTGTATGGTACACTGACGTTGTTTTTAAGTATTTTTGTTTCTAATGAGCTTTATGCGCATGTGTTTTTTTAATGCTGGCGCTTAAACACACTATATGTTCAGGTGCGAGCGCAACATCAGGAGCGAGCCGTAGATTTCTTATCGAAAGAACTAAAGGTGTGCAATCCTAAGGATGCGGAAGAGCGTGTTTTCTTTATATCGGCCAAGGAGACGTTGCAGGCAAGACTTCAGGAGGCACGTGGCCAACCAGCTCACAGTAAGTTTTCACTGTTTCTTTCGAAAACTATGCTAACGGATTATAATGAACTTTTGAATATTTATAAAAGAAAATTATGAATTTCAGATGGTGCACTCGCCGAAGGATTTCAGAATCGATATTTTGAGTTCCAGGATTTCGAGCGCAAATTTGAAGAATGCATCTCCAAATCAGCCGTGAAAACTAAGTTCGAACAGCATTCGCAGCGAGGCAAACACATTGCTACGTAAGTATTTCCCATTAATCATTCATCAAAGTTGTCCTTCTCTAATGATCGCTCAAACTGTCGTTATTTAGGGAAATTCGGCAAACCCTAGACGAGATTCTGGAACGGACACAAAAGATGAAATCCGAGCAAGTAAACGTCAAGAAGGAAGTCCACGATAAACTCAATTTCACAGAACAACAACTCATGCTTCTGACGCAAGAGATGAAGGATAAGATCCACCGAATGGTCGAAGACGTAGAGCAGCGTGTATCCAAAGCACTGAACGAGGAAATCCGCCGCCTCGCCGTTCTAGTAGACGAATTCAGCGTGCCCTTCCATCCAGAACCTCTCGTACTCAACGTTTATAAACGCGAGCTTCACGTGCACGTAGAGAATGGCCTTGGTTCGAATTTGCGAGCTCGTTTGAGTACTGCTCTTGCATTGAACATCGAAAATTCGCAGAGAGAGATGACCGAAAGAATGTCCTGCCTGCTGCCAGAGAACAAGCGTCAAATGTCACTGAACGTGTTGCCTAGAAGGGAACCGTTCGAGATTCTCTACAGATTGAACTGTGACAATTTATGCGCCGACTTTCACGAAGACCTGGAGTTTCGATTCTCTTGGGGTGTTACTGCACTCATCAATCGATTTGCTGGAAAACAGAACCAGAGGCTTGCTATCACAAACTTACCGCAAGAGGTTGGTTAGACTTTTTTAATTTCATAAAGGAACGATCAAATTTATTAAGTAATCATTACGAATTTTTTTTTCGTTTAGCAGATTCCGCAATCTCTTGTGTCACCTGCTGATAGCATAGATTCTGCGAAATTTGTTTCTACAGCAAATTGCTTTGCACCAAGGCAGGATGATTGGTCACTGGCTACTAGAGTAGCTATTGCGTCGATAACATCCCAGGGAACAATGGGAGGTCTTATTGTAGCTGGATTTGTAAGTTTTATATGTTATAATAAACACATCAAATTTTAGTCTATGGTAACAATGTCATATCACTTATACTTTTAGATGTTGAAAACTGTTGGATGGAGACTCATAGCAGTAACCGGTGCAATTTACGGTGCTTTGTACATGTACGAACGTTTGACATGGACAAACAAAGCGAAGGAACGCGAATTCAAGAGACAATACGTTTCACACGCTACGAAGAAGCTGAAATTGATTGTTGATCTTACTTCAGCTAATTGCAGTCACCAAGTTCAACAGTAAGTATTAACGTGTTTTAAATGGTATTAACAAATTATTTGACTTTAACGACTGTGACGATTGCAGGGAATTGTCGAGCACTTTTGCACGATTGTGCCATTTGGTTGACGAGACTACGTCTGAAATGGATAGCGAACTGAAAACGATTGCCATGACTCTTCGTACTTTGGAGGAGGCAGCCACTAACGCCAAAGTACTGAGAAACAAAGCAAATTATTTAGCCAATGAACTCGATCTGTTTGATGCAGCCTACTTGAAATCTTTACACTGAAATTTTTGTTTTATGAAAACTGATTTTTTCCACAATGGTACATCGTGGTAAAACGATCAGTGGTCTGTTAATGTATATACGCATAGACGAATTCTCTTTTATCACAGAGAACAACTTGTCATATGAGGAATGTTTCTAAACTTTAAATTCTAGTCTCAGTTTCTCAAATCTTTTTTTCTTATAGTTGCATAACAGCAGATGTTGATTTTTTTTAATTTTATCCTGATTTAATTACGCTGAACAAAAGAAAAATCTTCTAGCATTGATTTATTTATAAAATCGGATCAACATTGATGTTGTTTTAAAACCCAATATTTTGAATTAAGTTACTACTAGATCTATAATGGTAATCTTTTTATTTACACAAGTAATGAGCTGCGCTTAATAGGTATTAGTTGAACTCGATATATACATGATTATAAAATTTAGCATAATAAACGATTTATTGTTAATAAAAGACTTAAGTTGTTTGTATTTAATACCTATTTATTTAAATTGCCTTTACATCGCGATGACATCCGACTAACGCTTTGAACATATTAAATGTTTGACTTTAAACGGCGGCGTTAATCAGATCTGTGTACTTCTTAATCTTACTGGCGACACTCATGTCTACATATTTATCACCGATGGATACAATCATACCACCAATAATGTTTGGGTCAACTTTAGTTGTCAACAAAATAGTTTGACCTTGTTTTAAGAATGACTTGAGGGCAGCTTCCAATTTGCTCTTGTTGTCAGCCTCCAGAGGTTTGGCAGTAATTACTTCGCATACTACTTCTCCCCTGTTAGCTGCCATGATAAGTTTGAAGGCATTGATGACTTGATTTAACTTTGCTAGTCTTCCATTTTCTGCAAGAAGACTCAGGAGGTTGGCGGTAGCAGGGTTTACACTAGTACCAAGTTTCTTGAATGCCTCTGCCTTTACTTTACGTTTGATGGAAGGGTCCTTGATGAATTCGGTCAACTTAGCGTCAGTTTTCATTTGACTCTATCAGTGACATAAAATATCATTTTATCATCCTATATGTCTTTCAATTATTTCTAATAATATATTTGAATATCAGACTCACTTGGAACTTGAGCAAGTCCTTTTCAACAGCATCCAAAGACTTTTGTTTACTTGCAGCAGAGAACAAAGCTGTGGCATAACGGCCTTCCAAACCAAAAACTTGGATTGGAGGCTAAAGGATAACACGTTATTACGTTCCAATTCTAATGTGCGATTCTTAAAAATGATAAAAATGACTTTAAGCTCATTACCTTGATCATCTGCTGGGCAGCAGATGAGGAGGAAAAAGTCCTGGCCTAAAAACATACATATTACTGTCAAAATTTATAATTTTCAATCGCCATTTTCAAGTGAATCATTATGTAAGGATAATTTGATACGTGCACATTTTGTAAACAAGCTTTTTTACACAGATTTACATTTAATAACATAGCATCAAGTTATAAAATTCATCCGCTTTTGACGCTTCATCGATCTTCGCAAAAGGAAAATCCGTGAAAATGAGCCAATCGTTGAAACTGTGACAATCAAAAGATAGGTTAGGTCTTGAGCTCCAAAATTATCCTTACAAATCAATAGCGGCATGAAAGATGAGTTACGCCCACGAAATCGCAAAAAAACAATAGAAATGGCATTATTGTATTGCAATGAGGTACTCACGATAACGTTGATCCTGCTCGCAGCCATTTCGAAAATTTTAATCGTCGAAACGGGGATGTGTCGAATTCACATTACAAGAACACCACTACCAGCGGTTGCATAACTATAGATCCAGACCCAGAGAGATGCAGACGTCCCAGACGAGAAATCCAGCAATACCGACGCGGAAATGACGAAGTTTCACGAGCTACCTTACCATCGGATTTATCGTTTAAATATTTTATTTCTCGTCTCGTTGCACGAAAATCTAATTTCGTTTAACTTTGATGAAGATGAAAGAAGGATGACGGAAATTCGACACTTTGCTGAATCAGAATTCACTTTTGGAGATCGAACTCTCACGATATTTTGCAGGTGTATACGCGAATCAATTTATCTCAAGATAAAAGTTATTCCATTTAAAAATTAATTTATTGATAGATCGGTATTGTTTAGCATATTCTTCGTGCGATTCAATTACTTATAGAAAAGACTTTTTCTTTTAATATTAACATTATAAGTACTTAAATACCAACGATTAATCTCTAATTCAGTGAAACGAGAACTGAAATTCCCGGAACAGTGAAAAAGCACTTTTATTATTGTGCTTTGTGCAGTAAAAACTTAAAAAAGTGTATTACCCGGCCTGCGTGTTACCGCGATATTCTCGCGCACGCGAGCGTCGTCTGCATTTTGTTTTTTTTTTCCCTACCCCCCACACCTTGATTGCTGCCTGTGCTTTCAACGCTTTCGTTATTTTCAAGTTTATTTTCCCGGCTATGATTATCGCGATTCGCCGAGTTTTCTCCCACGACAGCTGGATTTTCGCAGAATGCCAGAGACGTTTGAGGAAAGGTAGAAGCCTTTGATCTGCACGTCGTCCGCACTACGCGTTGCTAAATGTAAACATAACCTCGTTCTCGGTTTTGTTTGGCTTTCCGGAGCGCAGAGCGAGGGGCGAGCTTTGTAAATAAATCTTCGCCGAGACAGAGATGTTACGATGACCTCGAAGACTTCGTTCGTTACGCAGGAGGGTCCAGCCAACGCGCTGGCCCTCAACAAAGATAATTCGCAGGTGGTAATAGCCGGACGAAATGGTAATGTAACTTTAGTCTTTACGAATTCTCGACGATCCGGCGAGTCCTCATGGCTGCTTGTGTGCTTTTTAGTTTTCAAAATATTTACGCTGCTGGAGGACAAGTTCGAGGAGTTTTGCAACCTGAGAGTGGGGAAGAATTTGAATTTGAACTTCTCGTGCAATGATGTAGCCTGGAATCTTATAGAAGGTAAATAATGGGAGGTGCAGTTTGTTTCTTATGGTACGACAATGGATTGTTCTTGTTGCAGATCACATTTTGGCCACTGCTGCTACGAATGGCGCAGTGGTGGTCTGGAACCTCAATCGGCCATCCAGATCCAAACAGGAACATGTGTTTATGGATCACAAACGCACTGTAAATAAAGTTAGTTTTCACATGTCAGAGCCTATGTGGCTTATTTCAGGCTCTCAAGATGGAACTATGAAATGCTTTGATCTCAGGATAAAAGAGGCGACTAGAACCTTTTACAGGTACTATTCCTATGCAATTTTCTTACACTTCTCATTCATATATTAACAAGTTTATTATTGCCGCAGTAATACAGAGTCTGTTAGAGATGTTCAATTCTCACCCCATCAAGCGCACAGTTTTGCAGCTGTATCGGAAAATGGGCATGTGCAATTATGGGATCTGCGGCGTCCCGAAAGATATTTTCAACACTTTACAGCTCATAGTGGTCCTATTTTTGCTTGCGATTGGCATCCAGAAACCACATGGCTGGCAACAGCCTCTAGAGATAAGACAATCAAAGTATGGGACTTGACTGCAAAGCCAAGTTGCGATTATACAATCAACACAATAGCCTCAGTTGGTAGAATAAAGTGGAGACCACAGAGAAAGCATCACATAGCGAGTTGTGCTCTTGTAGTAGACTGCAGTATTAATGTGTGGGACATTAGAAGACCATACATTCCATTTGCTAGTTTTAATGAGCACAAAGATGTTCCAACTGGAATTGCATGGAGGGGAGATCCCCAATCATTTTTATCCACAAGTAGAGTGAGTAATATGATCTACATGTTTTCCTACTCAAAATACTTTATACTTTACTCTCGGTTTTTTTTTCAGGACTGTACACTTTATCATCACGTATTTCAAGATGCTACAAGACCAGCCAGTAAAGCTAATCCTCAAGGTGTTGCTCTAAATACAAAAGGAGACATAGCTTATGCTTGTAAGGCAACTGTCAGCACACCAACTGGTGTAGAGCAACTTACAAATAGAATAATGAGGAAAACCCCAGCGAGTAATGACACTTTTTGTCAGGCATCAAGCTGGATGCACAGGTTTACTGCTGTGACACCTAACACTAATCGCGAGCCTAAATGGTTCAAAGTTTGCGCAGAAAATTATTTATTAAGTGGTAGACTGAATGAAATTTGTGATCACAATTCCATAGTTGCCAGTAATGCTGGTCGAAACGATGTAAGTATTTAAAAGCGATTTCTTTTACACATGTGTACTAAAGATTTCAATATAATTTCAGGTTAGTACAATTTGGAGTATTATAAAAACATGCTTCGAAAATCCTCTAGGAAATAGCAGTAATAATGCACAACGTCGTCCAGTATCCGAACAAGATGTTGTAAATACATTAAATTTACCTTGCATAGGCACAAACACCGATCAAACTACCGCAGGTAAATTTTTTCATCCAGTCGCAAGATTTTAATTTATTTTGATTTGATTTTCATTGGTTTAATCAGTTTTAGGCTTCGAAAACGACGTAAAATCACTGCAAGGTGAAACCGTTCCCGGTATAATAAGTGGCGGAGATGATGAGACTGAAACGGATGAACCTCCAGAAAACCATTTCACTGGTCCTTTCTTATCCAGTTACCGAAGATCGTTACCCTCCTACAAGCGTCAACCCAAGGGTGACTTTTCGTTTGGCGAGGGTGAATTAGAACCTTTAACCATCGATTACAATAGCAGCGGTTACATCGAAAATATGATCAACAATGACAACGACTGGTCGCTACCCAAAGAAGCTTTTCCCCTACGTCACGAAATTCAGAACCGATCGCCACCTCCGGAGCAGTTTCCCAATCACTCGCCAGATTTAAATGACGATTCGATGTCAATTATGGTCGAGGATCAACCGTGTCAACTTATTGTTACCTCGGTACCAAAGCCTACGTTCTGGGACCCAACGAGCCTGGTCGAAGACGCCTTGAGGCATCATGCGAACATTAAAGACATTCAAACTGCGGCGTGCGTATTGGTCGCTCTTGGTAACAAGCGGAAGGATCTCAATATCGAAATGGCACTGCAAGAGCACTGGCTATTGGAGTACTTAGAAATGCTTGGAAGGTTCAAGTTGTGGGAGGTGTCTACAAGGGTAAGTAGTCACGTGTGTAATGTGTGGGACGCGTTTACTGTCAAGGACAATGATCAACTTTCTATTAGTCGATTATGTAAACTGTTTTAATGAGTTACCAGTAAATAGGTCAAGTACTGTCGCAGTATTTTACTTTAACACAGTAATACTGTATGCGTTCCACGTTACCGAGCCATTATCATTATTATGATTATTTTTTGCTCTGACACCAATGAACTTATGACTCATGAATTACGTTTTCAGATAATTCAATTAGCGTGGATCCCATCGGTTTCTCAACTTAATCAACAGTCAACGACTTTACATGCTTGTTGTAGTACGTGTACAAAACCCTTACAGAGATCAGCGTGGTTATGCGATCGATGTCACTCTTCGAAACATGCTCTGTGCTCCATTTGCCATCAGGTAAGCGGCAAATCTGATAAAAATCAAATAATTTTAAAACGTGCAGCTTAAAGATTTTGAAAGTACTTTTTAATTTTTTTAAAGGTCGTGCGAGGAATTTATGCTTGGTGTCAAGGTTGTACGCATGGAGGCCACGTGAACCACATGAGCGAGTGGTTTAATAGCAATAAACAATGTCCAACCGGTTGCGGTCACATGTGTGAATATATTTAAGATACTTGCGTTCTTCCCGAATCTGTAATTTTGTTCATATTTTAATGTGCGACAATCGCATTTGTGTATATCGGATACTAAGTTTAGCCAGGAATCCCAATGACAGGGACTAACTGACTTTATTGTAAATTTTGTTGTGCTTTGTTTCTGTGATGAAGTTATGTAATACATTGTACATAAACCACTAAAGAAATTATGATGGTACTTTTGATAGTTCTCACTTTTGTGTCATAAATAATAAGGTAGATTTTTGTATAATATTATTTATTTTACTAAATATTGTATATGGTAGTTGTGGATTAACATCGAGCTAATAAAATAATGCATTCCAAAGCAATCAGAAGTATAAAACAGTTTTTCACACCTTGTGTAATTACGAAGTTTTATACAAATTCTTTTAATACAGTAAGTAAACATTTTATAAATAAACCACTTATCAATATAATTTTTTAGTACTAGGTAGTGTACTTGAGAAGACTAATTTATCTAATTGATTTGATTACACTCGTGAAAAATTAATTTGAGAGAAATCTATTTCGTTTTCTTTTTGTTATACTTTATGCAATTCTCAAAATAGTTAAAAAGGCACAATCTGCAAGATTACAAAAATATAAAACTCAATTGCATGACGAGATCTGTTCTCCGCGAGTGGCAGTTTAGCTACTATAACATAGCTTTTCGCCTTAAAAACGTTAACTCGAATATTTTCTTTTGATAATAATAATAATAATAATAATAATAATACAATAATATTAATAATATTAGTTATAAAAGTAAATAACCACACCACTTAATGCATACGAAAATAAAAAGAAACTATATTTCAAGTTCAAAAGAAAAAAAAGAAACAGTTCTGTACTTAATACATTCACAAACAGTCGTATAAAATTTGGCTTTCGATTATTATTAGTCTTGCAAACAGATCTCATGCCTTTTTTCTTATAACACTAGGAACTTGTGAACAATAGAAATAATTAATATTAATATGGTCGAGAATTGTAAATCAAAAATTTGTGTTTTAAACTTGTGAATGATTATTAAAAGTGGGTTTTCTTATTAAACTATACACAGACAGGTGAAATTTACTAACATTTACTAACATAAAATAATTATATTTGTTCTTGAATTTGATTATTTTATTAGCTTAAATTAACTTAAACATTTATCTTAATAACAAGTAAGCATATGTATTTTACAAGTAACAAAATGAGGTAAAAATTAAATTAAATATTTAAAGTAGGGGTGACAAATGTATTACAAGAAAGAAATATTTGTAATATAAATTTGCTTTGTACGTTTCTTTTTAACGAACAACTAGCAATTTTGATTACTGACAAAAATATAACAAACATTTTGACAAACCGGGATTTTTCTTCAACTTAACTTAGATTGCAGCTGATAGTCTTCAATGTGTCTCAAACGAAAATTATGTGTCATTATAAATCAGGACTAAGTAAATATAAAAATAAGTTATCGACGAAAAAAAAATGTTTGATCAATTTCTAGAGACTTTCTCAATAATATGATTTCACTTGTCTGTGTGAACTGAGATTGGTGGAAATGATTGTAGGCGCAATGAATGAGGAAACGCGTGAGCGCGAGGAAACTCCTCAAGCCGTATTACACGAGAGCAGTGAGAAAGAGCTGCCTTGATGACGAAATGATAACTTGAATGTCGAATAATGTGCCGGATACCACAGTCCCGTCGATTAAGAGGATGCGAGCTTCTTTGCGCCTCGAAACGGGCACCTTAGCTGGTTTAAGCGCACTGTATTTTCGTTAGAGAACGGTGCAACAGCTTGCCTTCTTTTTGCGCTCCCCTGCCTCTCCTTGATTCTCTTGAGCCTTGCGGGCGGCGATTGCGCGCATCAGATCGAAAAATACCTGCAATAAGTTACAACATTGTTTTTCTATTCACATGAATTACGAAATACAAATTTTAATCATTGTGTCAATAATTATTATTAATCGTAAAATATTTAAGAATTAAAACAATTATCCCCATAGCAAACATTAAGATAAAACATTAGATAGCAATGAACCCTTTAAACCATGATGTAATTAAATAATTAGAAAGTGTAAAAATGGATCTAGAAAGTAACGCTCTAACGAGTATAAGCAATCATTCCAAGCAATATATGAAAAAACTTTGTATTCGTTACAAAAAGATATAGACACTCAAGCCTTTCATTCTATTGAACACTGCATTTGTCTCGCGTGTAATAAAAGCATGCGTATATTAGCTCTGTTGTCAAAGCTGTGTGTTGTGTGAATGTAAAACCTAGAGCAACGTCTGTTGTTTCTTTAGGTATTAAAAAAAGTGCGAAATAGCCAACCTATAGAATAATACACTTCTTTTTCTTCCTCTTCGCACGGTCCTTTCCTCGGCCATTACTCGCTGATTTATCTTCAATCTTGCGCGACCGTATTTCACGCATCAAGTCGAAAAATACCTGTAAATGTGCAAGTAGTGTTGCTTTCAAGCATAATAATCAAGATGCCATGACAATGACAATAGCATATGCATTGTAAGTATAAAAAGTCAAGAAATAGTGCACTAATAAGTATGTATCATTAAAAAACACGATAAATTATGGAGGAAAGTAATAATAATGAAGATACTACTCAATTGAACAAATACTACGGGTGTCAAATTTTCAGGCATTGTATTAAAATAAACGTGCGATAATCAGGCATAATATTTTACTTGATGACAGAACGCTAGTACGAAAACTTTAATGGGTCGCATACCTTATCGACGTTTTCTCGAGTTTTAGCACTAGTTTCTACATAAGGAACACCCCATTGTTGCGACCTGCTTTGTGCTTCTGCCAAACTGACTTTTCTCTTTTCTTGGAGGTCACTTTTGTTTCCCACCAATAAAAAGGGAATGTTCTCGTCATTTTTCACTCGGAGAATTTGTTCCCTGTAAAGATATTAAAAATCGTTAACTTTTTGAATAAGACTGTGACTATTGTTTAAGTTTGTACATTGATGACATTTTCAGAACTCTAGGTTATCAAAATTATTTTCAGAGTAGTTCGTTAGAATATCAATAATGTGTTCTTTTTTATTTCGAAATTGTTTGCAGTATAATTATGTGATAAGAAAATGAGTTTTTCTTATCTTGCATCAGTGTATAGATATTGTATTTGTGAATCAGTAATATTTTTTCTTTTTTAAGCTGAATCACAATTTAATTTATCACATCCTAACTCATGCTCTGTTGCAACACTTAAATTAAGATAGCACGAACATCTTGTACTTATAGGAAAGGAAATCCACTTGCTGATATTCATTTCTACATTAATTAGAATTAATTTTTGAAACTAAGTACACAGTCATATTACAAATCCATACCTGAATTCCTGTGTGGCTTGAAAACTGTCATCTTCTGTGATAGAAAATACACAAAGAAAGCCCTCCCCACTTCTGAAATAATTGTCCCTGATGGCTGCGTAGTCTTCCTGACCTGCAGTATCCAATATGTCTATCTTCACTTCCTCTCCATCAAGAACAACGTTTTTCCTGTATGAATCAGCCTTAGTAGGTTCATAGTTTTCCACAAACTACAATGAAAATGAAACTGCGTTAGTTGATTGATGTAAAAAGTAAGCAGAAGAAAATTTAATAAGTCTATTACAAACCTCGTCGTACATAAATTGCAGGGTTAGAGCTGACTTTCCAACACCTCCACTGCCGACCATAATGACTTTGTGCAGAGTTGTGGTGGCTCCTGGTTTTTTTGACATCTTGGCAACTGTCCTGCAATAAACCAAAAGCTTTACGATTCTCCATAAATTACACAAGTAAGAGCAGGACAGATCATCAAGAGGAAAATTCCACTCTAGGGCTGAGAACAGCAGACAGGATATGAACTTGCACAGGATACGCTAACCATGTTGTCAGCGTGGGAAATCTCTCCAGTGGAGTGAGTATACCAGAGCTTCTTCTCAATACCTATACAGTATACACACTCACCGTATAATGCAGTATAACCGCCAGTACTCTCGCGGGAGAGCGAGTGAAAAAAATTGCGGGTAGACACAAGTATAAAGAGCTACTTGTCAAAACTGACAACCGTTACACGGCGCTCTTATATCTGGGCAATCAAGCGTGCATCGGCGTATTAGTCACTCGCGCGTGAAACGCTTATCAGCCGATTTTCCAAAGAAGCACGCTCAGCCGTTAGAGACCTCGGAATCGACTCGCAGGTGTTTCCTTGGCCTCGTAGGGCGTGTACGCGGGAGAGAGCGCGAGAGATGATCAGCCGCGCGCACTCAATGTGTGTGTGCGCTTATATGAACATACAATGGTGAAAAGGCGGTGCCGCCGTTACCGGACACTCCTGAGGCGAAAATACGACGCTCGGATCGGAATGCCTCGGAAATGCTATATGCAAGCTGCGAAGACGTGCGGACTTACGGGAGATTCGGTGCAACGGACGAGCGACGACCGGCTCTGCCTCTCTCTTGTTGACTCGGAGCACTGGCGATCAGTGAGTAATGTGGTGCAGTCTAGCCGTTCGCGGCGTATAATATAATGTCACTGTGTCAGAGGATGTGTGTATATTTCTCGATGGAGAGAATATACCTACATGTATATAAACGTATTTGAGGCGTGCATGCGCGTACGCGGCCGTACACGTACTATCCGCCGCCGCCCCGTAGTGGCCGTAGTCGCGACTTGAATCTCTCTCTCTCTCTCTCTCTCTCTCTCTCTCTCGACTGACTCGACTCTTGGGACCAACCGCAACCGCTCAACTATTGTGTGCTGTATACGCGTACCTATATATATATATATATATATACTGGTTCACACGCCGCCGACTCGAGGGCGTATACTTGCTCTGCAGTCTACGGTCTATCTTGAATATGTACTTAATATTATTATTGTTATAATCTCGAGAGTTACTTATAAGATACTAATACTTTACAGCACCGTTGTCCGTGTGTTGCTCTATCCTTGCAGTAATTGAGCGGCTACGATAAAGTATAATATACATGTAACTGTGCTACACATATGCGTGTCAGCGTGTGTGCATTCAACTGTATATAAGTACATACATGTATGTATTATATCTATAGGTATAGGTACAACGCTGTAATGCGCACAGCGCAAGCCTCTCTCTGCACGGTTCTTTTTTAAATTCCTTAGTTATATACATATATACTTGTAGCGCGATGATCGCGAGTACACTTGTTTACGTTGTCCGGATCATTTTTTTCTGCTATTTTCTCAAGCATCAAACGTTGATAATTCATCTTATTTAAGCTGGTATTTAAGATAGTAATATATCAGCTCCAAATTGCGAATTTTAGAGTGTTTCCTGCTCAGTCCATGTACCTCTCGCTTATTCCGCGATTTTTCAGGTCTATTTTTGTGTTTTCAGTAATATTACTTGTCTGGTATGAATTTTCTCTGTGTTTTCGTTAGTTACTGGTCGCATTTATTACCAAATGGCTGATAAGCATAGCCAATAATTACAGCAGGTATTATGCTTTAATTAAAAAATTTTTAAAATATTGTTATTAATTTTAGTTAAGTTTTTATCAACCAATTATACAATTCGTAAATAGAATATTTTGTGCAACTAAAGAAGAAAATTAATCATTTCTATACTAGCGATCAAGTTGAGAATATCAACTCGATTATATATTTATATTATAACTGAAAATATCGCTCAAGTTATTACTGTTAAGCTAAAAATTGATCGTTTTTACCCTTTGTAACAAATATAAATATACTTTTTTGTTTGGAAATATCTAAATTTTTCAAAATTATTTAAATGTTTGAGAAGTATATAATCGAAAGAAGTAGTTGTTTGTATATGGTAGAAAATATGAAAAATGAATATAAAAATCATAAAATTTTAAGGAATTTTTGTGTCCGGCGAATTCGTATATTCGTACATACACGTAGTTCAAATAATCTTTAGTTTTTAATAGCTATATATACTTTATGCGAGTAAATGGATAGAACACTCAAGATAAAACAACGACTTTACCATTAGTAAGAGCACAAAGCCCTATATAGCTAATACCCCCTGTAACCGTATAATGAAAATAAGTTAATTGTATGATTGACAAAAAATTTTTTGTTTCGAAGTGATAGATAATTTCAGAATCGTAGGTATCTAAAATTATTTTCGAGTGATAAAGTTTTTGTCTTAAAATTGAAATGGACTTATGTCACTAACAATCCTTTTGTATATTTCTACTAAGTTATGTTATGTGGGAAGTATGAGAATGTGGATACTGCCATTTCCTTACTATACGCTGTACGGGAGATCCAACTCTGTTTGTGCCTTGTGGATATATTTAGAGTATTTTTAAAAATGTTTTTATTTCTTCCGCTAGGTGGATCACAATTTTTCGTGTTCCACTACCTAAATTTGTAATTATTTTCCATAAGTAACACGCATTCCCGGCATATCATGTTGCGTCTAAGGGTCTAAGATAGGACTACTCGTCATCTTATTGATGAGTTCAGCGAGTAGTTTGGGGCGAAACGCATCTATATAAATATATACTTTGCAAAAAATCATACAATTTCGACCTTTTAAAAAATGTTTTGGCTCGTAGTGACAGATAATTTCAGAATTGTATACAAGATCCAGTTATTAACAGCACAATATACTAAAGATAAAATTTGAAATCGAAATTATGAAACTTATGAATATCTAGATTTTGACTCTAAAATTACGTACGATTCCGATTCCGTGAAACTCTGGAAAAAAGTAATTCATTTTCAGGAAAAAAAAAATTCATATTCTGAATCAAGAGAAGAAATGATTCAAGTTTATTACTAATGCGTTTCGGTATCCAAGTATTCAAAGTACTCTTGAGTTGTAGAGCTGTCCAGATCTGGTGCCTACGACGATGTACCAGAATCGTAATAGACGGGAAATTTAAGTTCAAATTGACGTGCACGATAATCTATCTAGAACAATAAGGGTTGAAAAACTATGAAACTCTCACAAAATCCATTTATTGTTGAATCGCCGTATAATACATCGTGATCTTTTATAGATACATCTGCAGAAGAAAAAAAATGAATTTTCTAGATAGATCATACTTTATAATATAAATTTGAAATTTACGCAACAATCCAAAATGTACTACTGACAGTATAGCAAACATTCTTTATGTATTATTTATTGTCCATTATAATGTATTTTTCACATTTTTTCTTAAAAGTATATTTATATTAAATTGCAATAATCAATTTAACAATAAAAATCTGCATTTATAAGTAAAATTTAGCAAGCTTTTATAGTTGTACAAGCTGGTCGCTTATTAACTTTCTTATCTGTTTAATCTTTTGTAATCCATTTGACATGACTAAAAATGTGTGATTTAGAAAACATGCACTATTACTAAGAAATTGGCTCTGCTTTGAAATCATTTGTTGTTTAATTATACTAAATAAATTATTCTAATATATTTGTGAGGTGAGCTGATTTTAAATCTTTATCAAAAACATCATACATGAATAAAACCTCAGAGAAGAAATCGTGTGTAGGAACTTTTAAACTTCTGTAAGATAAACCTTGTTCGGAAGGGCATGCTTTCCATAGCAAAAGGAAATCGGCATTTGTTTTCGGCAATTAAATTTATTGAATTATTTAACGCGAGATACCCTGCAACATATTTTTTACTACATTGTTCAAGATCTGTCACTTGTTCTTCGATGTTATCAATTACGTTATCATGGTTTATCTGTTGCAGGTCATCATTCAAAATAAATCTAAATCCTCCCTTGCATTTCGCCTGTCCAGGTTAATAGCGGCCAAGTCCGTAATGACTGTTTATAGTTGCCTATTGCAAATCCTAGAATTCCAAAATGCACCGTCCGCTGCTTCGAGCACCTACACATAGAGGAAGCATCCTGCAGGGTTAAAATCACATGAGTTTTATAGGTATTTTATAGGTCTGGAAGGCGCATATTTGGTGCTCACTATATTAACGGAAGAATAAAATTGAAATTATACAAATTGTTTAAAGAATTTGTATAAGTGTTCTTTAAATTAAGAAAATTAAGAATTTATTTGTCACTTCGAGCCAAAGAAAATAAAATTAAAAAGGTTAAATTTTCTGATTTCTAAAAACTTAATAGTAGTGCGTTTCGCCCCAAACTACCCTTTGGGCTCATCAGTAAGATGACGGGTAGTCCTATCTTAGACGCAACATGATATGCCGGGATGAGTGTTACTTATGGAAAATTGGAAATTAAGCTAATGGGACACAAAAATTGTGACCCATCTAGCAGAACAATTAGGAACATTATGAAAAAGACTCTAAATATATTTATATCCACAAGTGTCTAGGCAGAGTAAGGAAATGGGTTACCCATTCTCATACTTACTCCCAAAACTGACTTGATAGAAAAAAAATTATAAAAGAACTTTTAGTGACATAAGTCCGTTTCAATTTAAAGATAATGAATTTATCGCTCGACAAAAATTCTAGAATTTAGAATTTTTGTGGAGCGATAAATTCATTATCTTTAAAAATGTTCTTTAAATTTATTATTTAGAGTGTAGTAAAAAATGTTTTGATTTTTTTGCTAAATATTTTTTTTATTTTTACAATTCATTGTATAATTTACTTATTACATGAAAATTAATATATTACAAAATTATTTATTAATATTCTTAAGTACTTATATAAAAAAACAAAAATCTTATTTATTAAGTATAAAAAACATAAAATGTATTAATTATGAAATAAAATTAATTTTGTGTAAATTCTTATTTTTTTAATAGGTTTGTTGTTCTCTTTTTCATAATGATTAATTCTAATTCTTAAATAAGTAAAAATAATTAGCTTAAGAATAGATAATCTATGACTGCACGGATTTTCAGAATATGCAATTTTTAATAAACTTTTTGGAATATTATTTAGGATACTATGCAACAATATATAAAACACCCTTTTTAGACTTATAAAATAATCTAAAATTTTCTCACTTAATTTACAAACTTTAATATCACCGGATGGTGACAATAAACCTGCTCGATTTTTTTTCGGTCAGGCTGGATTGGCTAACTTCTGAGGTCAACAGTAAAGGGCACGCAAAAAATCTAGTTTTTTTTTAAATAGTTCTAGTAATAAACCCAACCCAGCGATATGAATAACAACATTGTCTATGTATTGTTTATTTTTGCCTTGTCCATAAAAATTTTCATTTCTTTTTTTTTAAAGTTACTTGTAAAAGACAAGTATCATCTAAAGACATACAATTTGCTTTCTTTGACTCTTTTGCATCAGCATGAACTATTAATTTTTTAAAAATATTAATATATTGATAACAGGTTGGGTTGTTACTGTCCTCCCTTCTGCCCCTTATGGCACTAAAAAAGGTTTCGATGTGATCTTGAGACAATTTGTATGTTAATAAATAACCGCCACGTGGCTTTAAAAAAGTATCATAGATTTTTATAACATTATTGAGAGAAACTATAAGGCCAACGAATCCAGTTTTTCTGGGCCCTTCAACAACTGGAGTTTTGTCGAATAAGCGCAGATCTTTTAGGTAAGCACTTATCCCTTCAACTTTTTTAGCTGTTTCTTCAATATTAATGCTAGTGATATCATTTAGATTTATTTTTTTTTAGATTTATTAGATTTATTTTTATTTATTTTTATTTTTATCGTAAAGGTGCCTTGAATTTAAAATTTTAAAAGATGCATCTATAATGGAACAAAATTTTGCAGTTCCTTCAACATTTAAAAATAATGGGTTCTTAAGATCATCGCGCATGTAGCGTAAAACTACGATGCAGCTATTACTTAAAGTTTGAGCAGCTAGTCGAACATTCATTTTATTATCTTTAAAATGAATGTACTGACTTCTGATCTTAGTATGCTAAGTACAGACCTTCAATATCTTGCACATCAACTAACTTTTTCAGGAAATCCCACGAAATGATGTTGCCATCACCATCGAACATGTCGTGATGAGCAAGAGCATTTCTTACCAATTTTAAAATGTGACAGCCATCCGGTAGATTAAATATCGGCTCTTTTGATACCGGATGCTCGAAGGTGCGCTGTCCCCTAATTACATCGGGCTAGGCTACGTATCTCTCGGCCAATCAGCGTAGGAAATGAATTTTATATGCGCGAATCAGCGTAAGGGCAAATGTTTGCGTAAATTTCTAATTTGAGAAATCCTCCGAGCGTTTAAGTTCAGACCAGATAGAATTCGTGCTCCGAGCTGAGAGCACGTCTGTAACTCTCACGCTCTCAGATGTAGTCTTGTAAAATAGAAATATTATAGTGCGCTACTATGCGCATCCGAGGAAACTCGCGTGCGCCTCATGTTACACGCAGCAGCTTCGACTAGCTGCCTGTGTGATGTGCCTTACAACTACGCACAACAAAAATATTGGCGAATAATTAAGTCATATTACTTTGGATAACTTGATTTATTTTCTTCGTGGTATAATAATTCGATTTTTTCATAGTATTATGAAAATCGTAAAAATGTTTACGTTTTTATCGCTATATGTTTCCCGCGCGAATAATATTATCACACATGCAGTATTTTGAATAATAATATATATATATATTATGCTCATATGTGAGTGCATGTATGATAAAATTATAACTGGCGCATGCAGAAGAATACTTGAAACGCGTCGTAAATAATGATACGATCGAACCACAAGTTTGATAAGACGGAGACGATAATTTATTACTGCTTAACTTTCAATTTTAATATTATTAAAATAAGAGTTTTGTCTTGTTCATTTCCCGTCGTTATCTGTCGATATACTGATTAATAGCTCGGATCAATAAGCTAAATAATTTAAAAGTATTGTACACCACAGACACAAAAATATATATTATAAGAGCGTGTAAAATAAGTTTGTTTCAGCAAATTAAGTGCATTTAATAGTTTATAGAATATAATATCGAAATTCAAGTTATACTGCAATACAACGGAATTCTTACTTACCAGCCCCCGCATCGATCGACAAAACAGATCCCAACCTTTCAACATACTTATACGCGTGCGCGCACTGCGCACAGTGCATTTCGCAATACGAGAATGACATTACAAAATATACCTGCATAACTGGGAGAAAAACTGCACATTACAGACATGATTAAGCACTATAATAAATGTCTCTATTCATTATCTGCAACCTCTGCAAGTATAGATGCAACTTTACGATTCATGCGTAAAATTGACGCGTGTATAAAAAGTATTGATTGCGTGTACGTAAACAAATAATATATTGGAAATTTTAGAGCGAGTAAACCGGGAGGTCATAGGACTCTTCTCCCTTTCGCTAAGCGAAAAAACAAGTTGGTTAGAAATCGCGCAGCAGACTAGCAGAGGCAAATCGCATTGAAAGCATTGCATTGCATATATTGACGTCGCGCCGGTAGCCGCGCGCATGCATCAGTCCGCAGTCGCGGCCACTCTGCCTCGCGGCGCGCAACACTGTCGGTTATCCTGCCTGTAATCGTCGTCGTCTTCCCCCGCCTTCGTCTCTCTCGTCTCGTCTCATATTCTCTCTTCTCCTCGAGCGCACCGCGCGGTGTAGGTACAGTCCGTTCTCCGAATGCGCGAATTCACTTGTTTGCCCCTCTGGCTTATGCGCTCGACGGCTATGCCGATTAGCATTTCTACCGAGCTCCATTATTAGCATATTCTGGATTTGCACATTGGACTGTCATCGATTCCGTCGGGTTGCATAATCATGCGGCTCTTCTTCACGTGAGCCTGCCGTGCGGGGATCGTCGCCTCCTGGGGTGAGAGACAGAAAGTGCAATACCGTCAGCGCGGGGCCGAGCTATGGAGGAGCAAGGCGCGACCAGCGCTCACATTCCGCTGCGAGAAAATCTCGTGAGTAATCCTATTTTTACTAAGTACGTATGCTCCGACGTTCTCTTTCTGTACGGACTTGGGAGGCTGTTTTTCGCCGCAGGTAAACACAGCTGTCAAGTTCCTGCAAAATCCAAAGGTCTTCGCTAGTCCCAGCAGCCAGAAGCAGGACTTTCTGAGGAGGAAGGGACTAACCGAAAGGGAGATTCAGAGGGCTTGCGAGCTTGCCTCCGTTGGCACAGCTCCTCTTGTTCCGGGGAAACCTGAGTACAGCGTGATCAGTGTACCACAAGGACATGCCTACTCGCAGTATCCGCAGCACGTTTTGCAACCAAGCTTGTATCACAAGATCAAAGAGTTGTTGAATGGAGTTGTTTTGTTTGCTGCTAGCTGTTACTGCGTTTACTGGATTTACAAAGTATTTCATTCTCTTATCAGTCTTTTTTTTCTCCCAAGGGGAACGACTTGCCTTATCAGACTGCACTCAAATCAACTTCTTGCTTTTAGAAATTTATCAGTCCACTATTGTTTGGATACAAGAAAAAGGACCCACCCAAGGATCCAGTTGTGGAATTGGATAAGAATATCCAGCAAGTGAAAGAGTCCATTAATCAAGTAAAAAATGATGTTCAGCACTTGACGCAGAACCAAATGAACGATCCATCTGTACCTCAACTTGTGCAAGAGCTCAAGGCAGATTTAGCTAGTTTAAAGTCTCTTCTCTTATCGAGGTAAATATGCAACTACTTCATTTTCAAAAATTTATGAACATTTACTCTAAACTTGATGGATTTGCAGGAAACAATTTCCAAGTGCACCAGCTTCCATACCCTCTTGGCAACTGGAAGCTTCCAGTCAAAGCCAAGAAAAAGTCAATGAGCGTGAAGATGATGCTGGCAGTGGAAGTAGCACTAACAACTCTGACAGTTCCCTGGAAATGATTCGGGAAGACCCCCCCAAAGAATGAATTTTCGCTGATGCGCAAATTTGAACTATTCATCTTCATGTTTAGCATTTATATTACTTGATAATTGCTATGGACAGAGTACTACGCAAGTTTGTATAATACAGAAAGACAAAGCCAAGACTTGTTTTCTAGTTTTGAAATGTTTTATATGTGTGAGTTGGGTGTCTATGTATGTATGAGAAAAATTAATATGATATACAATGTACATGTTGGGCAATTTTTTTTACTTCTTTACATTCTAAAGGTATAAATTTGGAAAAATTGAAATAAAAAGATTTTAAAAATATATATGCATTATCTTTATGCAAGTATTTTTTTTAATCCTAAAGTATTTCCAAATTGAATATGAAAAGTGAGAAGATTCTAAAATTAAATGAAATATAAAATAAATCAGAAATTTAAAATCAATCATTTTGAATAGAATTTGTTTCACTTCAAAATTTGTACTTAACATAATATAATTATGCCAGGTTAAATATTGGGTTATAAAGTGATGATAAAAAAAGTGAACAGAATATCAAATGATGCAGCATTGAAGAAGAAAATAACCGACAGTGAATTTAATTTTTTTTATTTCTGATGCAAAGTTTTCCATTTACATTTTTCATTCAAAATTAAATAATTAACTACGTTTTTTTTAATTGAATGAAATTAAAATTTGTTAATTGTAACATCCAAATTTATAGTAGACTGCTCTTGTGTAAATTGCGTATGGATCATCAGAAACTCACGTAAAAACTAGCACATCTCGAAAGTTTTATGAGAAAAGGAAATATAGAAGCAAAGTCCTGAATTAGAGAATTTTTGTCTATTTGCAGATATCTCAAGATCTGTAATACTACAAGATATCTAATCAAGAATGTCATCTATCTTTTGATTCAAACTTTGTTTGAAACTTTTTTTATCAATTCATAGGAAATAATTTTGAAGAGCAGCAGTAAAACGAAATCTGCAGTAAGGTAAAATTGGACAGAATGAAAAAAAAAATAAAAAAAAAATAAAATAAAATTTGCTCTCTTTTATTCTAAAAGAACAATACAATATAAAGGGGGTACATATTGTATTTCATACAAATTAACTTGATGTCATATATCTCATAGCCATGATAAAATTAAAATTTTTATACATATTTGTATCAAAATATTTCTTTTATCTTTGGAAAGATTACACTTGACTTTTTTATATCTTTCTTTCGTAAAAATCAATACTGAAGAAACAATGATTTGATAAAGATATACCTTGATCAAGTAGATACTGATAATGAAAACTTTTATTCTCTATAGCAATGTTTTTTTAATTCTTGTATAATAAATCGATTATTTAATCTTATATAATCAACTATTAAAGATAAACAATCATTATTTTTGTACAAATGACATACACGCTGAATAGTTTGCAACAGTAATACAGATCTTACATTTTCTTTCGTATTCACGTCGATCTTTGTGTCGATTGCATCGGAGCGCGTGTGAAACTTTAAGCGCATTCGTAAATGTTATTCATCACGCATAATATGCACATTGTATGATTTAATCGTTGAGGATCCCAATTATTCATTAACCTCAGTCGATGATGACTGAAAAAAACCATGCATTCCCTACAGTTTACGTCCCGGTATGTACACACCATGCAATAATTGCTATTATAATATTGGAGTATATAAGTACATGTGTATCTGCCACATGAACAAAGTGTCAGCCAATCATCACAATTAATTTGATATTTAACTGAATCAAAGTTGTCTTTTTCATAGATTAAATCATTATTTTTATTAGATTTATCAATAGTTTTTTAGATTACAATATAATCAAAATAACTGCCTCACTGATACAGTGAGTTACAGCAAATTATTTAGCCATCCTAGGTCAAACAACGTACAATCGTAATAAAAGCATTGTACTTGGAGATTACAGTCTCTCTCTTGTGTGCTTTCTACATTATTCTACCTAGTAAAAAAAGAGACAATTGGAAATAATACTCGAGGAAGAAGGATCAAAACCATACATAAAAATATACATTTGGTAAGTCACAATAAAAGAATCGTAGGCGAGGTTTCACAATTTAAAAAAGGTGTGGTAAAAATTAAAAAAAAACTCGAATCTTTGGCTAATGCACGATTAAGTGAAAAGTTTACATGTTGCTCTGTCGAGGAACTTTGCATATATATATGTATATATTGTGACTGAAAAAAAGAAGAGATACTGTGTTTGGAGAGAGAAAAAATCATTTTCTAGGATGTTTTGTGCTGAGGCGCATTTGTTGACCAAGGAAACCTCTTCTTACACGCATTACAATAGTATGTGTGTGTGTGTCTGTGTGAGAATTGGCATAGCTGTCAACAAACGGGTCCATCTATTGTGATTCAGATGGGGCGAACATTTGGATGATTCGGTGACAAACGCGCGCGTGCGCCAATAGCTTTTTCTTGAGCCAGATTGGCTAACTGCGTTTTTAGGGTACTTTTTTTATTGCCCCTTGCTCACTCTTTAAAACGTTGTACTAGGACTATGCTACCAAGTGTGATGCAAATGTAGATTTCTCGAAAGGACCGAGCGTACATCCTGCGTGAAACGAAGCGCGTCTAACACTGGAAGCAAGCTCAGAAGTGCGGTGTCCCCTGCATCGCTGAACCACGATTTGATTGGTATAGCGTTATCTGTTGAGGAAATAAATGGTCATTCTAATATGCTATTATCTTGAAAAAAATAAAATGATATTTGCCATGTGGATCAACTGGATTTACTCACGAGGATAAGCTCTATAAGCACCAGGACTGTTATCAAGTATAAAAACTGATGCTAAGTCCGAACAAATGGCAGCTAAATCCTTAGTATAGGAACCCATTTCAGGCGTACAGTGTTGCCTGTAGTATCTGCGTCTCAGTATCCCCCTGTTGTTGTCTAATTTGTCAGCAACAGCAGCACCATAAATTTCCATTGAAGCTGTGAATACCACCAGCTCGTACCTATGAAAAGTTACAAGTCATTGGATTTACTGGTACGATAATGAGAATCGCCAAGTTGTTGATTTGAGCAGTACTCACCATTGACTAACAATATCCAAAAAGAAGTCTACGTGAGGTCTTTTATGAACAAAAAATCTAACCGGATGTCGGTCTATCGTCACTTTAAGAACAAAGTCAGGTGGAGTACCTGGCCTGACTGTTGGCCTGGCTACTCCATCGTGATGAGAATGGATGAGGGTTTCGTCTAAATCCAGCACAAGTACTTTTCTTTTAACAATACCTGTAGCAATAGAAATAAAACCAAGTAATATCAAGATGAAAAACTAAAATGTGGCCCACAATTAAAATCAATGGATGTATACTCACTCAGTCTGTGCCTGGATAGTGGTGACAAGGGAAAGATCTCGTACTTGACAGGTTGCATCTGTGAGATCTGCAAGATAAAAGTTGGAATAAGGAGTGATTAGCCTGTAACCGGTAAGACTTGAGAGGTGCATTGCACCTACTTACGGCTCTAACCTGCTTCTTCAGTAAAAAGCAAATGCAGGTCCACACTCGGGAGGCCATCAAGTGAAAAGCTCTCATCCCCATTTGCAATTGCTTCAGCATTTTCTAGCAGTCTTGTGTGCCGGGCTCCCAAAAGCCGTCTCCCTCGGTGGTCACTCTTGTCAGTCGCAGACTCAGACTCTCCTATGCGTCTATCTAGCTCTACTAAGATTACAAGTGTAATTCAGTGTCCGCTTGTCCAGGTACTGTGCAGTATACCAGTTGAATGATAATCAGTAGCACTAGCAGAAAGCAGCATATATTATTACAGCCGCAGTTGACGGCTGGCAATTAGCAAGTGCTCGGCTGGCTATCTTCGTCGACGACGTAGTCGCGACTACGACGTGTTACACAAGCGCATGCTAGACTCTCGTAAACAAACTCACTCGAGCTCTATACAGCGAGTTTATATCGGGACGCGACCGAGCAAGCTCTCTCTCGGAGCAGAAGGTCTCTCTGTGTACGCCGCTGCGGCGACGATATATATTGCCCTCGCACCTCGCACTGCACGCGCGTCGCGCGCTTTCAAAGCCTCGATCGCGATCTGCTCAGGCGGCGAACCGCTGAGGTACGGGGCTGCTGCTCCTCTCCTTCTGCGGCTGCTTCGATGAGTCCCGCTGCGTCGACCCGGGGACGCGGCGCGACACCTTCGTCTTCATCTCTTTCCTCTCTCTCTCTCTCTCGCTCTCGCTCCTCTCTCTCTCTCTCTCTCCCTCTCCCTCTCCCTCTTTCTCCGACACTTCTTTCAGCTTTCCGCACGCACGACTCTCCGTCTCCGCGATGCTCGAGTATACAGCTCGCCAGCCGAGAGTAAGCCGACTCGCTCGCGTCTTTGCCCCCCCGGGAGGTGCGTGCGGTCTCTGGCAACTTGCAAGCGCGAGACTCGACGAGTCTCTCCTGGGACCAGCGGCCGAGAGCAGCTCCCCAGAGGACGACTTTGGTATACAGAGACTCGACTACTGCAGCAGCGCACGCGAGCGATCGGGCAGCGCAGCAGCCGCCATCTTCCGCTGATCGACCCGAGCGAGTTTCGCGCAACCTCGCTCGCGCACACGGCGACGGCGCGGACTCGGTGTAGGGGGAGGCCGGAGGCCGGAGGAGGACGATTTCGTCTGTGCCTGATACCTATATGCGCGTAGCTGGCGGTAGAGTGTAGCAGAGTGTAGCTATATGTGTATTCCTTATATATAGCTATAGCTCCCTCAATAATGCACGCAGCTATATGCCTACACTCCCCGCCGCGATTCGCGGCAGCAGATGAGCCGACAGCCGAAGTCTCGAGAGTCGCCGACGAGTTGTTGTGTGTAGCAGCGCGCTGCGCGGATAGATCTGTCAAAATTGCGCGGATTTCTCTCTCGTCGTCTTCCCTCTGTGTTTATTGCGCGCGTGTATATAATACCTATAGTGCAGGTGAGTCGACGCCTTCCCGTCCTGACATGACACTGCGGCAGCTCATCTGATGCTCGAGAGAGGATTCGCTGAACGAAACGTGAGTATTTTCACTCGGTGCGGGTTTTAGCTTAACAAGCGCAAAAGCGAGCGCGAGAATTGTTTACAAAAACAAACCGCAGCGAAGCAATAACACTATACATATATGCACGCTCCTTCAATCGTTAAATATTAAACGTGTAGATATATGTATGTACGTGTACATACAATTAATAAAGCGCGCGCTCGATCAGCAAAAGATCAGCAATGATCGATTATGTACACACACACACACAGCATACACACACACTTATACGCGAGGCGTGTGTATCGAGCGAAAAGAGCAGCGGATATTGCATTAATAAACCACGACACGCGTTCGTCTCGAGCCCATTGGTCTAATTGACTTATTGGCTATCTCCGCGATGAACCGATGACGATGGGATAACTCCTGTTTGTCGGCTGCTCGCGTGCGCTCGTGTGTCTCGCTCATGTGCATATAATAATAAAATGCATCGCGATCGCGCGCATATAGATACATAGCAACATTCTATATACCAGCGATGTCGCCTGTCGCGCGCAGTAAGTACTTATACTGCTACAGCTTCGTACGTGCGCTCTATACCTTGCATATCAATATAAATAAACTGCACATATAAACATCCACGCGACATTACGACGATGCGTGTGCATACACATGTTTACGTATAATTAGGCGTTACCATGTGCACAAACGGTGCAATTGTATAGCGATCGATTGCACACAGGTGTGTATAATATCTATAGAAGTCGACGTGACTATGTGTGTAACGACAGTTAAGTATGACTATAAAGACACTGCGGTAATACTACAGAGATGCGGTTAATTAGTCAAGACAAAGAGTCTATGTAGTGCAGGGCGAGAACATTAAGAGGCGCTGATGGAAAGCTCGTAAATCGAATTTACGTCGGCGCGCGGGGCGCATGCCGTGCTGGTGTTATACAGCTCTATGCCATTACATTAGCAGACGCTAAGTGTGCTTTCATGTGCCGCGAGGAGAAATGTACTTATAGAACGCGTGTGTATACCTATATAACGCACAGGAGAGAGAAAAAAAAAGAATCAAGGGGAGGAGAGATGGCGCGTGGCAGCTGCTGCTGTTCTCGGCCTCTATATTCCGGTCTGCATGCAGTAAGATACGCTGCAGTCGTTCGAACGCGACGTTCTGCTAGTTTAAAGTAAGTATAGAGCCGAGGCCCGCGAGACTCGAGACTTCGAGAGAGAGAGAGACGCACATACATGCATTTGCACACACACGCACATACAGTCGCATTATTAATACAGACGCGGAATACAGGCCGGGCGTGCGCGCTCGCGTGGAAAAGGAGCATCGCAGTCCGCCGTGAGATGTTATCGCGCTAGTGCGGTGCACGTATCGCGTATGTACTTATACATACATATATATATCCTATACGACAGCATACGAGATATACATCAGATTTTCTCTCTCTCTCTCTCTCTCTCTCTCTGTCTCACATTCTCACTCATACTCGGTCAACTCGCTGCACATACAATTGCACGATATACATAATCCCGATGGCAGTGGTGCTGCATAGGCTATTCCCGGAATCTCGTGCGCTACTATGAGGGAACACAATATGCGATTCATCAGCGGCTGCCGAGCTAATCACACATATTAAAAAAGAGCTGTAACATACACGATCATTACTTACATAGCCGCCACGTCCGTCACCCGGGACATACATATACAAGCATTAGCAGGCGGCGAAGATACAAGCGGAGAGTCATCGTATCCTTCATGCAGTGCGCGATGATTTTCCTGCTCTAGCGGCTCTTTTTTTCGAGTGTTTTTGCGCTGTTGCAAAAATAAAATCGGTCGATCGGTAATTAAAGAGAGAGAGAGAGAGAGAGAGAGATTGGAGTGTGACACTCGAGTGGTGTGACTGCTTTGGAGCTTTGTTTTTTTTTAAATCGCTGGCTTTGGCATTGCAGAAACGCGGAGAAACTCTGGAGGCATGAGTAACTCACAGCCGATCATGGTGCCTGGAGGTGAGCACAGCAGGAGGACCCAGTCTGAGTCGCACTCTGCGAGTGTGGGCAATGTGGCTGGGGAGCACATGAAGACCATGACACCACCTGGAACTGTCAGATCCGTTTCTGGTGAGTATCGTGCTTCTGTTTACCTCCTGTGCACTGGGATTAGTGATTAATTTGGGAATGATTTGGCTTAGCTACTGAAGAGAGACGCTCACGACGAGGCAGTAGCATGGTACAGCCTATCCTGGCCAAGCCACCTTCTTCCGAGTCACTTGTGACAAACAGTAGCACGTGGGTCGATGCACCAGGCCCACCGCTCTCTCCAGGTAATTTGATAAAGAGATAACGCACGTTTGCTCGAGCCTACCCATGGTAAAGCCACTCCAAGGTCATTGATAAGATAACACAACAAAGTGGAGTAGATGAGAGCTGGCTTCTCAGCATTAGGACATAAAACATGTCGGCATTTCGTATATTTCAAAGTGAACCTAATTTAAGTATTAATAGAAGACTGTCAAGTGAGAGATAATTATAAAGACTGCTGAGTTGTATTTTTCGCTATTTTATCTGATGATTTCTGCTACATTGCAGGACTGACCGGTCCTGTTACATCTACTACAGGTGAGAGCAGTCCTAAAGTTGACGCCTCGCAGGAGAAATTCGGAGAATCAGGATGCAAGCTCACCAGGAAGGAGTCTTACAAGGCACAGCGCAAAACCTACAGAATGGAGAAGAAAAGAGTTGCCGATGAACTGCTCAACTCATTGAAAGATCCTACAGTAGTTGTTATGAGTGATTGGCTGAAAGTTAGGGGTACGCTTAAGAGTTGGACTAAATTGTGGTGTATTCTTAAGCCAGGATTGTTGCTTCTTTATAAAAGTCCTAAAATTAAGGTGAGCAATTTATTTGCTTTGAAGTATATATACATGTAAATTACATGGTTGTCTGTTTTTTAGAGTAATCACTGGGTTGGCACAGTTCTACTAAACACCTGTCAAGTGATAGAGAGACCCAGTAAGAAGGATGGATTTTGCTTCAAGCTTTTTCACCCATTAGAACAATCAATTTGGGCACCGCGAGGTCCTGAAAAGGAAGCCATAGGTATACCAAAAGTTTTTTTTAAAAATAAATTAAGATAAACTTTGGAAAATCATAAAATTTTTTAATTTCAGGTGCTGTCGTCCAGCCACTGCCAAATTCCTACCTTATATTTAGAGCTCCGTCCCAGGCCGCGGGAAAGTGCTGGCTGGATGCCCTGGAATTGTCCCTTCGCTGCTCTTCCCTTATAGTTAGGTCAGCCAGTGTTGTACCTAGATCACCCCAACATGATACCACCACTACTCACGAGACGCAGTGGAGCGAGGCTGACTACGAGAAGCATTTTGAAGATCATGGTATGGGTTAAGATCCATATTTTTTGTATAAATTGCTTCAATTTCCAAATAAGAGTGAATACGCGAATCGATTTATTCTTTCGTGTTTGTGCGATTATAGTCAGGTTTCGGAGTGACTCAGCGTGTTTCTTAATTCATAATTAAATTGGATTAATAGTACAAAAAAATTCAAGTTCGCTTATAGCATTAAAAGCGAATAAAAACGATGAAGAATCACGTTTAACGAGTAGAAGTTTTTTTCTTGTTTAGTAGAGCTTAAAAAGAATATGAATAACCGGTAAAAATTTAACCAAAACAAGTTATTAAAATAGACCACGAATTGCCTTGTAATAATAGCTATAGATAACGTTTGGATGTATGATACAAACAGAAAGATTTCTAGTTCGGTGTGTAAGTAGGTATCGCGTTGCAGTAGTAACAGGTAGTCGATTTACACAGACTGGCTTTTACCACTGAATAAATTATGTATAAACATGAATGCGCTTATTGATCGCATTTAGCGTGACTGTAGTTTTTTCAGCTATCAACCTCAGTGAAAAGAGGTTGTGATTTCATTTACATTTTCGATCGCTCTTTTCGCAGCTTGTTTAATGAAAACGTGATCCCGAAATTCCATTACTTGAAAGCTCTTTATATAAATCTTCGTCAACATTGATCATTCGTGAGAGTTAGAATTTTTCTGTGTAATTAAAGTCATTGCTACAAATTTTCTTGTCTAATTACGTTTGTTTAATGACCTCAGCACTAAAAACAAAAAAAAAAAAAAACAAAAAAAGAGAAGGAAGAATGAGTCGATTAATTCAACTTGACACGAATTTACACAAAACACACGACACGAGAGACCATAAAACTCCCTCAGTACACGAAAAAGCCAAGCTCGAAATCCCGCTAGTTCCATCCCTCTACATCGTCCTTTCGTAGAGGACTTTGCATTGAATACAAGAAGGAGGAAAAGAAGACCAACAAGCATGAGCAGCTGACGCAGGTCTCTCTAGGCTATCGGTGCCTCGTCGCTGCTCTACGAGGTATCACCGGAAGCGTCCAAACTCCGCCACGTCTCTCCTGGAGCCGCCGTCGATCTACCTGAGCCGTTACACTCCGGCTTCCCCGGCTACGCCCCAACGACGTCTGCTCTCCTGTCCAGGCCCAAATTCCCCATCTGCCTTGAGAAGTCTCTGCCCCTCGCCCACCCCCGTCTTCCAGCAGCTCTGCCACGCGGTCAGCTACTGGGAGCGTCTCCTCGGCCCCTCACCCGCCAGACGACACGCCTCGTCCTCACCCGCGTTCCGCTCCACCATCCACGTGAACAGCCACAGCTTGGACGTTGACGTTGACGATGACGACGACGACGACGACGACGACGACGACGACGACGACGACGACACCGACGACAGTCCCGGCAAGGACGAGGAGAACGAGGAGGAGGCGGCTAATGAGATCGACTACGATAACAAGCACGGCAGTCCGACTCGCTCTCCTCGCCGGCGCATGAGCGCACCTCCCAACCCACGAGACAAGCTTCAGTCCCGCCAACAGTTGCACCACGTAGTCATGCTAGACCCTAATCTGTCCTTCCGTCGCCGACGACGACGACGACCCGCAGACCTCGACGACTGCATCAGCCAACCGGAGAACGGACTGGCCGCCGATGTCGAGATCAGCGCGACCGACAGCGAGTCCGAGGAGGAGAACAAGGACGACGAGCCCGAGCAGATCAAGGAGACGCCGTACGTCGCCAACGAGAACGAAGTTTTGGGAAGCGTGAGTGTGAACATCGCTTTGGTTTTTCTTCTCTCGTTAACCATTTCACTCGGCTGGAAGTAACTGCGGTTTTTTAATTCAAGGAAAACTAATATAACGGGACTGAATAGCTGTAGAGATAACGTAATTGTCGCGGCCTGTTTCAATGACTTTCTCGATATTGGACGTACACGCGCTTGCGTTTCTTGCCCGCAGCGTAGAATTATAAATCGATTCAACATTGTGTGCAATGTGCATTGATAGCAAAGCTGTTTGTAAACACACAATGCCCGCGAATCCATAATTTTATTAATAAGACAGCCCTTGTCCGGTTCAACGACCATCAAGGCTCTCTTCAATTCTTTTCATATCCGATGCGCCGCGATCCTGTCTGAAAATAAACCTCTACACCAGTGCACTACGCGTAGCTCAACTTCCAATTCCGCGCGAGTATCAGTATCAGCGGAGCAATAATCCCCGTCGTTTGTTTCTCTGGACAGGCTGGCGAGGTGGTGACGGAGCTGCAGGAGGAACAGAAATCCCTCATCTGGTTTCTCATGAAGCAAGTGCGTCCCGGTATGGATCTATCCAAGGTTGTCCTACCAACTTTCATCCTCGAGCCTCGTTCTTTTCTTGAGAAACTCGCCGACTCGTATTACCACGCGGATCTTCTGTCACAGTGAGTAGAATCTTGCGTGCTATAGTTAAAAAATTTATCGCTTGCTGAATCGATTAACGAGTGAATTGTTTGTTGACAGAGCCGTGCAGGAGGACGACGCTTTCACGCGCATGAAGGGAGTGGTTAAGTGGTATCTCTCGGGATTCTACAAGAAGCCACAGGGATTGAAGAAACCGTATAACCCCTTGCTGGGTGAAACCTTCCGCTGTTACTGGCAACATCCCAACGGCTCGCGCACATTTTACTTAGCCGAACAGGTGACTTATCTACACAGTAATTTTCTTATCCAACGCGTAGATGTATGTATTTAGTAACAATGGATTTTATTGCAGTTGTCTCACCATCCGCCCATATCAGGATTCTACGTTACTAATCGCCAAGATGGCTTCACTATCAGCGCAACGATCATCGCCAAATCTAAATTCTACGGTAAATTTAGACAAAACATGACAAATGATTCACTTTGCCAATTCGAATATTGCAATAATATTAATGAGCAAATGATTTATATAGAATAGGTATTGGCAAAGCTTTGTTTTCCAGCTCATACAATTCTAACAATATATTTTTCTTTAAAATTTTTGTTCTAAGAATATATTTTTCTTTAAAATTTCGTGTCCTGTATATTTTTGTTTATTTTTGAATTTTAATAATATATGTTTTGTACTTTTTGCCTTAAGGCAACTCCACATCTGCGGTTCTCGATGGAGCTGCAATGTTGACAATGTTACCTCGCGGTGAAGATTACACTATGACAATCCCTTATGCTCACTGTAAAGGAATTTTGATGGGCACACTGTCTATGGAACTTGGTGGTAAAGTCAATATCGCTTGCGAGAAGACTGGTTATCATACGGAGCTCGAATTTAAGTTAAAGGTAATTTGATCATTGTTTTAATATTGCAATGGTACGTAAATGAGTTTGTTAACAAAAATTTCTTATTTACAGCCTTTTCTGGGGGGAGCAGATCAATTAAATATGGTAGTAGGTAGAATAAAATTGGGAAAGGAGACTCTTGCAACGATTAGCGGTTATTGGGATGGTCAGATTACTATCACAGATAAAAGAACTGGGGTAATTGCAATTATTACCAAAGAAATATGCATTCATTTAAAATTCGAATTTTTCGTTAATGATCCATTTTTTTACTGTTTCTGTAGCAAGAAAACATTTTTTTCAATCCAACGCCAGAGGTGCGTAAAACTCGATTGAAGAAGTATACAGTACCACTGGAAAATCAAAGTGAATGGGAAAGCGAGAAGTTATGGCTGGCCGTAACGAATGCTATAAACAATGATGACCAGCATGCAGCAACTGAGGCCAAGACTACTCTAGAAGAGGCTCAAAGAGAACGTGCCAAGGAGAGAAAGGCTTTAAGTCAGGAATGGGTGCCCAAGTACTTCGTTCAAGTGTGTATTTACCTCTTGATTTTCTTTGGAAGTGTTCGCAAATTTCTGAAATCATTTATAAACATATTGTCTATTAGGATATAATCACGGGTAACTGGATGTATCGCCATGCTGACATTCGTCCGTGGGATCCTAGAAACGATGTTGTACAATATGAACACGATTACATTGTGAGCACAAAAACTCGGCATAAAACACCAATAATGCGCACTGGTAGTATTGTTTCTATGGAACCTCAATCTCAGGTAAGAATAACAGGCATACTTTTAAATTTAGTGATGTTAAAACGGTTATATGTACAGTTGTAGTCTTGTAGTTGATCTCATTGATCTCTGACTTATATTTATCACGTCCGTTGAATCTGTTTTTTATCTTTGCTGCTCGTACTATTTTAGGTTCCTCTATTGATCGCCGAATCACGTTCCTCCCTTTCGGTTCTAAAATCTTCGAAGCGCCAACTTACGAACAATCACCCCATTACCGAAGCAGGACACGATTCAGCTAGCTCCTCTGAGGGAGTGCACTCCGATTCTAGCGGTTCAGTTGGCAAACGACGACGATCCACCGCTAGGTAAATATATTTTAATAAATTTTTAGTATTTAGCGTATTTAAAATGTTTATCAACGTGTAACACAACTATATTCTTTTCACAGAATCATAAGCATGGTTAAAAGTTTGGAAGACAGGATTCATGAACACACGGAAAAACTAGATCAGATTCAGCGATTGATCGAGCAACTGGCCATTCGTCAGAGGGCGGGACGAGATCGTCAGAATGGCTCACGCCTCAGCAAACACGTCGTCGATACGCTTATTATCGTCTTCATTGTCTTTATCGCCCAGTTCATCATGAGGATTTGGAGTGGAGCCTCATCCCTCAAAGCCAAAGAGTTGTAGTAAATTTGCACCCTCTCTCTGTCGGCTTCGGGTGTCAATAATCAATTCTACGCGCCTGTTTTGCTGATCTTTCTCGCGTGCACCAGTCAATCATGTTTGTAATCTCATGGCCAAGATATACCCTAGTCGCTGGCCAAATTTGTTATCGAAGCGTTCTACCAGCATAATTCGCGCCGCCATTCCCCTCCCTTATATGGCGTGAAATGCCTCGAGAGTTAGTCGTTTGCGAGATATATAAATTACTATGCGTTAAAGTGATTCTTATTGTGGGTTCTCGAGAATTTAAGCTTTTCGTCGCGTAACTTGATACATTAAAACTCTCTATGTGTTGTCATGTTTATCATTGCACCCTGTTCGCTTATTTCTGTTATTGTAAGGTTCTTTTACTAAATTTTTAAATCTATTTTTCGTCTGTGTTAATGTCGTAAATTCACACTTACAAAAAGGAGATGTCGATGAGTATGGAATTGAAAATTTACAACCAAATGCAGAGTGTTATCAAAGAAGTTCATTGGCGAATCAAAGAGGGCTAGTGCCTATGCGCGCTTAACGCGATTGCTTAGGATTTACAGGAAGATAATTGACAGCGGGACATTAAATTCTTAGTACTTGATAACCCAAAATAAAAATCACTGTAATAAATATATAATGAAAATGCCTGTACCGGCATCACACCTGCTGCAGATATTGTGATCGAGTTCGACTTGAGTCGTGAATATTCCTTTTCTATAGTTTGTAAACTAAACAATAAACATTGCGACCAGTAGGCGAAACATAGTTTAGGACGTGATGAATTCCAATGTTCCGCGACCCCCGAGCGACGGCTTACTATAAAAATTGCTCGCGTCCATCAATCGAGAATTTCTCACGTCGCGTGTTTGATAGCAAGCTTATAAGAATATACTACGAGAATTTTCATGAATATTATAAACAAGCGGTCAACTTTTTCCATTTTTTCTGTTTTCGATAACTTTGTACGATTTTCAATGAATGTATCTAGATAACGGAAAAAATGAATGCGACGATGAACTATAAGCTTCGAAACAATCAGATTTTTCTCTTCGTTCTCAATCTGTGTACATCGTCTCTGTTATTTTATATATTCTCGAATCTGCTTGTCTGCTTTTTTCTTATTGATAAAACACCGAGCTTATGTAACTAGCGTATATACGGTTTTATTACGCTTGTTCGTCAAATTGTACATTCTCCAATTGTAAATAACTAGTTTATTTCGTGATAATATGTAAATGTGTAAAACGGGTGCTTACATTTGGTTTAACGTGATTAAGTTTTTACGGAAACTCGCGTAATAATACTTTGCAACGAGAGAGGCATTTATGTGTACGCAAAACTGTTTGTGTTTTATTCCGTTGAAAGATGAACTTTTTATCTAAGCTATGATCTATTTAATAGCACGGTTTATTATTTAGAGATTTTTATCCACTTTCATTGTTTTCTTTTTTTTTTGTTGCAATTATTGTCACTTGGATGGAATTTCTCAGGGTTTGTGAGCAATTCGATGAAAGTATATCTGTACAGAGATTTTAAAGTGTTATATTGCTCGATTGAGAAAAAATGTTGAAAGACGTAATGATGAAGTACAAGAGTTGGAACAGAGCGAAAAGAGCGTTTGAATGATAGAATCAATGCACCCTTAATTGTCTATTAATTTTGATGTTCTTGTATAATGTGCTTGTTTTTAATTTATTTATGTAGTCTTTTATGTGAAAGAATAATTCTTTTTACTATTTTGATCAAATTATCTTTCATTTCTTGAATTTTTATATTCTTGAATAAAATGAACAAATTATGCACTATTTAACTTAATATTTGTGTATAATATATACATACAAACACACAATCGTGATTTAAAAATTTGATTTGAAATTCAAAATTTTGTCATGAAATTTTTCACGCTTTCTTGTTGTGAAGCAAAACATACTTTAAGCGGCAATTAGTCAAACGCCTTTTCAGCGAAATTCTAACAAAAAAGAGAGATATATATATATATACATGTACAAGTGTACCTAACTTCGTTTAATATACTTAGATCAGTTATGTAAGGAAGAATTCCGAATGTATTATTTAAACAAAATAAAATTGTTCACTATGTTTTATGAGGACGATAAACATGAATCTACTATAAAGAATCTTAAAAAGAATCACTGATGGATGTGTACAGACTCGTATTATAATTATACGGTTGGCAAGTATTGCGAATTGAAATTGAAATAAAAAAAAATGTTAAAAAATACAAATTTAAGAATAGTGGATTTATAAAAACTTTCGCAAGCACGCTACATCACCTTTTTTATACGTACATAATACAATTATACATTAAAAGTGATAAATATTTAAAGAAAATGAAAAAACTAACAGGAAAGGCAAAAATCTTAAATGTCAACATACTTACCACACAATTCCCAAATGATGAGAGTAGATAAAACGCTACTCGCTTGTTTCTTCGTGTGTCAAGCCTTGTATGTTTATTCTCACTGTTTTTCTCAATTATGTCTGTTCCAGATCAAGTCTGATTTGTCAATAAAGAATAAATTATACATACAAATATACACACACACACACACACACACACACACACACTCACACACACATATATATACCTATATTTAAAAAAGATATGAATAAAAGAAAAAATTGTCGAAAGAAATAAGGTTGCGTTCTGAAATTCTCGTACAGCGCTTACAATTGCCGCATTATCTAACTCGGTTATAATTTTCAATTCAGCAGTCAATGGAAATCCACAGCGACGAGCTCAGGTCATTTTCAAAATCATCGTAATCCCCAGCCATGTATAACGATATAAGCTCAGCAGGTCACAGCAGCCTCACAGTGAAGCGTGTGTGCGAGGCCGTGAAGGAATTGGAGATGAAGCAACAGCGTGTGACACTCTCCATGCTCTTGACTCACTTTCAGCGCAGCTTTCCAGCGCAGCTCGACATCCAGTTGCTCAAGGAAGAGATTGTCACGCTGGCTGGCAAAGCTGTTAAGCTCGGTTATCTCAGGATATTCACCGATGGAAGCTACTCTCTGTCCACCTTCAGATGGGAAGCGGTTATCGGCGAGTTTGGATGGGACTGAGTCGAAGAGCTTTATTCGGATAAAGATTTTTTCTTTGCGAGAGGATTGCTTGTGAGTTTGGAAATTCTGTCAATAAATTTGGAAGCAACGTAGCTTCACAATGTAAACTAAGTGTTTTAAATTTATGTAAATACTACCGTGAGCAGTTGTTTATTTATTTAAAATTAGGGATATTTTGTAAGTTACGCTTTAATAGCGCGGGCTTTTGAAGTCTGGGGATTTTCGATTGTATATACCTAGAACGACATATTACATTCACAGCCTATGAAAATTTGCCTGGCATTTATAAATTCGATTTGTCATTAGAGGTCAGGAAAAATCGTTTAGTCTTGTGTTGACAGCGTAAGCAGTCTGAGTAGCTGATTCAACGGCCCACGCTGGCGTGTATCGAGGCCTTACAACTATTGGATTGAACAAAATATTTCCAGCTTTATTATAAACAAGGTAATTAAAACTGCACTTACTTCCGCTGTAAAGTTCGCGCTTGAAGTATAATTATATACAAGTCGAAAAAAAGTAGTAAATTTGTTCGTAAATTGAAGGACGGAAGAGGTCATCGGTTTTAATTAACGAGAAAATGATTGTTTAATGCAATCACCCGAAGGATTGGAAACCAGGGAGTGTTACGCGAAAGAATATAAGCATCGGATACATATATTATCGACTTTACAAAACCGTTATCCAATAATTAGAAGGGGGACTTTTAGTGTAGGCATCATATATGTATTCAATACTGCTTGTATACAAACTATAATAGCTCACATCGCGAGAACTTTTGGAGTATCGGTGTTGCAGTTATAGAGACGCTCTATAAGTATAGGTGCGCCCTATCGAGAGACAAGTATACAGATATAAAACTATGCAAACATTGCCGTGCTTACACTTTATTTTGAAATAAATAAAAATTTGTAATACTTTTTTATTACTGACGGTTGCATCCAAAATTTTATACGACAGTTTAGTAGCCGTAGTTTTGTCGTTGTAAGACACAAGAGCTTTGAAATAGAAAATATTTTTTTCGTCTTTCCTTGCAAAGATATGAGCATTTGCTCTTTGCCTCATCTTCAATTAGTTGTCACTATATTTCAGGAGAAATGTCATTGTACGAGGTTATTGCATTTCGCATCGCAAACTTACGGGAGAGCTTGCGCGAATATTTTTTGAATCAATAAGTTTGCAGAGGAGTTTCTCTCGACATCGTTGTCTGCGAAACGATGATTTTAATGAATATTTTTATTGCGTTGCATGGTTTATAGTCAGAGCTTAGAGGAACAGAATGAGCGAAGCGATAAGTACGCCTCAAAGAAGACATAGTACTATTGTGACTGGTAGTGATTTAAACCATAGAACTTTCGGCCCAGACGAGTCATGGAACTCATTGCAGTCCACTGTTTTAGCGGGAAATTTGACTATGGATGAGGAATACTTGGGCACTTCGGATGCCGAAACAGATTCAAAAAATCTCTCAACTTTGAATGAGGAGGACGTATTCGACGTAGAGAACGAAGACGTGTCGCAAGATCCGGACGTTTTTAATATGAATATAGCCCGATTGTTAGACGAGGACGATGAAGCATTTTTTGACTGTCCCAGTTATTCCCCCAAGTATTCTCCGAAAAAGTGAGTGAAAATAAAAAGGCGGCGTTTTCAAGCGAATCGTGCTGTATCCAATGAATTTTCTCCTGTGTAGGATGCGAAAATCGCCTACGTTCGCGGCTGCCCAAAACTGTCATTTCGGGCAGTTCTTGACGATTGAGGCGAGCGGCGCAGGTAGCACCGAGCGGACGGGCTCGATGCTGGCGCAGATGATCAGCGACTTTGACGATCTGAAGGAGAGGCGGGCCCAGTCGACTCCGAACATCGAGACCGACGACAACTTCATTTTCTCCCGAAGCCCGGAAAACAATTACATGAACACAAGCTCCAAGCGCAAGATCAGCTTCTCGAACGAGGAGGAGACTCGCGACGGCATCGGCTGCAACGGGCCGGAATCCAGCAGCCGAGTGCGACAGAGTCCCAGCGAGTGGCGAAAGGTGAGGCGGGTGGCCAAGATGACGGAGTTCTTCGAGAGCAAAATAAGCGCGGAGTCGAGAGCGAGGAACGCCCCGAAGCCGAGCAAGCCGAGCAAGATACCCAAGCTCGTCGCGAGGACGTACGTCGAGGAGGAGAAGGAGGAGGAGAAGAAGGCGAGGAATCCGCCCAAGCCGAAGAGCCCGAGCTACAGGACGAGATCGGTGGCCAAGCGGCGACTGACTCCGTCCAAGCGCTCCCAGAACTCGTCCTGGCGCCGAAACGCCAGCTGCAGACCGGCCTCCTGCTCCGAGTACAACGTCGACACGTCCAAGGAGAGCGGCTTCGGCGACACGCAGCGCTCGAGGAGCCGCTCCGACAGCGATCTCCTCGACGAGCAGTTCGACAGCAGCGCCAACATGAGCAAACTCAGACTGGCCATGAGGGACAAGAGGATCGTCAAGAGATCGACCTTCCTCGTCAACAGCAGAATCACCGCCAAGAGAAGCTCGCCCAGAAACGAGTCGGTCATCAAGGGTCGGAGGTCCGTCGCGTTGCAGTACACCAAGTCGCCGATAAAACCGGTCAAGGTGCTCAGGAACATCTTCTCGCCGAGACACCAGATGAAAGGTTTGCGCAACCAGCTTTTCTTCCGCAACTCTCTTATCCACCTGCAACTCTCCTGCACTTTTTCACGCTCATTTCTCCCTTTCGTTTCAGGCGCTAAACAGGTCGAACGACAGAACTGAAGAAGCTTCAAGATCAAGGCATTCCAAATGCAACGTTTCGTTTCACTACTGCCGCCAACTTGCGCGTAGACATCGGTGTTTTTAACTTTTGGAGCGCGGTAGGCGAAGAACAACAAAGATATTGAAGAGAAAGGAAAAAAATTATTTCGAATGCAATTTTTTGTTTTTACTATTTTGAACTAACTTGCGAAATAAGTGTTCAATTTTACTGTTTTAACTAACTTGTTTTTCGTATTTAATAAAAGCATGAATTAAAGAATTTGCATAAATTCTCGGTAATATGTAGCGCGCACCATTTTTTTTCTCTTTCATTCTCGGCCAACACGTATAATACGGACGTGCATATATACGTGCACGCAAGGCTGCAGTCTTGACCTCGCGCGGCGGTCCTTTTTCATGCAGGTTGAAAAGAAAGCTGCAACAGGTCATGAAAATTTCAAACTCCGCACACCGAGGGGAGCTTAATAAACAAGTTATCCCAGGTGGAAATAAAAGCGAGAGAGAGAGAGAGAGAGAGCGCCAGGGAGAGCGGAGGCAAAAGTGAGCAAGCATTAATTACGCGCCGTTACTATATTCCTCTCTCTCTCTCTCTCTCTCTCTGTAATTGCAGCAATTAAAATTTAGATACATGCTAATGCAGTCCTCGGTATCGACCCTCTTTCCCAGCCTGCCGCGGGTCGAGAGAGCTTGAAAAAAGCGCGCCGAGCTTGGCGGAGCACGTACGCGTGCGTTTCTCTCGAGGAAAACGAGCCTCTTGGAATTTCAAATTTCGCTCGCCGTAGAAAAAACTCTGCCGAGTAGCCTAGTGCACTATATGTCGCCTAAAAAAAGGCCACCTGCACATCCTCTCCCTCTCCCTCTCTCGCTCTCACACGTAGACAGCGGCGCGCAGCACAACACGTTCACCCTCGACAAAGTCGATCGAGCTCAGCTCCCCACAAGCTCATGCGTATATACACACGCGCGGCGCACACAACGCGGACGGAATAAGATCAGTCGTCGCGCAGCCGCACAGAGGCTGCTATAGTTTCGTGGATTTCGCGCGACGCGAGGCACCCCCCGCGAGAGGGAGAGAGAGAGAGCGTAGTGCGCTTTCTGTCGTCCGAGGACTCGCCTCGTCGCTGCTGGCACAGTCGCGTGTACAACAACACCGCTACAACAGTCTGCAGAATCGAGCTGACGGACTAGTACACAGCCAGCGAGCTTCGCGCGCGACTGCAGCCCCGCGGGTTAGACGAGGCCGCGCGAGGATATCAGGCGACGGGCGGAAGCGGAAAGGCGAAATAATGCTCTCGCCATGGAGGAGTCTGCAGCCGCAGCCTTGACCCAGTGACGCACGCAGTGCGCATCATCCCTCGCGGAGCTCGGCGGCGGCGGTGGCTTTCGACCTCTCGATTCGCGTCGCTGCAGAGAGAGCGAGAGAGCGAGAGAGAGAGAGAGAGAGAGAGGAGAGAATCCGGCGATGCAGGAGGAGACGAGCTGAGCCGCTGACGCGTGTGACGGAAGCTCGCGCGGATCGGTCATGGTAACGGCGATGAGCGGCGAGAAGTCGAGCCAGGCGCCCAACGCGGCGGCTGGGGCCTCGGGCTGCAGCGATCACGCGCCGGGCCAGCATCGTCGCGAGGCCTGCAGCACTGGCATCGAGAAGCTCGCCGGCGACCCCGCGGCCGACAAGAGCAAGCTGCCGCCCTCGCTCGCCTTCACCGCGCAAGCACACCCGGCCACCCTCACCGCGCCGGTCGCCCAGGACTCGCCCAACTATCTCACCTACAAGAAGGCAATTCACACGCACATTCCTTCTCCTCCTCTTTCGCAATCCCCCTGCGCGGCCGATTGCTTCTTTATTCTTTTATTCCTTATTTCACGGCAATTCAGTGCTCCCTATAGAGCGCTCTCACGTGTCCTTGGTTTTCTCAAGTCTTCATTATACTACATTCGTTTCTCGGTTCACTTCGTCGACAAAGTTCTCTCGCTCCACACAATCTTACGACTTGAATTATTTTGGTGTTTACGGGACGTTTTCATGAAATTTCGCGTACCAAATTCGTGATTATAAAATTCATAATTCATCGATGTGCGCGGCGTACATTCATGTGCGTATGCTAAAGTAATTCTTAACATAAGTATACAGCTTGATTAATAATTAAATGGCCTCAATTTCGAGGCTATAGACTTGCTCAAAAGTCAGTGCTGTTTTCATATGAACTGATAACAATTATATCGATATGGAACGATTTTCAGAAACGAAAACTAGTGAATCGAGGACAAACTGTAGAAACGAATGTAAAGGAAAAAGTCTGGCGCAGCTGTTTTATTTAAATTTCAAAAAACTAGCTTCTAAAGTTGAATATTTCTTTTCTTTTCGTCACTCGATTCAAGTTTCACGAGAGTTTAACAAAGTTTTTTTATATGTAATTAAATATTTGTCACCGATCCACTACACCTTAGATATCTGAAATTGATTCTTTATCAATATAACTACAGTCGCAATTTATATGAAATAACTATACAGCTCTTATACATTGTATACAATGTACAGCAGACAATACACCCTCGACATGATTTTCAAGTAAACTTCACTGCTTTAAATTACGAAGTAAAATCAATTTATATAAAATTTTAGTCATAAACAAATCAGATAATTTCTACAGCAATGTTTAATTGCACATATTGCCGCGAATTATTTTGAAATTTCAAACCCTCGGATTCTTGAAAAAAAAAATTGACACTAAAATTACCCGGCAATTGCAAGAGTTGCTGCCACACTCACTCGTGCGACAGTGCATCCGATGCGCGCCGCATTATACAGGCGAGTATAGAGTTGGAACAAAGCGCGGCTATTCAATGTCGGTTATTCGACTCTTCCGCGCGCGCGATTCATAATACGACACGCGTGTGTCCAACTTTACCCTCGTCTCTCGCCTCGTCGCTCGGCTTTCCAATAAAAGCGCAATCCAGTTATATACGTATATGGACGCGTATAGTTGCGTATATAAGTACATGCATTCATGCATTGCGTCGATTGCGCAGATGGAGTCCATAATTGAGAAGATGCTGGACGAGGAGTCCGGGGTGCCGGTGAAGACCGTCAAGACCTTCATGACGAAGATACCGTCGATTTTCACGGGGACGGATCTCATCGCCTGGATGATGAAGAACATGGATGTCGACGATCAAGGTATGCGCTATTATCGGGAGCTTTCGTGATTATGACTTTTCCAAGCGGCGACGAGACGCGCGACGAGGATTTTTTCTCTCTCGATCTTACAGAGGCTTTGCACGTCGCTCAGCTGATGGCGGCTCACGGCTACTTCTTCCCCATCGACGACCACAGCCTGTCCGTGAAGAACGACAATACATTCTATCGCTTCCAGACGCCGTACTTCTGGCCGTCCAACTGCTGGGAACCCGAGAACACGGATTATGGTTAGTGCTTCGTTCAAATATTTACTCGACCTTAATCGAAAGCTTTCGGGAGAATATGGAGTGGCGCGATGCGGCCTACTGATAGAAAGTTTGGCATTTTTCCCCCCTGCTATTCGTTAACAATAAGTTGCGATCGAATGTTCGATTATCTATTTAAGATTCAAATTTCGCGGCGTAATAAGAAGCTTCGTTGACGAAAAATTTACTATATATACGCGCGTGAATTTGCTCAAAAGTATATACAACAAAAAATATGAAATCATAACAAAACCAATAGTAATCTTTACTTCCGCATAAAACCCGTGCAACACCGTGCAATATATAGTCTACTTTCAATCTTGATGTGCAGCATCTGTGAGCATATACATTAATCGGACTTTCGTAAACTTGTAATTTTATTCGTATTTTATTGTAATCGTCACTTCTCGCATCTTCGCCAGTTTTATTTCACGAAAAATCAACGATTCCAAATGTACAGCTTTTCCGAACTGTGCTAAATCTTGATTAAGAAAGCAATCAAGGAAAAGATCGTTAAGCGAAAAGAAAGCACGGGTTTAGTGGAAGCATCTCGGCAGCTGCCGCCACGTTCACCCCTCCCTCGCGCTTCATCCCCGGATCCTCCTCGGCGTTCCATGAAACATTAAAAATCCCCGTTCTCGCATGCACGTAACGCAAGCTGCTGCGGCCGCTCTAAAAGTTTCATTGCGCCCAACACGTGCCGCTACTGGCATATTATTAATTCGACAGCGGTGTACCTCTGCAAGCGCACGATGCAGCACAAGACGCGGCTCGAGCTCGCCGACTACGAGTCGGACTATCTGGCGCGGCTGCAGAAGCTCTTCTCGCGAAAGTGGGAGTTCATCTTCATGCAGGCCGAGGCGCAGAACAAGGTCGACAAGAAGCGCGACAAGCTCGAGCGCAAGGTCCTCGACAGCCAGGAGCGAGCTTTCTGGGACGTTCACCGGCCGATGGTCAGTCCACACACACACACACACGAGCTTTTTTATCTTCTTTTATATTTATGCACTTCCTGGATGTATCTCTCGTCGCGTCTACATACTTACGCGCGATACACAATTTTTTAGCGTTGTCGCTGTGCGCGCTCTTAGGCTCGGCGAGCGTGTTAATTGCTTATCGGAAAATTCTGCGTTGTTTACACTTACTCGACACGGTGGATAATTATATCTGAGCGCTTGTCGTGCCGCGTGCACTGAGAAACATTTTTTGCGTAATTCCTTTGCGTTTGACAAAAATTATTTTTCTATTAGCGAAAAGTATGAATCAGTTGTATCAGCCGATTCAATTCTGTTTTCAACGATAATTTCATGCATTGGACAAACATTAAACATTTCTTGTCGCCACGTGAGATAAAATTTTTATCGATAGCCCGGTTGCGTCAACACAACGGAATTGGACATCAAGAAGGTGTGCCGCAACGCGGGCAGGTCGATTCCGGCGTTTGCGGCGACACAGCCATCGGCGAATCGCCGAGCCAACCAACAGATTCACCGCAGCGCCGACGAGTTGAAGCGCGAGATCGAACTGCTCAAACAGAGACTCGACAGGCGCATCATCAAGGTTTCCAAAGTCGCCGATGCGTAAGTTCTGCAGCCTCGAATTCGCAAGAGCCTGTAAGACACATCACCAACACGTTTTTGCGCTTGTCTTTACAGGCTGATCGGCTACTTCGAGCAGTATGCTGAGTATGACCCCTTTTTCACGCTGCCTGAGTATCCGAATCCTTGGGTGTCGGATAATCTTGAAATGTGGGAGCAAGACAAATTGCCGTGAGTGAACTGTTTCCGCTTCGAAAGCCAGAAGTACCGCGAAATCTCACGTGAGATCTTGTGCGCTGATATTTCATAGAGTTTCGTTTGGACATTACTCGGTTTCCGCGATGGTTCTACTACAATGTTCGAAGAAAAGCTTAACAAAGATTTGCAGTGAAAAGTAGTATAGCTCGAGACTCTCAACGCTACGTTAATATATTTCCACGAATAATTTTTTCATATATTTTTGTGCAAATATTTTTTTTTAATCAGAACCAACTGTTGACGTTTAGATTTTAGACTTTGCTAGTTCTTTTAATTTTTGGATATCATTTTGAGAGTTTTTGCAGTACACTTTCTATATCATACATCATTTTTTGTAATTTATGGATACCTTTTCCAATGTATTTAGAAATGTTGACTATCCATTTTTTATACCTAACTATCGTTTTTTTATATCTAACTATAAAATACTATGCTGCTTAACAATTTAAATTGAGATAATCTTCCGGCCAAATTTTGTCAACCTCATTAAATCTGTAACGAAATTTCTATTAAAAAAAATACGATTTTGCAAAAACAATCACGAAAAACTAAGCATAATTTTATGCATGTTAGAAAATAAAAAATGACTGAGATTTCGCAATATAGGTAGTCGTCTCTCACTCATGTCTTGCAATGCTGAACCTTTTTTTTAATATATTTCAGGAGAGAAGTCTCGGCGAGGCGAGTGAAGAGATGGGCTTTCAGTCTCCAGGAACTCTTGGCGGATCCCGTCGGCAGGGATCAATTCATTCGTTTCCTCGACAAAGAGTTTAGCGGAGAAAATCTCAAGTAAGCCAGTTCTAAAAAAAATTTAAAAAAAGAGTAAATGTAATTAAATTCCATATGCGCAAGAGTGAAATATGATGAACAATATTCGCTTTGCGCAGATTTTGGGAAGCGGTGCACAATCTTAAAACCTTACCTCAGAAGCAAGTGCGCGAACAGGTGATGGAGATCTGGAACGAGTTCCTCAGCCCCGACGCCAGTTGCCCGATCAACGTGGACTCTCGCTCGTACGAGGTGACGAAGAAGAACCTCGAGAAGCCCGATCAATGGTCCTACGACGTTGCAGCGGTAGGTTTTGTTCTCGTTAATAAAGCAACAGCAGAATTTTCCAATGTAAAGTCGCGCGATACTTCTCCGCAGGCGCACGTCTATCACCTGATGAAGAGCGACTCCTATTCGCGCTACCTGCGCTCCGACCTGTACAAAGACTTCCTCAACGTCTCGAAGAAGAAGGTATGCCGATCGATCTATCTATAAACTTGATTGACGCCTCTAGCTCGAGGATTAATGCAACATTCATCGCGTCTACTTTCAGACCTCCGTCAAAGGGATCCGATCGATCGTCTCGTTCTCGGCCCGCAAAGACACACAAGCCGTTTAAAGGGGAACCGGCGACGATGAGGCTCGAGATGAAGAAATTCCAGAAAGCATCGGCTCGTATACCGAGACAAGACAACTTCATGATTTCCGTTACAAGCTCACCAATGCACACAGGCCCACTGGAATTTCTCGTTATACCTATTATTGTATCGTATATTATTACTATATGATGTACAAAAACTGCCAACTGTAGCAGGACACCGCGACAGTAAAGAAAAAACGTAACAAAAAAATAACAAATCACAAGGAAGAATAACAAACGTCTACTACACAAAGTCTAGGAACGAGTATATCGAGTTTGATGTCAATTTCGGAAAGCTATTTTTCGCGATACAATACAAAGCACAATCGTATACATAGACGCGTATATTTTATCTTGCGTGCGTACAACTGGAAAGAAAGAGAAGACATGAGAATGAATCTATAATAGAGATAGCGGTGATGCAAGTCGTCGACCTGTAAACCCTTATTTTTTCGATGTCTCTTTCTTTCGGTGGTAATGAGGTTTCCAAGTGAGATAAGATTGAGGAGCACAATACGACGTTGTTCTGCTAGAGATCTCAACTTGTTCATGATCTGTGTACTATATTTTTTGCGAATATCGCATTGTAATAGAGCGAACTGCGTAGATCGTCGAACTGAAATTGCTATATTCGGAACGTGTATGCTAGCAATATTAATTTTAACTTAGTGGTGATACAGTTGAAAATTGTTGATTTTTATTCCTTTTTTTTCTCAATCATCAACGTGTATATTGGTTTTATCGAAATGAGTTGATCCTTGTTGAGTTTATAACATGTATTTTATGAAAAGAAAAAAAAACGTATAATGGTGAAAATAAAAATGAACTTATATTTTCCTCGTAGCGTTGTACCTCTTTGGTTTCACACATGCACGCGCACACACATACGCACAAACTTGCGTCTTCTCCTCGATTAATCACTGAGCGTTGCCAGATAGTGCCATCTGCGCCTTCTCCTGGACTATCTGCTCCGCCCGGTAAACTTTCCAACACACCAAGTAGTCCCTGGTAAGTCTAAAGAGAGTATAGTAATTCGTCACGATCAACAAACTCATCGAGAGTATCTGATACCACTCTGTTGTTCGGACGAGTATCACGAGCTGTACAGCAACCAGAGCGAGCTCTGAGCCCAGCAGAGAACACTGTAAAATCGTCGGGTTGCCGAAAAGTGCCTGAATGAAAATAAATTAATCTTATAATATTGATAGAGTACGGAGAAGCAAATGATTTTGTAAAATCGTTCTTACATAAAATCTATAGTGACTCGAGTTTCCTGGTTCAGCAGCAGTACAAAGACCTTCCGAGCGATAGAGTTCTTTGTTGTGCCTTACTAAAGAACCGTGAGGCCATAAGACTGCCTCGTTCCACGATTGCGCCGGTAAATGATTATTTTTACTGTCAACTTTTGACCATTTTCCTAAATGTAGTGCAGCTCTGTGTAAAACATCACAGTATCTAAATGTTGAAAACACATTGAATTAGAAATTAATTTGATGAAATTAAAGATCCAAAAGTAGATCAAATGTATCTGTATATTTTCTTACCTAACAGGATACGCCTGTGTGAAATGAGCGCCTAATCTACCAAGCCAAATGAGAATAACGTGCTGTACAACCCATGATATGTCAAAGTGCAAATGTGGAGGAACAAATATCACAGGAGCTATGCCACATAAATATGCACTTCCAGACGATGCAAATAAAGCTCTCTTTAACCGTCGATTGAAGTCCGACTTCAGACTAGCCACTTCAGCTCTAATAGCAGTAGCATTCAATGAACAATTATGTAGTGGCTTATCTGTAAAAACGATTGGATTAATTAATTGTCATATACACATTCTATGATAACTGAGTGGTTAATGATATTTACCTAGTAAAAATTTTGTTTTTCTATCCTCTTTTACATACAGAGGTGCAGTGGATATATCAAAAAAAGGTCCTATGCTTGCTCCAAACATCAGGAAGTATATAGATATAATACTGAAAAAACGTTGCTGTTAATTCTGATTTACATTATGATTTTAACAAAAACAATTGTAAGACTTACGGATAACAAAGGTAAAAAACCTTGATGGAATTGTGTCTCTCACTCATATAATACAGGCACCAGAAAAGAATGCCCATAATAACCATCAAAAGCAGTATCCTCATCACTCTTTGAGCAAAGGGTAACCATCGTGGTGGTGTAGTAACATCCATAGATTTACAGAGTAGCGCATAAACAAACTGTCTTGCAACCATTGTTATAATAAATATCAGAAGATAAGGGTCCATTAAGTAAAAATTCTGAAATCAAGAAAAAAATTACTCGCAACCTCTCCTTCGCTCAATCAACTACCCAGCAATACAATACATACCATACTGTACTCATTGTAAGACTGAGGTAGCCACCAGACAGTTTTGTACAAGTTGAGAAGTTGCAGAGAAGCAGCCACGAGGGACGTGGCCAAGGACAAGGCTTCGAACAGCAGTTGTCCGTCCACAGGAATCGTAGGAATGGGAACATGCTTGGGGGCAAGTGTGCGTCCTATGGACATCTGCTCCCCGAAACTTTTCTTCTCCTCCACATTGTAGACTCCGGAGTTAATGTAATTTGTCCCGGAGACGGCATTGTTGGCTGTGCCCACTTGTAACCGAGTACTAGCTGAGCTCCGTCCCCCGGGACACCGACGTCCTCCAGCCATCTGTCCTTTATTTTCATTACATTTCCCTCCGAAGAAAAGTGAAACTCTGCCGAATAAGGTAAATGTGAGAGAGAAACGGCTATTAGGTTAAGGAGACGTGACTAGCGCGTAATGAACATTTGTTTACTCACGGCTGAAATTGTTTGGGCGAACAAGTTCGTCTTTGTCTCGCTGTTGTGTGCACCCGCTGCGTCTATTATTTTTGAATGGAAAACTTCTTGACAGTCAATCTCAGCGAAATGTTCGGCTGGTCAGTGTGCAAATTTTCTTCTTTTCATATTGTAAAAAGCTCTATAATCTCCGGGAATATCGATTTTTAAATAAACATTCACTTATCATTTAAATGTACCCAATTACATTCAAGTTTCTAACCTATGGCATTGTGTATATACATTGTGTGCTGCATTATGGCTGCATTGGAGCAGCTGCAGGTCTGCAACTCACTGATGTATGAGCACGTGATTGGCTGTGCTTTCTGACAAATAATTACGGTCGTCTTTCTCGTCAGAAAATACAGTTACAGTACGGTCAGATACTGAAAAGCTTGAGAGCGCTGATTCTTTCCTAGTTTAAAAGCATATTTAATTTTACATCGTTGACATATAGGATGGAAGTAATGGAAATAGTTATAATTTGTTGAGTATATAATAACATAGTATAATAACATAATAGCGCACAATAAATATATTATATATACCATTTTTTTAAATTTAAATTTTATATTTAACATATGATTTTGAAATATATTCTTATACAATAAATGTCATTTTACAATTCAAAATTTCAAACTTTGTAAGATGATACATTATATATCTTGATTTTTTGTTTTTATCATTAAAAAATATTGTATTACAAAAATTAGTTGCTTTTTCTTTGGCTGCGTTACGAAGCAGTATTTGAATTTTTAATTGTAATTGAATATATATAAATTTTTTTAGATTTTTTACATCACTTGCTTCCTAATAATAGAAGGGCAAAGTTGATAAAATTGGCATTTTTGGCATTTTCCACCTACTTTCAATAATTTGTAGCTCCTCAGAGATGCATTTTTCTACATCGGAATACTTATTACCTTTATAGGAAATTTTGTCTACTTTCGAAAAGATATTTTGAGTACATATATATATTCAATAACAATTAAAAATTCAAATGTTGTGTCGTAACGCCAAAGAAAAAGCAACTAATTTTTACAATTTTTATAATACAATTTTTTTTAATGATAAAAACAAAAAAATTAAGACATACGTGTATATATATATTTCTTGATTTTTGAGTGATATATATAGCTATAGCTCACTACATAAGAAAAATTTAATTTGCACTAATTAGAAAATAAGTAGAGAAAAAGAGCTTTCATTCAAGCAATTAAATTTTACGAGTCATTGGATCTAAATTTAAGATTTGAAAACAAACGTTAAAATTGCGATAGCCCTGTAAGGAGTTAGCAGTATTAAAACATTCGTAACTCGTAACCAGTGCATCAGAGTTTCAAAATTTTAGGCTTCACTTAAAGATTTTGAGTTGCACTATCGTTTTATAAATAAAAATAGTACAGCGTAGGATTCAAACGCTTTATAGTAAAAATGTTAAAGAAAATGTATCTACATTTTTGCATTTTTTTTCAATCAGAAAATTGGGTGTCAATCGATAATCTAACAACCCATACGGTCTCATAAGTGTGCCATCGTGAAGTTTTTTCCATCTTATAGCCCCTCCCCCCTCCTCCGGAAGTTTACTGTTGGCCGTGGAATGACCCACACAAACAATGTCATTTTAATAATATCAGCTGAGTTCCTCAATGTAAAGTAGTGTAAAAGTTAGTTTCTAATTTTTATTTCTTGTAGCCTTCGACGAGAGTTAAATCTCTCTGAGATTAACGCCAGGGATCTTGAAGTTAGTCTGCAGCAATGTGGAAGCACATTGGCCAGCAAAATCTGCCTAGACGCGGAGAAAATCGTCCAGAAAGTTTAGATGGTTTGCGGGCATTCCTGTGCATGTAATACGTGTTTTCGACGCTTATAAAATAGGGTACAGTATCCGTTGTGCAAAAAAGATAGTTTTGCGCGTGATGTTTTTTTGTTAAATTTATAAATTGATAATTTTTCGTTTATTTTTAATTTTATTTTACCGTCTTCTGGACAAATTGTGATTTAGTTTATTTGTGATTAAGTTTATTTTTGATTTCGTTCAATTTTGATTTAGTTAATCTTTGATTTAGTTTTTTTTTCCTTGACCAACTGTGGTAAATTTTATTTTTTAGTTTTCGATTTTTCAATAAATAAATAGTACTTATGAGGTTGTACTTACGAGTTTCACTTTAGTATTAAGTTATTCAAATAATTCTAATATTATAATTGCGAATCGTAAGCCAATGTTTAAATTATTAATCAAGGGGCACTTACCTTTCGATGTCATGTTATGCTGCTACAGCTACAAAATCGGCGTGAACGAATTCAAATATAAACTATATAATAAACTAAAATAATATTTTATCATAATTATATATTATTCGTAATATACCTTTGTATCTTATATTTGTATGTATCGTACCTTTGTACGTATTTTTGTTTCAAAGGCAATGTTACTGCCATGTTTATGCAACGTTCGATGATTTGAAATTGATTAACTAATGAAATAACCCAATTAATCTCTCTCTCTCTCAAAGCTTTACTCTAAACATTCATCGTGGAATCGCCATGACATTAATCGAATAAGAATGTGTAAAGTTTTAACAACCGAAGACAAACTCTAATCGATAAACTCGATACACACAGTATAATCCTCTAAAATATTTCTTATTGTACACTAGACAACTCTACACGTTTTTTATTTTACGCAAGACAAACTCAACACATCAAATAAGAGTGTGCAGATTTCAAGACAGAGACTCTATCGCTCGATAATAATTTTAGATGCAATTCTGAAATTATCTGTCACTTCGAGCCAAAAAATTTTAAAAAGGTTGAAATTTAATGATTTTTTGCAAAGTATTATATATATATATATATATATATGCTTTTGGCCCCGGATTATTTGCTGGGCTTATCAGTAAGATGACAAGTAGTCATATCTTAGACGCAACATGATTTGCCGGGAATGGATATTTTTTATGGAAAAGAATTACAAATTTAGCTAGTGGTATACGAAAAATTGTGATCCATCTAGTGTAAGAAATAAAAACTGAATAGTAAGAAAATGTGTAGAGTTTGTCTAATGTAAAATTTGTTACACGTATAGTTTCACTGTGAATAAATTTACTGTCGATGTGCATATATGCATTACAGTGTACGATACGTCGTGCATATGGTTTGATAGTTACTTACATTTTCTCAATAAACAACGTGTACAGTTTGCTTTGTGAAGAATTTTTTGTGCACAATTTTTTTGTGTTGGATATAAACATTGTGTACTATATGAATGTGTAGGATCATATATCTACTGTCGATAATTAATGCGAAGGTCTTTTGTGGTTTTTTATTAGAAAAAAAAACAATATAACAAATGTCATGTTACATTTTTATACAATTTCCATATTTCGTCATATTCATTGTTATATATCTGTACATACATTACAAAATTAAAACTAAAACATATAACGTAACTGCAGTATGTATATTTACAAATTAAAAGCAACATTATACGTTGCTTCAAAATAATTTAAATTCAATATGTACATAGTACATACAAGAACACTTTATACCTATCCTTAATAATACCAAATAAGAGGATAGGTCAAAGTCAATTAAAAATTTAAATTTCGCGATCGTAGTAGACGAAAAAGTAGTTGATCTGCTTATAACAAATAATAAATCTTACATACAGTATGTCTTGCTTTTTCGAAATCTACCATTTAAATATTTTTCTGAATGTCATTCAAGGTATACGTGATTTTGGTGAAATATTAGATAATTGTGTACCCGAGGGCAAAAAATTATGTTTCTACTATTTTTTACCAGCAAATCAGCTGCTTTTTCGTTTGCTAAATTATGGCGCGAAATTCGAATTTAATAAACTTTGCCCCCCTCCCTTAACAAAAATCTAAGCCACACTTTGATCCTGCTTGTTTTCCGCTTCCTTGGCATTTCGCCTAATGATCGGCAGCAAAGCCCAGAGCGCAGTTCCACACACGAGAATCATCCCGAGAGTCATAAAAATCGGTTTGAACGAGCCGATCATCTCGTAAGCGACGTTGCAAGCCGGTGGTCCCACCAGCTGCAACAGTCCGTTCACGAACAGCGATATCCCGTACGACGAGGCCAGTCTCTCCGGTCCCAGCATGTCGGCGAGGACGACGGCCGTCGTGCCGATGTACAAGCCCGAGGATAGGCCGAACAAGGCGCAGAAGCTCCCCAGATAAACGTATCCATCGTCCATCGGCAGAAGAGCCAGAGCCACGCCGCTTATACCGAGACCAGCGACGAAGTAGTAGTGCTTCGGCATCAGGTCGATGTCGGAGAGCGAAGCGCCACCTATGCGACCGATTAGGTCGAAAGAAAGAGACGATCGAGAGCAAGAGGGCCGAAGCGTCTTTGTCGAAACCCAGGGAGACGGCGTAGATCGGTATGAGGATCATGAAGTTGGTGTTGCTGATGGCCGAGGTCGAGTTCGAGATCAGGATAACGAGGTAGAGGGGGTCTTTCAAGATCCGAAGGTCGAAGAGGTTCTGGGGGGGATCGGCTTCGTCGTCGAGATCGGTTTGCTCCGGGATGTTCGGGGTATCTTCTTTGTCTTCTTGAAGACTGGGCTTGGCTGGGTTGGATGCTTCGGCAGCTGTCGATTTCTGCAAACGAGATGGAGGATTGCAAAATTAATGTTAATATGATAATCTGAACCATCAGTTACGTTGTATAGTAGAACTATGCTTGGATCTCAATAGATACAGTAGATTACGTAAATCATCATTTAGCATTGAATACAATTTATTTTAGATGAATAAATTTCAAATTAGAATAAAAACAAAGTGATTAATAAAATGTCGTTTCAATGTAATTTATGGTTCCAATATAAAATTCTTTCAGTTACAATGTTACTTGATAACGGTTTTAGCTCATTAACGCCCAGAAGGACCGATTTTGACTAACAACAAAGTTTAAGTCGTCACCGTCTAATGAATTCGCGCGAGAAAAATGTGGGAACCTCTGTTTTCGATTAATTGAGATACACAAAAGACCAATTCTAAACGTGAAAGAATCCGTGATGCCTTATACCCGAAAATTTTTTTTCAATAAAACGGCAGTCTATAACGTAAACATTTTTTGGTTTTACGTTCACAGATTTTTTTCTCGAAAACTATGGACATTAGAAAAATTGCATAAGAACAAAAATGCCTTAGAATTCATCAAAGAGTACTCTCAAATTTTTTTAGATTTTTAAAGGAAGCTTTTCAGAATTGGATTATTTGACTTTTCGAAAAATCAAAAATTATACCGGATCAATCTGAAATAAGTTGAGAACATTCTTTAATGAATTCCAAGACATTTTTATTCTTATAAAATTTTTCTAAAAGCCCATGATTTTCGAGAAAAAAATCTGTGAACATAAAACCAAAAAATTTTCGCATAGGCCGCCGTTTTATTGAAAAATATATAAATTCGGATATAACGCACCACGGATTCTTTCAATTTGGACTTCGAGGTCAGTTTTAGAATTGGTTTTTACTGTCTTTCAATAGATCGCAAACAGTGGTTCCCGAATTTTTGCCGTGCGAATTCGTTAGATGGTGCGGCGGCTCAAACTTTGTTAATGGCGATTTGAAGCCTCTTTTATAAAGCTAGATTTCATTAGAGGAGCAATCGGCAGATCGCTTACCCTCTGCTGCTGCTGCTTGGCGAGTTTCCGAGAAAGACTAATCCGCGAGACTCGCCGAGGATCCAAAGTAATGGCTTCCACGGTACTGACGACACTGCCGCGATGAGACGACGACGGCAAATCACCGGCTATGATCTTCTTTATGGCGGTATTATTAGGCGCCGCGGTTTGTTCTTTTTCCTGTTTCTCCTGGTTGTCGCCAATTGGCGGCTGATCGTCGACGACAACGAGCCTGCTGTGCTTCTCCACCGGTTGGAACATGGACGCGCAGATCAGGGTGTTGAGCAGAATCGCGCCCAGTATCAAGACCGCGAATCTGAGCGGAAAACAGAGCAAAACAATTTTCGCTTTACATAACTAATTTTAATCGGTTGCGAGATTTGCGACGAGGCACGTTGCTGCGCAGTACACATTCCGCGTGCCTGACGCGCTTCGTTCCGGTCGACTACTCTCCTTTCGTTATAGGTGTAATATACGCAGCTTATCTCGTTGTGCGTGATTGAATTTTCGAATTGCGGTAAATAAGAAAATTCCACGCTGCGAGAGGCTCTGCGCGAGTCGAATGGAAATTCGTGAGTGCAGGTAAACACAAAATTCAAGTCGTCTTTCGAGTGCACAATTGTTATTGCGTTTGAAAAACGTAATGTGCTGTGTTTACACTTCATGGAATTTTTCAACGTTCAATTTAACCGCGCTCACCGACCGACCAAAAAAGTTATGTTTTCGCAACATGCATGTAGAAATCTGCGCAAACTCTCACCTGTAACCCACGCGATCGATGAGGAACTGAAGAAAGGGCGGCAGGACTATCGTCCCAATCGCGCTTCCCGAAATGCACAGTCCCGTAGCCATTCCCCTGAATCTGTCAAAATATTCGCTCACTATGTAAATCGTCACTGGAAAAGTCAGTCCTGCGCCTACGCCCATCATGATCCCGTAGCTGGAAGATTAAGAAAAAATATTTTCTTCATAGAGAAGTCGCCGGGATTGAAGGGAGTCGAGCGATCGTTTGAAATCGGTATGTTATGCTTCACCTGAAGTAGAGATACGTCATGGAGTTGGCAAAGTAGCTGAGCATCAGACCTGTGGCTGCAAACGAACCTCCGGCCAGAGCGACTACCCTGTACGAGTATTTCATCGACAGTATGCTCGTCAATGGTCCTGAAAAGTTAATAAGTTGGGGAACACGGGTTACTTTGCCTGCGTAAATTCAAACATTTTGTCATACTCAAATTGTTGCGGTTAGTTTGACGTTAAAACGATTTGCTACCGTGAACGCGATGGAAGCGATTCCGAAGTTGCGTGCAATGCTAAAAAAGCGTTTGTTTATAGAAATGTTGCAGAGAAGCGATAATTGCGTGCGCACGGAGCAATAAGCGAGTAACGTTAACATAACGTTTCAAAATCAAATGATCATCGATAAAAATTGAAAAAAACCGTACAACAATTGACTTGGTATTAAAAATTGCGATGATTAAAAACAATACACGAAGAGACTCACCCAAGGAGCTGTAGAGAAAATAGCAGAGCGCTGGGACCCAGCTGGCCTGGCTCGGCGTCGCCTCGAAAACCCGCAGAAACTCGACGTAGAGGACGCCGAAGCTCTTGATGGTGCCCGAATTGAGAATGTTGATGCCGATCGCCGCGAAGAGCACGACCCAACCCCAACCGCCGTCGGGGGCGGCCAACCTCATGGGCCTGAGTTCCTGCATGCCGATACGATCGTCAGGCTCGTGCAGGTCTTGGAGCGCGACAGTCGTCGTATAGCGTCAGCTCCTCGACTCGGCGCGCGGGCAGGATCTCAGCTGCGGCGCTCGGCGACGGCTCAATTTGTATTATCAAAAATCGCGGAAAACTTTCCGCACGTGACTCTCGTGTGATGAGAGCCGCGAGCGAGTCCATGTGACGCGCGAATATTGATTCTCCGGATTTATCTGCTTCTCTCTCTCTCTCTCTCTCTCTCTCTCTCTCGTCGCGCACACTTTTGCTGCATTGTTTTCGATGGAGAGCTTCCTCGCCACCGCCGAGTGTGTAAAGTAGGACCGAGCGTGTGTTTGACTTGGGGCTTAGGTTAACGCTTCTGCTTCTGTGCGTGGCGAAATCGAGGATTACTTAGCCGAGGAGGCGGGCATGCGTGGCATTGGAGCGGAGATGTAAAGTTGACTTTAATGTCATTGTCGATGGAGCAGAAGATAAGAGCGCGCCTCGGATTTTTATTGTGCGGAAATGAGACTGTGTGTGCGGACTTTTTTTCTGTATACACAAGTCGCAAGATCTTTTTTTATTGCGTCGCCTACTGCAATATCGAGTCCAAGAGCGAATGCGTACCGTCGGCAAGCACAAAGTTGAATTTTATTTTTACGTACAATTTGTTCGATTTGTTTGCGTAACTACATTAATTGCATAATAGTGCGCGTCTAAGCTCATAATCAGTTTGAAGAATTTAAAGAAATTCTTAGATTTATGTCATGCGTGTATCATAGGAGCAAGAATTGTCTTTGGAAATGTATAATGTTTTCATTTCTAGAAATAGACTTGTTTTTGAATCTGGAAATCTCTAGATTAAATTTGAATACCTGTACATAATTAAAAAATATGAGTCTAGAAACCGAAAAATAAATGTGGCTCGTCGAACAGTAAATAAGTTTTATTAATTTGCTTTCGAAATTATTCTACTACATTTATTAAAAATTTCATGATATCGAGTTTATCGATCTTCCCGAAGATGTATAGGTATAGGGAAGGTAAAAAATAGTTTCAACCTTTCTTTAATCGACTTTACGTGTATTTTAACTAGATTTAGCTCAACAAGTTGTTCTTCAGTGACATATAGATTCGAAGAAGCTCTGCGGCACTTTCGGAAATGAAAATATCGACTTTTTTGCTCTCCCAATACTCGTAATTGCCTCTACAGCATATACGGCGCACACAGAAAATGTTTCATTCTTTTCCAACCGTTTCTGAGTTCACACTACCGTACATTACATCATTCAAACACGCGAATTACATCATTGAAACACGCGAAGACCACGAGTAAATAGGTTTTGATTCCTTCGAAAATTCGAAGCTACATATTATATTGCCATACGAATCTCGAATCTCCGAGTGTTTGCTCGGTCGAATTTTCAGCGGGAAATTCGATAGAAATGCTAAGGGAGTTAGAGGGAGATTGATAGACAAACGTGTCGGGAATGGATTTGGATTTTCGCGGCAGTTGGAAAAAGAATGTCTTCTGCAGAGTTCGACAATATCCGTGACGCGAATATCGCGGCAATTTCCCCGCAGGCCACGCGCGCGCAGTTTCCAAGTTTCGCCATAAACTCTAAGGTGACATAAGTCCAGTTGATTATCATCGTTTCGTGTTACAACAATCGCGTTGTTGCTCCTGTCTCTCGGTGAATCGCAAATCGAATCGCTCGTATATCAAAGTCTACACACAGCGCAGTGTACTCAACGGGTACAAGACACACGTTACACAGAGCTTTCATCATCCGTTAAAAATGTAATCTCTGTACAGTCGCCGTTGTATATCAAAATCAAAGACGCGAAAACAGATACAAAACGCGAGAGGGGCCGGCGCGCATGTACCTCGTGTCGGTAATTTTCCCTCTCTCTCTCTGACGTCTCGGGATAAACAAATCGTCATCGTCGTCGCCGCCGCGACGTCGACTTATTCTCCGTTTACGTCTGTTGAACAAAGCGTAACAATCACACGCGAAGCGCATAAAAGCTATTTTTTGTCCGAAATCGGTTTGTTTGCTGGTTTTATACTTGTCATGCGCTGCTGCGGTTCGTTTCCAGCGCCCTATATAGACAATTTTATAATCGCGTGTGTCTGTGTTTGCTGCCACCAGGGATAATCAAACATTTGTTTCGAGCGCGCGTGGGTCGATAAGATTTTGGGTTGGGTTTTTTCGTTTGTTCTCCAGTCATTTGTTTTTTCATCTCGGTGTAGGTGTACACCGAGTTGCAGTCGTACGTGTATACTGTATAAACGTTCCCGGTATATCATTTTTTGTTTTTTCGAGTTGGGAGGGTGCGGAAGTCGTATAAGTCGTATATAAGTCGTATAATAAAAACTTAAATTTTGCGTGAATTCTCGCATTTCTTTTCTTTTCGTCGCGTATCAAAACGTGGAGATTAAAATTTCACGACAAAAATTATTACTATATAATGGCAAAGAAGAAACATCTGCGACGATTTATTGTGATTTGACTTTTTTTTTTGATTAGTCGCATGTGCCGAATTAATTAGTTTGTTTATTCATTTATACAACCTCAATCAAATCACTCGCGTAATTACAATTACACGCTTAATTACACGCAGAAAGTTCGATTTCAACGATCAACAACGCAATTATTTTTTTCCAGCCGACTGAACAATTCTCCAGGAGCTTCTCCGAGATATTGATCCGCAATGCGGTACTCGTTTCGAAGAAAATTCCATCCTACGCATCCAAGAAATTTATGAGCTCCCCATATTTTCCCCCTTAAATAAAAAAGAAAAAAAATTTATCGATTTAAAGAGAAAAATATCTGAAATTCTATGTCAGTATCTCCATATATGCATTCTCAGCCTAATTCGTATAACAAAGGTAAAAACGCGAGAATCCCTACAAGTCCGCCTACCGTGTATGACCCCCAGCGTAATACATCGTAATCTCATAATTTCAAAATCATCCGCACACGCTCGGCTTGTTTGACGAGTTATTAAGCAATAAAAGCTCGGGCATAAGCGGAATCTCTATATATTTCTCGCGCATTAGCCGTGAATAGCTCTTGCCGATAAGCGCGCGCGGCGCGGCGTTGATGGGCAAACATCGTATCCTGGAGAAACCATTTACGCGTTAGTAATTGCCGCGCGGGCGCGAATGAATTAATCCTCTCGCGTATGTACTGCGGCGCACGAGAATGCGCAGAGCGACGGAGATGAAATCTCACGGGAAATTGAAGGGTGAGTATAGATTTGCTGATCGCGGCTCTTGAAAATTTCTCAGGGTTTTACCTTTCTTTTTTAAGTTGTGCACGTGGGGTGCGGATAGGTATATTCATTAGGCTGATTTTGATATATCATAATTCAGTGATTGAAACTGCGTTCGGTTATTCGAGTGAAAATTAAGCAACAGTTAATGTGAGCAATAACTTCGGGAAAATTTATTGCAAAATAATCAATGTATCAATATGTGAATTTATGTAGACAATTTTAAGGAATACCTTGGATTGATTTTGAAGAAATAATATAATTAAAATTATATGATGAAAGTCATTTAAATTTTATCAATTCATTTTGAAAATAGTCAACAAGATCTTAGATATAAAAATGTCAATTAATCATTAAAAATTTTGATTATGAACTTCTCGATGAGCTCATCTTATAAGAGGCTCGAGACAAAACAGGTAATTATACTTGCATGAAAGTTTTATGTTTAATTTTTTTTCTTTCTTTATATAAAGTTTCATTTATAAACTAATGATTATGAAGATTCGATATATATTATAGCTTCAACCATTTTAAGAATTAAGTAAGTATAAGAATGGAATAATTACGATTTTAACGTATCGTGCAGTGAATTACAATTTGTTATGATAATACGTTGTATGATTCAACAAGAATTTATGTATGCGTAAATTTACAATGAATAATTATAACTTGCTCACGACGAATACTCTCTTGTACATACATAGGTGACTACTCCCCCACAAGCAATTGTTGAAACAATAACCGCCCTGCATCCTTTTAAACGTTCACTTGGGTCAACTTTCGAGTAGGATTCTTGAAGGTAAACTTTTGTAGAAGTCGTCTTGGTATTTTGTTTCGAATGTAGTTCTTATGATTGACTTTTCCTGTAATTGTATTTACCGAGGGATTCAACTCTATGATTCTATTTATGATGCGTGGGTAAATCTAGATTTTATCTTACTTATTGCTAAGTGAGGATAAAAGTCTTGCATATAATCGTTTACATGATTTTTACGGGGCTTTCTTCTATAATAAGTGAGCGGGAGGAGTAGGATTTCTTTAAGAAATTTTTAAAGCTGCGATAGTCTACCAGGAAATTATGAATCGGAACGTTTACTAAATGTTTTATTGGCTCTATAGCCACACATCTAATGTGAGATCATTTGAGGCAGTCCCGATTTTTTTCGACAATTTGATTTTCTATGGAACTTGGAACTTTTAATTTTTTTCTGGGCATCTTACCTGATTTCGAAGTTCAGACTAGAACCTGAGCCTGAGAATACTTGTATGTAACGCAGTAGACGAGCTATTTTCATGTGATACACGGATATAAGCCTTTGGAAACAAAATTTATTTTCGATATCTAGTATTTGTTGAAGCTTAGCAGTATTTGTTGAATCTAATTTGTTTCATTAAGGTCTTCTGAGGTGGTGAATAGGAACGGGATAGCGAGATTTCGGGTAATTGTATGAATAATTCTCATTTATTTTTCAGAATCGCTAGAATGGGAAATTCTCGTGAAGATCCTTGGTTTGTTGACAGAGTTTGGCAATGCGGCCTTCGCGCTTACAGATAAAGCATTTGAATCTATATCGGTACTAGGACATACACAGTATGTATATAGTATCGTCGTAATTTACTTTGATTAATTGTAGGAATCTTAAAATATCACTAGGATTTATATAAAGCTGCATATGATGGTTAATGGCATGGCTACAGCGTGTTTGTTAATGGTAGCTTTCAAGAACGAGATTAGTACTGAACTATGTTTAATGTATAAGATGCCTATAATAGTTACTCAAATATACAGTGGTAAATTGTACAAGATAATTTAATATTATAACACGTTATTTCAAGATTGTAGGTCTGATGTTCATTTCTTTTATTCTGCCATTGTTACACGGTCGCATTTTTCAGTTACCTCATTTACGAGCCTTTCAATGATAGAAATATGTAGATTCTTTTGTTGAAAAATTCTCGAGGCAACTGCAAGAATGTTGTAAGGCTGTACGATGTTTTCTATGGCGAGACTGAGGTAACCTGCACAGTTCAGGAACAGTTCTTGATTTTGTTTAGGGTATTGATCAGTCCGGATCGTGATTACCGAATAACTATAGCAGTTCTTTGTCCATTTTGAGAGGTAGTAATTTTCTGTTGTTTAGAACTTGCACCGTTATTATGAACTGATTTCCCTCTTCTAGAAAGGATATTTTATAGCACGAGAAGGTATGCACTCGGGTGACGTAGCATATAGTTTAGTTTCGAGTACAAGTTTCGAGTTGATTATAAGTAGACGCTGCAATAGCTTAGAGTTCGGTTCTTAAATGAGCGAAGGCAGATTTCTGTACTCTATGGAATTACAAAGTGGACTGTTTTAAATGGTGTTTAATTCTTGCGTTACGCTGTATTTTCTTGATTTATTTAGTTCGCGAAGAAATCGATAAATTTTTTTTGGATTACTTAAAAACATTTAGGGAGCAATAGCTGATCAAATTTTTATAATTTTTAGTTTAGGTCACAATAATAAGTCTTCTTTTTCCCTAATAATGGTTACACGAAATAATAATGGGTAATGCATATATTTATTAATATCATATAATTATGCATGAATTTAATTTAAAAATTTGATGTAGTACTTAGAAAAGGTTTCCAGCACTAAATTATGTGTCAAGCACATTTTTTCAAAAAATACGATGTTTAAATTTTGGATTTAAATGGTTATGAAATTACGCATTATATTACTCAATTTACTGTATTTTTAAAATGTACTTCAATATCAAAATATGCAAGTACCATAATTTAAAGCTCATCCTTTAGTATACTTCAAGTAGTTTTTTCTTAATAGCTTTACTCGAGAGCTCCACCACGTTTTTAATCACTTCAAGGGATCTTAGAACAAAATTGCGCGACACTTGGGTTACTGCAGTTACTCGCAAAGTTCTCTACTTAACTATATACTCTGCTTAGGAAATCGTGAAAGTAAAAACTGTTCCAAACTGTCGCAAACTTGACGGCAGTTTGTCCAAAAATAGCCGAGGACATTGCAATGTATAGCGATCAATTTGTAGTTTGGAACATTGGTAAGACATTGTTTCGCGATGACGTAGAGTCGGCAATGACGTCACGTGCGCGGTAAACAATGTGTCGCATCATTCATCGTAAGCTCTCCTGTATAATCCGCGAGAGTTTCGTTTCTCTCGTAAGAACCGTAATCCAGTAGTTGCAAAGTCCTGGCGTTGCTGCAGTCGTAAATGAAGCACTATATATGTAAATGTATATTTCGCGTATTAATTTGCTATCGAAGCAATCGCATACACGAGCGTATTTATAACCGACGAAAAATCGATGAAGCGACAGATCACCTCGTTTATCCAGGACAATGTCAACGTAATACGAGTCCCGAAGAGATCAGCAGCGCATTATCCTCCTTATTGCTGCTCAAACGATTAACCGACGGGAGCCTTATCTAAAAATCCAGCCTCGTCACACACACCCCCCACGTAGAAGCACGTCCCACACGATACATTCCAACAGCCAAGAGAGCAGCATATCAATTGTAATCTTATGCGTCTACGTCCCCGACGCGCGCGCGTACACACATACACACACACACACACGCACACGCACTCCCCGTCTCGAGAAAAGTCAGAGAACAACATCTCACCCACGCAAAGCTCACGGCACCCTCTACATATTGTTATCAGTCGAAAGGGGGGCATTACGCACAGATCCCAAGGACAAAGAGGGATTTTCGGCGATTGTTCGATTGAAAGTTTCCGCGTGCTTTATGCGCGTGTCGTTCGTAAAAGCATGGTCCTTTTGTACCTGCGTGAATGCCCGTTGTGTTGGACGAGGATTTCGAGGCATAAAATCATCGGGCCCGAGAGGATGTGTTTGTATGCATGATTGATGTAGCGCTACGACGGCTGCTTTCGAAGCTGAAAAACTTGGCGTTCCGACGCTGCTCGATTAAACGATTGCGCGGAGGGAATATCAGGCGAAGGTTCTGCGTATAAGCAGCTTTTTTAATTAGAGGGTAGAGAAAAACTGTAGCCATTTAGGAAAAATTTTCCAGAAAGCAATTAACTTGGAAAAGTTGGAAGCTTTTTCTGGATTGATGAACCGTCTCCTCTGAGACTTGTTTTTTTTTTTTTTATCAAACTGAGTCTTCCTGTCTCGTTTACTAGGCGCTTATTTCTAGGAACATACAAACTACATTTTTAATATATTTAATGAATATAGATAAACAATTTTGATAGTTTTAAGTAATTCCTGTTATTTTCACGGATTAATATTTACTGTGCTGTTTACAAAGACGTATCTTTCTTTAGCGGAACTAGGCTGAAAATTATCATATAAATCTGTTGAGAAACTCATATGACATTTCATATGATTCTTGATCTGATTACTCAAAGACATTTCATATGAGTAATAATATAAAACTTCATATGCGTAAGTATGTGAAACCTCACGTGAAAAATCATAAGAAACCTCATATGAGTAATTATGTGAAACCTTATCTGAGTATTTATATGATATTATTTGTGTTTAGGAACGATCGCAAACGAAAGCTCGTCTGAGTATTCATGTGAAATCTTATCTGCGAATTCACGTGAAATCTCGTCAGAGTGCGCGCGCAGAAAGCTCCAATGTAAGCGATTGCAGCGGTGTAGCTCGCATGGCGATCACGCGATCCTCCCCTCTAAATTATCACATAATTATCACATGATTGCTCACATGACAAGTACGACCTCTCCGAGCTCCTTTTCCCTCCCACGACTCATCAAATTACTTTTCATCGACTCGTGTGCGCGCGTACTCCCCAACGAAAAACTTGAGCTCTATATAATCCAATCGAAAATATTTCAGCTTCAACTCATCCTCTCTCTCTCTCGATGCTCAGTGCACGCGATCCCGGGCACTTGCGGGGCACAGCGAAGCCTAGGAGAGAATAATCCATCCCAAGGCGATATGCGTGCTGCGCGCGAGAGAGAGAGAGAGAGAGGAGAGAACCGCAAGCACACACACAATCGCAGCGCGAGCATAATCGATCAAAGAGGGGCACAGCACAGTAGCACACGCACGGCGTATAACGCGCCGGGCTATTCATCCGGGGTCTTTGGCACGAGTGTCACGCAGTGCGTACGGCCAGCTCGTACCAACAGCACACACACACACACGGACACATCGCGCGCGCTCTCTCTCTCTCGTCGGCGGCGAAATCGATAAAGGAAGCCGCAGTTGCGCCGGCGACTTGCGCCCGACGCGACGTAGCTCGCACACCGCTCGCACCGAATACACACGTACACGAGCTGCCAGCTATACTGCGCCTGTATAGGCGCACACCCACGAGCGTCGCTCTTTTCTCTCAGCTGCGCGCGTGTTGTCGTCGTCGTCGTCGTCGTCGTCGTCGTCGTCGCCGTCGCCGTCGTCGTCGCAGATATCTATAAGCGACTGCTCTATACGGACGCTCGCAGCGGCTGCGGCTCTGGCGGCGGGATATGCCGGGGAGGAAGAGGAGTCGGCGCTTATACTGCATAATACGCCGGATCAAGCGATTAATCGTAGCGAGGACGACATGGCCGGCTATCGTGTAAGTTTACGGAAGAGGAGAAGGCGGAGCAGATGACGTCCTCCTGAAGGTGAGTCTCGCTATGATGATGTCCCTTGCGTGCGATACGTATCCACCACCGCCTCCGCCCCCTCCTTCTCATCCCGGCTCTGTACGCGCGTACATGTGCATATAGGTGTGTTTGTTTATGTCCTTGCGTAAGTACCGGAGACACCTTGTGCTTCCGCGCACTGTTTACTATCCGGTTTGGACGCCTGCGCGATTTGTAGGACAGGACTACTCCCCCATCGCAACTCCCATTGTCAGTTTATTAACTTTTTACCGAGCGCATATCGCACTGCGTGAAATTTTTGTCTTTCCCGGCCGCTCGCAGCGCGAACGTTCGATTAAAGCGAGGTGTTGGTTTAAAATTTCCAATCGACTCGACTCGATGAATAATTCATCGGGCGAATCGAATGGCAGAACTAATAATTGTCCTCGCGCGGTGTGCGATCTACATAGGCGAAGCTCGCGAGCCGCGCCGTGCGCGACGGTGCACTTGTTGAGCCGCTGCAGCGCCATACACAGAGCTTTGAAGTGGAGGAGCTCGTCTTTTCTGTCTCGGCCTGACTTCGCAGTCTTCGCATAAGTACACGCGCGACTTCGCAACGTATACTTAGGTAAGCGCGCTTTTGGTCCGCTACGCGCGCAGCGGCGCGTATACTAATCGACTCAAGTAGATGCGGCCGGCTATGGTCAGACGCATCCGCCCATTGAATTCTCCGCCTCTATATATATCCACGGGGGAGTAATTTATTCGCGCTAAACGATTGAAGTGAGTATCTTCTTGCGCTTTATGGGTAGCCGGCGGTTTTAATTTAAGAAGCGCCTTGTTATTTTTAGACGGGCAAAAGAGTTATTTTCGCGAAGGTAAGCAGAGCAGTGGGCTCCGGAGTTTTTATTCCATGTGCGCGCGCGCCCGCGGCGTTTATACGCGCGAATGTGTCTAGCGAAAGGCTCGCGCTTAATTATATGTTGACGGTATGGATTGCTCGGAAGGTAAACTTTGCGCGATTCCCGTAAAAATAGCCGCTTGAGCTTCGCTACAGTCGAAATACATAAGCCGAGGGAAGAGCCTCGGTCGCGGCTTTGTAGTGCGAAAGCGCGCGTGCTCTCCGTAGGTGGGAAGGAATCGTCTCATTCTTTTCAACGCTCTTTTCTTCAAACTATGCGAATTTGTTACGTGATTCTGTATATGCTTTCTCGATTTGTCACTATACTTTAGTTTTCTGTGTCTGTAATGATTTGTCACACGTCAAAATCACGTAACAAAATGATATAATAAGCCGAATTCTTATATTCGCTGACTTATATTATTCAATTTTTTAGTTTTTTTTTATATGATTTTAATCTGTTTCAATCGTGGATGATTCGGCGATTTCAAAATAAAAATAATTAGTTTAGTTTTCGAGAAATTTTCGCAATGTATTTGTTACTCCCAAACTGACTTTTTTATCTTTGGTGTAAGTGTCTAGTCTAATCGCAGTATATTATACTATGTAAGAGTATGGAAAAACTCAAAGTACTTTTAATTTGTGTGTGAAACGCGCGGGATCACGCGATAATGTTTAATAAAGCCAATAACAGCTTAATAAACTTAATTGAATCTTTCATTACATACCGCAGCTCTTACTCTATGTTTGGAAGTTTGACAAGTAATAATTACATTTTTATGATTTAATTAATTTATGTCCAAAAGAGAAGTAAAAATTCAAATTTCCCGCAATAATGTAACAGACAAAAACAACTTTAATTACATAGTCCACAGTCACATAGTTTTTCTCATGATCCAATCGTAATAACTGCGTTATCCGTTTTAGACACCTCTTAAAAAATACTTTTATCTGAAGAGAAATTAAATGCGTAGTAAAAGGTTGTTTACGTTTGAAAAGATTAAAAAATCCTACACTAACAAAATAAACTTTCTTCCTTTTTCTTAAACTCGCCTGCAATTTCATCCGAGTGGTCGTTTACTACAATCTCTGTTTCAAATTAAGACTCTTTTCTTCTACTTTCTTTAAAAGTTATTTTATGTCACGTGCAAGCTGTGTGTTTTTATTATATCAATTCACTCCTCAGATTTACAAATTTCTTCCATGATTAGATCAATAACATTAAAAACTAATATATATTTTTTAAAATAATTAAACATTTTTTTGTTTAAAAAATTGTTCATTATATAAATATATGTAAAGATTATCAAATCTCATTGAAATCGAGGCAACTAATTCATTGCCAACAAATTAGTCGTTCGCTTTCTCCGAAATTATGGCGCGAAAATTGAAATCCTTACTTGACTTTCGGACCCTCCGAAACGAGTAACGAGCTTTTAATTAAAAAGCCACTGTTGAAATTTCAACTGTTGATCTCGTTACATAGCAGCTGCTGGATACTAATAAGCCGAGAGGTGTTCATGGACTTCTCGTCCTAAAAACCTCGTGAAACATTGCGCAACTCCTTACATCCCTGCAAAGTAAACGCATACTCGCCGTAAAGGAGCTTCCCAAGTGTACAGGGGATGTATACTGTATACAGAGCCAATATCCGGTTCGACTTTTTCCGAAATCAGAGCAAACAAAGCTCGCTCCCTGATTAAACTCGATCGTAAAGCTCGACTCTCGACTCGCCTGCACACACACATATGTATATGCACAGAGCTACTCTCGCCTAATCACGCTTTATACTCACTGGCGCGTGAAAGCTCTGTATACATACAATTAAGCGAAAGAACCAATATCCGTTAGGTGAGATATACAAACACACATACACACACACGAGCGCGCGCGGAGCGGCTCTCCGACGATTCTCATAAATAGCCGAGATAAAAAGAGAATTGCCGAGAGGAATATAAATTCTGATCTTTCGGGGGCTTCCTCAAAATTGTGATTGATTTGAATGGAAGAGCCGGCGAGCAGAGCTTTCCATTGAGGGGGGAATAAAAACATCGAAATAAATACAACGAGGTCTCGGGAGAAAAGTTAAAAGGATTTATATTCTTTTTTTATTTACGAATTGAGCGATACTCGGTAGGTTTTATTGAAACTCATAAAGCTCTTTACCTGACCGAAGCCATTTGTTTTTTTAAAGTACTTTAAATATTTAAAAAAGTCTTTAAGATCAAATGTTTGACCAACAAATACTTAAACCCTTGTTTCAAAAACTTGACAAATATTGCAAAGTAGCAGAATGTTGAGGCTCCATTCACAAACAAGTGCAGACTCAAGTACATTTCATTTGTAAGAATGAGTACTTAAACGATGTATCAAAGTAAATTTGTATTTGAAGGGATATTAAAACACCTTTTTCATGTACTTCAAAAAGTATTTCCGTTCTAAAATACTTGCACACATATATATATATATCTATCTTTCGTCAAGTGTTAGGATACACAAAAAGTATTTTCGGTACTCAAAAAAAAGTATTTTAATATTAAATTGTCAGTTAAATACTTTTGTCAAGTATTTTAAAAAGTACTCATAACTACTAACGTACACTTAATTGCTTGTTTTCATAAAAAGTTGGGTACTTAAAAAGTACTTAAAAAATACTTTAAAAAACTGTTTAATAGCTGAAAGTACTAAAATACTTGGTAAAAAGAGACTTGAGTACTTTTTCTGACTTGAGGCTTTTTCTGATTTTTATCGAGCTTCTATGAAACTTATTGACTGGACCAGCTTTCGATTCAGATATATATATTATACACATATCCATTGTAAAGGTCATTTGAATAATCAAAACAGCTTACAGCTCGTACCGGCTCGTACAGTAGACACGTAGACCCATGCCGTTTACGCAACGATAATGGACAGGAGACACGCGCGGCAAGTGGCCTTATTAGTTCTAATGCCGCAGCGCCGGTTAACGATTTCGCGCACGGTATAAAGTAGCGAATTATCTATACGTATATGTAAATAGCACACGTCTAATATCGCTCCCGCAGGCTCCGTTCCCGTGAATCCGCGGAGCTCTCGTCGTCGCGGGGGAGTTATATATAGAGAAAAGAAGTCGAGTGTAAGCGGCGAGTGGTGCCGGCGCGCAAAATCAATAGCGCAGTATATAGACGCCCCCGCGGCCGCTTCTCTACGTATTGCGATATGCGAAATCGGTTGCGCTTATTTCAGGATATTTTTCTAGTGACTCTCGCGACACTCGCCAAAATAGATGTGCAGATGCGCTCGAAACTCCTATACGGCTTTTACTCCTACGACATGCGCATACGTATATGACCAATTCTCTTGCAAAAATGCACTTTTCGGGGCTCCAGAAATCGAAAATTTTTTTTTAAAGCTATAGAGATTTCGGATCAATCAGACTTCCTTTTGCGAGCTGAAAGATATCCAAAAATGCAGAGGAACATGGGAAACATCGAACATAAGAATTTATTTTATTTTTTTAAACATTTATAACTTTTGCTCAGTGTCGAATCTGAGCATTTTTTTTTTTAAATTAAAACTCTTTTGTTATACATTATTGTACACTGCAAAATTTTATTTGTGCCTCGGGAACATTCGTAGTTATTATTCTAGTATTTTGACGCATTAATTTTTTGTAAAAAAACGTTAAATGGCTAAGAAATAAGGTTACTAGTAACTTTTCCCATGTTCTTCTGCACTTTTGACTATCTTCTGGCTTGCAGAAGAAAGTCTAATCGGTCCGAAACCTTTAGCTTTAAAAAAAATTTTCGATCTCTAAACCAAAGAAAAGTGCATTTTTTTTAATTTGACATATATATGTGTATATTGTACACGTATATATAGGAGGTACAGAGTTGCCATGAAAAATCGGCATCTCGTGTCTATGGCGTGTACTACATACTTTCGACTTTAATTGATGCAGCCGAAACAGTAGTACAGCCAGAACACTGATATACTATATCAGTATATACTATATACTGATACAGTATATAGTATATACTGTATCAGTATATAGGATATACTGATATATTATACTTATACAGTGAAAATAATGAGTTGACCGCAAAATCTCGTTTCTTGCGAGCACATTGAATTAAAAGTAAGCGAACCTCAAAAGCTTGAAAATTCAAATTTCGATAGCAGTCGAGAAAAGCAACTAATGTGTGCTTATGACTAATAACAAAAATGAAATTTTGAAAAACCAAGCTATTGTTGAGATTGAAACGTCGTTTGCAGAGATCTCTCAAGATTAATTTGAAACCTCGCGACTACCTCTTGGTTTCACGAGATTGAGTTTCTGCCACTTCGTTATAATAAGAAAAGTAAAATCAGCTGCTTTATTTTCGTCTGCTATACACTGTAGCGCGAAATTCGAATTATCTATTGCCTTTGGCGCCCCCTTAAAAACAGTATTTACAGTGAATCCAACGAAAACCATAATTTCCATCCCATGCAATCAGCCTCTCGCACACACGCGAAAGTCGACGAGCCTCTCAGTGCGCAGCGCTTTTGAAGTGCCTGTTTGCGTGTGTATAGATATACACACGTACACACACGTACGCATATACACATATAGTCATAATGATATATAGGTATAAAAGCTCCGAGACAAACCGTGACAAAGAGGGGGAGAGAAAAGGCTGTGAGGTCAGTGATCAGCGCGGCGATTCCGACTCTCTCGCTTATACTTATATATAGAGGAGCTTAGAACGCCGTGGACTCGTGCGACCGCGCAATCTCTCCCTTTCTCTCCAAATCCCAACGATTTTCAATTCCGATCGATCGCACACGCACACGTGCGCGCGCTTTTCTTATATTCCGCGCACACGAACGCGCGGGCAGAGATTTTCTTCGACTGCACGCATACACGCATATATATCTGTATAGGTGCAGAGTCGAGTGGTGCAGTCGGCGGATGTGCCGGAGGACTTAGTCGTCGTTGGCCTGCTGAAGATTCTGCCTCGAGATGTACGGCCTGATATTGGAGAACTTGTCCGAGTACATACGGCAGGTGTACGGGGAGGACCGATGGGAGGAGATCAGGCGACAGGCGGCCGTGGAACAGCCGAGCTTCAGCGTCCATCAGGTCTACCCGGAGAATCTCATACCGAGGCTTGCGAAGAAAGCGATTCAGGTTGGTGCGCAAATTTTCCGATTCCGCAAGACTTGCGCTCTCTTCGCTCTATTACGTACCGTGACAATTCGAATTTCGCGCCGCGACGAGTTGCAGAGATGATGCTGCGCGATGCGAATTCTTTTTACGCGCGTCTGCAGTTTAACGGCGAATAATCTAACATGGCTTGCAGCTTAATAATCAAAATTCTTCTGTGAAGGTTTTTGAATAAAAATTCCGAACATTGCAAGCTAGAGGAAGAAGCGAATGATTAAAAAAAGAAATGATAAAGGTTAACGTATTGTTGTTTTCAGTTGTGTAAACATTTACTGTTTATCTATATTAAATTTAAAATTCACTTAAATCATATAATTTTCAGATGCCGTTTTACGAGATATCAGTGTGCTATAATTTCTTAATTTCATAAATTGAATTGAATTGAAACTACATTTTGGTTCACTTGATTGCGACGCGAAATCTGAATTTATGTATTTTAATTAATCCGAATCTCCTGAAAACTTAAAAATGAGGGCATTCTGAATAAATAGCACGTGAATCGATGAAAGCACTATAGAAATAATAAAAAATCCGTTCATTTAAAACTAACTGTTAATTTACAAAACACGTGGTCTTGTACACGTCTACTCTTTTATTTTCATTGTTCTGCATTAAAACACGTGTACTTCAATGCTTTTGTTCGATTCAATTTAGTAAGGTCAAAAAAACTGTTCACTCATTCGAATCGATGTTACAAATAATATTTATAACGTTCCTCTTTTTTGGGTTATAATTATTAAAAAGAAAAAAACAAAATGTCGTACAACAAAGGCGACGTTCAGTTGGTTCGACTCGATTGATTCGAAGAGTTACAAACGTTCGATTTCGTACACGTGCACAGGTTCTAGGAATCACAGAGCGAGAGTTCTTCGATCAGATGGGCGTGCACTTTGTCAGTTTCGTCGGACAGTACGGTTACGACAGGGTCCTATCAGTTTTGGGTCGACACGTGCGTGACTTTCTCAACGGCTTGGACAACTTGCACGAGTACCTCAAGTTCTCCTATCCGCGCATGAGGGCGCCGTCCTTTATTTGCGAGAACGAGACCAGGCAAGGTCGGTATACATTGCTTTTATTTTTCCTCGAGTATTATAAGCCAAATTTTAACTTATACTACATGCAAATAGACATTTTAAATGATAACAATTAAACGTAAGCCTGAGCTCGGGTCGTCTGCCGCTGCTTCAATTTTTATGGTAGTTTCGAAAGAATTCCTTCGAAACTCACTGTATAAAATTAAAAATTCTTGGGTGTACATATTTTTTTAAATCGAGGCGATAATTCACAAAAGATTAATCAGAATTTAAAAAAAGGAATTCTTTGATAAAAATTAATTTTTCACGATTTTATATTTCAGTCGTCCATAAAAGAATAATCCGATTATCCCGATATTTTTCTTTTGTTTGTACTTATTAATTGTGCTTAATTTTTAAATAATCTCAATGCACAAAAACATTTTCATGTTCAGAAAGACTCAACAAAATTTCATGCCATATTATGCAATAGTATTACATATATAGAATATAGATAAGCACAGAGTACTTTTTGTTTGGGGATTCCAAAGTTGCGTCCCAACACATTGTAGACGAAAAAGTGTCTGTCCGATCTGCTCCGATGTATATAATTTTCTACCAGTGCACGAAGTTTGAGACCCGCAGATTGCATCTCAAAATCGTGTTATTTAAACTTCATTTCGAGACATATTTAAATATTTATTTCGAACTTGATGAAACAGTAAATAATTATCGTTGCTATAAAATCTAAATTTTTTATTGACTTTGGCATCCCTTTATCCCTGACGTCAACATCAATAAAAAAGTTCCTTGGAATTTATTTATCATCACAAGTTAAAACTAATTTTTTCCTTTATTTTAGGCTTCTAATAATATATGTACTATACCTTTCTTATAATAAATAAAAATCTTGTATTTATTATAGAAAACTGTAAAGAAAAGTAAGTATATATTGAATTACATTTAAAAAACACACATCATTTAGAAAATATAAACAAATAAAAAAAGAATTGATAACCACCTCCCGACTACTACAGCCAGTGTCCCTTTAAGTTAAAGAGGACGAGCCAAATAAAAGAAATCACCCAAAGAGAAAGCAGTGACGGAGAGACCCGAGCAAACGGCTGGATTACTCTGAAAATCCACTTCAAATACGCTTTCGATATTCGTAGGACTGACTCTGCATTACAGAAGCAAACGACGGGGCTTCGTTTACTACACAATGGGTCAGATCAGGGAGGTCGCCCGGCACTTTTACCACAAGGAGCTCAAAATCGAGCTCATTCGAGAGGAGATACTCTTCGACACGGTTCACGTCACCTTTCAGCTGACCTTCGACAATCGAGCATTCACCCTTGCCTCGTTGGCCATGACGCGCGAGGAGAAACATCTGCCCATTGGTGCCTCGGTGCTTTTTGAAATTTTTCCTTTTTGCATAGTTTTTGGGTGAGCATTTTGAAAAAAAAACAAAAAAGTTCTGTATACTTTATTTAATTAATTCCTCATTCAAGATAGTTGCCTCGATTTATTGAATTCTTGAGTCAAGATTGATTCTTTCAATTTTGTATGATGTACTTTCCATTCGTTAATTTTTTTAATTCGAGCAGGGATTTATTAAATTTACCACTTATCAAAATTTATTTAATTCTTCATTCGTTCAGTTTCTTCATTTTTGATTCAAGAGATCACGACTTTTCTATTAAAAGAACTTGCAATTTTCTTCATGATTCAACTGATAAGGGGGTATAAAAGCGGCCAATTAAAAAAATAGCAGAGGGAAATAGGTATAAACTAATCTGTTTACAAAAAATAGTAATAACAAAATTTCGATAAGATGCCTCTTCGAGTGGGATTTAGTAACATGATTTTCAGATACGACTCAAGTTCCATTCTACTAGATATTTATATAAAAGCTCTTTACGAATGTAATTATGGATAGGAGGGTAACTACATATTAGTTTTTTAAAATTTCGTTCTGTCTATTTGTTGCAAGGAAAAATTATCTGCTTCTTTGCTATACTCCGATGCCAATTTTGAATTTTAAACGGACTTTAGCACCCCCCTAATATAAAATCAAATGGCCTTTCTTCCATTTTAGTTCCGACATGATCGTAAGGAGCATCGGTAACTCGTTGATGGTCATCCTACCAGACCTCATCGGCAAAAAAATAACCCATCGCTTTGACCTCGTCAGGCCTCTCATAGCTTTTAAGTTTCAGTCGGTAAGTGAATTTCCCACAATCTTAGGGGTGTTCGCCATAATAATCGCAGAATATCAGAGAATAGATCGGTATCCTCTTGCAGATTCTCAACAGGACAAACAACATATTCGAGCTAGTCTCAGTGGAACCGGTGCTCGCTGAGCGACCAAGTGATCGGCGTAAAAACGATCTTTTGCTTAGTCACGAGCTCGACTCACACGAAGATCGGACACTCAGACTCAAAGGTAGAGCTCGTCTACTCTGTTTCAAACTTTAGTCGACGAGTTTCAACACCTTTGACTGTTTTCACTGTTCCAGGTCAGATGATTTATATGGACAATTGGAAGATGATGATGTATCTCGGCACACCTGTAATGCCTGACCTTCACGCCCTCATTGGAGCCGGTCTCTACATAAACGATCTCTCGTTGCATGATTTCAGCAGGTCAGTTGTCAGAAAACGTATATCTGCACCCTGCGACTGGGAATATTAAATGGCATTGTATTCTAATTTTATAATGAAGAAACGAAGATCAATACGACGCCACCATTCACCTTCTTTTCGTCTTCAACGTTATTTGTGTTCTTATCAAATCTTCCACGTTGTTAAATAACTGATGAGACTTTTCAAAATTTTCAGAGACCTGATGCTCGCCGGGACGCAGCAGTCGGTCGAGCTGAAACTGGCGCTCGATCAAGAGCAACTCAAGAGCAAAAAGCTCGAGGAGTCGATGAGAAAGCTCGACGAAGAGATGAAGCGCACGGACGAGCTACTCTATCAAATGATACCGAAGCAAGTGGCCGATCGACTGAGGAACGGCGAGAATCCGATCGACACTTGCGAGGTTGGCGACGATCATCAAGCTCGACTTTTCGATTTTTCAATGTGACGCATGCACATTTTGGCTAATCTGGAATTTTTCAGATGTTCGACAGTGTCTCGATCCTCTTCTCCGACGTCGTCACCTTTACCGAGATCTGCAGTCGTATTACCCCGATGGAGGTTGTCTCGATGCTTAACGGAATGTATTCGCTCTTCGATACTCTCACGGAACGAAACCACGTGTACAAGGTAGGATCTAAGCCATTTCGTTATAACGTAGGTAAATTTTATAATTTTATTTTCGTTGATTTGCCATTCATTTCTATTTTATTTATTCCATTTTTTTTATCTGATTTGCTTTTTAATGTTCGACTTGCGGTAGAAAGAGCTTATAATCGAATGTTTTAAATATTCTGATTAATTCGATAACGAGAAGAAATTCGGAAAAAAAGTAGAGATCATTCACGTAATAATGCATTTTAGACTTAATTATCTAATATATTCTTGAGAATTTTCGATCACGTCCAATTGAACAAAGTGAGAATTGCATTCTTAATTAAATTAGTTTAACGTCGCCTTTTCAAATAAATGATGAATAATTAATAACATTGATCTTTAAACTCTAAAAAAAAAAACTAATTCTCATTGCGCTTTAATGGATTTTGTTCGAATAAAAAAGTCGTTCTATACATATACACATATTTGAATATTTCTAGGAATATTTGAATACTTCGTATTTGAATATTTTATTTGTTAAATCGTGTTTATATATTTATTTATAATTCATTCTTTTATTCCGACCTTCCGTATCGTAGAAATCGACTTAATTTACAAACGAATAATCCACACCTGACGCAGTTATCATACCAGAGTAAATAATACACAAGAGTGATGTGCAAAAAATCCAGACTAATAACTTAGCACTTGAATTATAGTACCTATTAAACTTATTAATATTAATTCGCACGAAATATAATAATCGCTATTTACATCGACGAAACATGTAAACTTCTCGCAATCAAACATTTCGGGTAGACAGTTCAATGATTATAAATAAAGCAGCTTGAAGAAAATGAGAAGACGTTGAGGAGAGCAATGCACGGCTCTGTGGATTGGTTGCAGGTGGAAACGATCGGCGACGCGTACATGGTCGTCTCGGGTGCTCCGGTGAAGCAAACCGATCACGCCGATCGAGTCTGCGACATGGCTCTGGACATGCTCGAGGCGATAACCGATTTGAAGGACAGGTCAACGGGTCAGCATCTCCAGATTCGCATCGGTATACACAGCGGGGCAGTAGTGGCCGGTATCGTCGGTCTCAAGATGCCGAGATACTGCCTCTTCGGCGATTCGGTCAACACGGCCTCGAGGATGGAAGCGACCAGCGAAGCTATGCAGATCCACATATCCCAGTCGACGAAGGAGCTGCTCTCGCCGTCGTATAAGGTTACCGAGAGGGGCGAGATCCAGGTCAAGGGCAAGGGTGAGTTCAATCCTTGGAACGAACTCATATTTATTCCTTGCGTTACATAGTATAGATGTTATTAAACATTTAATGCCAGGATTATACGAGTTTGTTTTACATACACTTTTTTCATACTTATTATGGTTTCGGCTCCTAAATTTTCTTTCCTACTGCGACTCTGTCCGGTGTGTACATGGACTTTTTAATTATTTATTGCTCTTTCGTAAAAAAAGATGTTAGAATGATTTTTTAAACATAATTATCACGTTCCATTATATGACCTCTAAAAATAAAGTTTTTGCCAGGATCACAAACTAATTATTATCAAATTCTATTGTACATTAAGGAGATATCTTAGCCAAAGTGACCGTTTGTGACCATACCTCGAGTCCTATTTTTCATTATTTGCTTACTATTCATTATTCACACCATTAATAATTAAATTATTAACAATAATATAGGCTACCTCGAAACACACAGAATGTTATTAAAGTAATTGAAAGCAATAGTAATCTTACTCTTCCATCTCAACAAACAATTTATAAAATTATTGCATTTAAATATATTTTCAAATTTTTAATCGTGAAATTTATCAATAAATTAGATTAGGATCAAATTTACATGATACACTTTTCAGTCCCTGTCATATTTTAATGGCATCTTTACAAGTTAACCGTATTTTATAAATAATCATTCATTTACATGAAAAGAACTCTCATAGATGAGACAAATTATGTTAGATTCAAAATATCTAGAGTATACAGTAAGGCTCTGGATTTTAAACTATAGACAAACTATATTTTCCATAGCCCTCGACCATTTTTTCAGATTTATGGTATTTTAGAATAAAAGAACAAAAAAAATGGTTTTTCTTAACCAGAAATATCAAAATCAACAACGTTAGGACGAAGTGGAGGTAGTTTTCAGTACAAAATTAACACATCAAGTTGCAAGAAAAAAAAATTGGGAATTCTTAGTTTCAATATTAGAAGATATTTAATAAATTCTCTAATGAAAATAGTGTGCAGATATTTATGCAGAGATCCCTGCAGAGAAATCTATAACCCTACAGATTGTTCTGCAGAGCTCTGTTATCATATACATCCTATACAAAATAAAAATAAGTTTTTTCAAAAGTATAAGAATATATATTCGATTTTTTATTCTAACATTTGAAGTTATGTTGATGACTGGAAAGTCTCATTTAAATAAAATAACAATATTTTCTAAAATTGATAATGAAACAATTTTTTACTTCAGTTTCGGTTAAGTACATAGAAAAATTAGAACGTGTTGATAAAATTTCATTACATTGTAACAATTGACCTGTTTTAATAAAAAAAATTTTCGAAAAATCAATCAATTTTATAAATCTTAAATTATTTTTTTGACACTTCGTTAACAATGGTACAAAAACGGTAATCTTAATGAAATAAAATGAACATAATTTTATGGAGCATAAAAATACAAGCTTACTTTGAACTTCGGAATTTTAAAAGATAGTTTTGGTAATAAGAAAACCATACAAGGTCTACTTAACAATAATCTTTGATAAACGAAACTGTATACATGTATTACTTTATATATATATATATTACTTAAGGGTACTATTATTTTTAAATGTATTTGAGGTAATATCTACGTTACTTGTATTAGTATTAGGATTACTGGGGCTTACAAACATTTATTAAAATTTCTAATTCTTCATTACTTAAGTAACTAAATATTTTTTCAGTACAGTCATATGGTAACTCAGGACAGTTATTAGAAAGAAAATGAATAATGTCATGGCCTTGATCAAGTATCTCTTTTCTTTCCATACCCTTTCTAAAATTATTTTTTATCATACTAGCGTATAGTGGAAACATTTTTTTATAGTCGTTTAATTTTAAAATTTGGACTGCATTTTCATTTCTCAGATACATTGACAATGAAATGGTATCCTTTATTAACATACCATAAAATGAAACGTTGGAATTACCAATCTTCACATTTTTCATAAATGAAATTTCTGCCTCACATTTTTCATGAAAATCAATATCTTTATTTTTAAACCACACATAATGACTTATAGATGACCAAAAATTAAAATTTTGTTCGCTTAAGTATAAATTTGCGGTTTTCAGTTTCACTATGTGGCATGCTACAGTATCAACAGTTTCATTAAAGAAACACGAAAAGTTGTCGGAACTGAAATAAAAACGTGTATCGGTGTAATTCAAATGAAAAATCATATTATGCGAATCGAAGTCAATGTGGAGGAATTCTATACGACTTGTAGCGTAATAAAGAGCTGTAATATTTTGTCTACATGAAATATTAACATCAGCACCATACTGCAGAAGAGTTATAACAATGTTCACATGTTTCTTGTCACAAGCAATGTGAAGTGCTGTTCTGCCATGTTTATCTGTACAGTCAATATAAGCACCGAATTTCAAGAGAATTTCAACAATGCTCTGATAATCTGTTTGAGCAGCCAAGTGCAGTGATGTAATGTCATTTTTAATTTTAGAATCAACTTTGGCACCGTGTTTAAGTAATAATTTTACAACCTCTTTATGACCCTCTTGAGTTGCTACATGCAGTGGAGTAACTCCATCCCTTGTCACAGCATTTACATGAGCTCCACTATTCAAAAGCATTATACAAATTTCTTCATTTCCTCTTAAAGCAGAAAGATGAAGTAGTGTGATGCCATCGTTTAGCGTAAAATTGACATTTGCATTATATTCCAAAAGAGCTTCAACAACTTTTGCATAACCTTCACAGACAGCAAGATAAAGTGGTGTTTCACCACTTTCAGTCAAAGCATCTACATTAGCACCTTTGCATAGAAGCAGTTTAGCGATTTCGCTTTTAATATCAATATCTTCATTAATAAATGCTCTATCTCTTTCTTTTAAAGCAGTGTAATGCAATGCTGTTCTTCCAAATTTATTATGTGCATTAATCTTAACATGATGTTGCAACAAAGCTTCAACTATTTCTATGCTCTTCCTCTCAACGGCATTGATCAATAGCTCAGGATCTTCTATGTTAGCTTCATTCATTAAAAGTAGCTTAGTAATTTTAAAATCAGAATTTTCAATAGCATAAAAAATTGGAGCTTTTCCAGTCTTATCTTGAGCATTTATATCAGCTTTAAAGCTCATCAATAATGTAACTACTTCATCTTGTTGGTATTTAGATGCAATATGTAAAGGTGTTAAACCTTCTTTAAATGTTTTATTAACATTAGCACCATACTTTAATAGGTCTTTGACAATGTCTAAATGCCCTTTTTCAACAGCAGCATACAATAAGTCATGATCATTTACATCTTCGGGGTTAATAGTAAAACCGTATTCTAGAAGAGCTTTAACAATCTTTTTATTTTGATCACCATGACCAGACACTGCAATTTTAAGGCAACTTCTGTTACTTTGATTATTAATATCGGGACAATACCTTAAAATATCCTCAACAATCACAAAATGTTGTTCTTTAACAGCGAAGTATAGTGTGGTTCTGTTATTCTTGTCCTGAAAATCAACTTTAGCTCCATACTTTAAGAGCATTTTTGCAATTGGTTCGTATCCTGTTTTAGTAGCAATATGAAGTGGTGTACAATTATCGTTTGTGGTAGCATTAACATCACAGCCTCTATTTAATAATAATTTCACCACTTCTACATCCTTGTCAGACTGGTTGTCTTTGTTTCTTGCAGCAATATGAAGAAGAGTTTCATTTTCTCCCTTAATATTAATTTTTGCACCTTTACTTAAAAGCAAGGTAATAACTTCTGTGTTACCTCTTTCAACAGCACAGTGTAATGGTGTACAATCTTTCATACCCGCAAGCTGGAAAAAAGTACATATAGAATTAGTGTAAGTTCCATATTTTAAAAGCAGTTCAACCATTTGTATGTTTTCTAAGTAAGTTGCGAAATGAAGTAAACTTTCACCATTGTTAGGTGTAACATTAACATTAGCTCCATGCTTTAAAAGTAATTCAATAACTTCCATTTTCATATTATAGATGGCATTGTATAGTGAAGTTTTACCAGAACCATTTTGAGCATTAATACAAGCACCCTTGTTTAGAAGCATCTCAACAATTTCTATATTATTATATAAAGTAGCATAATGAAGAGGAGTAGTAGTATGAAATTCATTTTTATTCACTTTACAACCTCTTGTTAAGAGTAGTTTAGCAACTTCTGTATGTTTATTTTTAAGAGCTTCACAAAGTAAACTATACCCTTGTGACCATAGTGTTGAGTATGACAGCCCATGAGAATCAATTAGCTTTGTCACAGTTTCCAGATCTCCCCTCTCAACCACAGTCATTAAATGAATACTTATTCTACGCTGAACACCTTTTACATCTAAGTCTGATGCTAACTCAGATCCACTAGATAAAAGCAGCTGCATGATTTTTAAATCAGCATTTTCAGTAGCATAAGATATTGGAGCTTTTAAAGTCATATCTAGAGCATTGATATCAGCTTTATAGTTTATCAATAATTTAACTACTTCATCTTGTTTATATTTCACTGCAATATGCAAAGGTGTTGAACCCTTTTTAAATGTATTAACATCAGCACCATACTTTAATAGATCTTTAACAATTTCTACATATCCTTTTTTGACAGCAGCATGCAATAAGTCAGGATCGTTTACATCTTCAGGATTAGTATTAAAGCCATATTCTAGAAGAGCCTTAACAATAGCTTTATATTCTTCTCCATCGCCACAAACTGCAATTTTAAGGCAATTTCTATTGCTTTGACTATTAATATCAGGACAATACTTTAAGACCTCCTCGACAATCAAGAAATATCCTTTTTTAACAGCAAGGTATAGTATGGTACTGCCATCCTTGTACTGATTATCAACTTTAGCACCATGTTGTAAGAGCAGTTTTACAACTGCTTCATGTCTCGTTTCAGTAGCCAAATAAAGGGGCATGTAGTTATTCTTTGTGACAGCGTTAACATCTGAGCCTCCATTCAATAATAATTTTACAATTTCTTCTCTATTAAGTTTAGAAGAACTTTGTAGTGATGTGAATTCTTCCACTATTGTTAAAGGATGAGCCCTATACAATACACTGTATCCTGCAGCAACATCAAACTCAGTCTCCTTCTTGGCAGTATAAAAGTCTCTGCATCCTGCAGCAACATGAAGCGCAGTCCCATATTTAGCTTTAATATCAACACTTGCACCTTTACTTAAAAGTAATTTTACAACTTCTGTGTGACCTTTTTCCACAGCAAAGTGCAACGGCGTAAAACCTCTTTCATATCCACTAGAAGTACATACACAATCAATGTAAGCTCCATACGCTAAAAGATGTTCAACAATCTGTAAACTTCCTCTATCAGCTGCAACATTAAGTAAACTTTCACCATTATTAGGTGTGACATTAATATCAGCTCCATACTTTAAAAGTATTTCAGTAACTTTTACTTTCATGCTAGAGATTGCATTGTAAAGTGGAGTTTTGCCATCAGCATTCTGAGCATCAATGCAAACCTCCTTGCATAGAATCATCTCAACAATGTCTACATCACAGTATAGAGCAGCGTAATGAAGCGGTGTATCAGTAAGCTTATTTTTCTTATTAATAACTTTACAATTATTCGTTAAGAGAATTCTAGCGACTTCTACCTGTTGGTTCTTAAGAGCTTCACAAAGTAAAACATATCCCTCTGACCATGCTGGTGAGTACGCGAGCCCATAAAGATTGATTAATTCATTTACAATTTCTATGTATCCTTTGCGAACAGCAACAAATAAACGGTTATTTATTGTATTCCGATCACGTGTCATAGCTACGGCTGTTGTTAATCGTTGGATAGATCACAGAAAATACGTGTACACACAAGTTCCTGCAGAAAAAATTAAAGAAAAAATGTTATATTAGTTACCATATACAACAACTGTGTCAAAGGAATATACATTAGGGATCGTTACCTTGTATGTTGGTTTTAGCAAAGAATAAATCAATGATTTCTACAATAAAGATCCAAGTCTGTCGGAATCGGAATTCAAGCGCAGAGACCGATTTTAATCTGTTCTGCAAAACGGCTAGATTCTCAACTAAGTATAAGTTCACAAGGTACTTATATACTTACAAGGATCAAATGACATACGCAGCTAAATGCGTGACGCAATCTATAAACAGAAATAATAAACACGCGGTAACTATACAGACTGTATAGAGTCCAACTTTAGAGGGCAGCTAATTATACTAATATAGAAAAAATAACGATATACCTACGTTTAACATGTTGGAAATCTCGTGTGCGTTGAAAGTATCATTTTTTTCTTCCAAATTCCCTGATATACTTACTTACTTAAAAGTTTGAAAAACAAGAATTCACATGCAAAAGAGGGAAATCACAACACTATACTTATATAGGTAACTTTCCGCTCAAGGCTCCGTGTGTCAGCGATTGTAACTGAACGCCTGAATTTGAAATTTTCACAATTCTCTTCTGATTCAAGTTGTTTCATCTAAGTATTTTCTCTCATACTTTCTGTTTGAAAAATTCTAACAGCACTTCCACGATAAACTCAGTCCATCTATAGGAGATGCACTCGGTAAGTAAGTAGTTGCTCGAATGAATCTCTGCTCGCTCCGCTGCGCTTGGAGCTTTTAATGGCTTCTATAGAAGTCCAGCCCCTCTCTCGACTCGTACGGCCCAGCTGGCCTGGCCCTCGTTCATTTCCATCGCGTTCACCCGCTTGATTGCCGTTATACCTGAGCTTTCTATTATATACAGTTTCTGGGGGTTTTCCTGCTCGGTGCTAATGGTAATTGCCCTTCAAGGCCATTAGTCTACTTCCTCGCTCTTCTCTGTCGGGCTGTGGAATTTTACAACCTCCCACACTGTAACAGCGCAAAATTCAGTTTAAAATTTTGAAAATATATTTTCTCTAAGGTTTTTTTCTTGATAAAGCGGTGTTTGTGGTTACATTAGGTTATTTAAAATGTAATTAAATTGCATGTTGTTTTAAATGCGAGTAAAAAATGATTAAATGACAATTGTCCGTACAGCTAACATATATGTGTATATAATAACGTGTACAACAGTAAAGTGTTAAATTATTTATAAAAATGTAGAAAAATTTTTGTTTAAAAGTACAAATAAACACAAGACAGAACATTTCTTTTCTCGTTCACATTTTCTCTACTCGGCATACTTCATCTTGCGCATAATATGGTACTTTTCAAAATTATACATGTTTAGTGAAAATTTAAAAGTATCGCACATGTGATCGTTAATAAATGTTGAAACGCTAATTTTTAAATTCTAAATAAGAGAATAAAACTAAATGATAAATCTTATTTACGGTAGTTTTATTATATAATATAGTTAACAGTTGTTTTTTTTAATTTGCTGTACATTTTTCTTCTGTATACTTCAATTCTCAATTCTGTTTTTTTTTTTTGGAACTGTAATATGTAGAGCTTATTTTCAATAAGATAGAATTTAATTCGAAAGCATACGCAACTTCCTATTTAAAACTAAATTTCATTATTTTTTCAAAGTATTTATACGATTTCGTCGATTTCTCTTTTTTATTTTTGGATGTCGATAATAAGGTCTTGCTTGCATAAAATAACTGATTTTAAAAAATGTTAAAATAAAAAACATTATTCACTTTAGTTCCGTTTAAACCTTGATCGAATCGTTCCTAATAGTATGGGATATTAGCGGTAGTTTATCGCGAACAATTCTTCCGGAGGATAAGACCTAGACGATGTTATCAGCAGTTCATTGCTATACATTGTAGCGACTGAGTGGCGACGAAATATGTCGATTTGCTATAATTTTCAATTCCATGACTTATAAAGAATTTTCTACCAGGGAAATACATGCAAAATTTAGGATATTATTAAAAAAAAAATCGAAAAATCAATCAATTTTACGAATGGTACATTTTTATTACTTTTTTTTGCAAAAGCGTAAGAAAAACAGGACTAACAAGACATTTACAAAGATTTCGTAGTTATACAAGAGAACCTGCTTCTTCGCGATCGAGGATATAGATTTTGAAAATTGAACTTTATACAGGTATCCTATATATACGCGGACAATTATCTTCTCGTCTGCTATATAGATTCTGGCGTGAAGTTTTAATTTTCAATATTACGAACGCACCGAATAAGAATAACCGTTATTTCCTCAATACATCCTAAAGAATCGAAACTCGAAATAATCCCGCAGGCACAATGAAAACCTACTGGCTGGAAAAGCGTCATTCCCGTTCGCAGTCAACGAAGAACATCTCGATCCAGGAGCCACACCAGTGGCACAGCTCGACAACGGCCAATGCGGCGCGCAACTGCCTCGACTCGAGTTCACTGCAGTTGATGTCAACGTCCCCGAGTGGCGCAGCGGCACGTCTCGTCGCGAGGATGCCGTCGTCGCCCAGCCTCCAGCAACATCCCATACCGATCAGCAGAGCAACGAGCGTATCGGCCTCGAGCTCGGGTGTCTTCTACAGCGACGACAGGCCCATATATTCGCCCATCACGTTCCAAGACGTCGCCAGGAGATCAGTCGCCAACTCGCCCACCAAGAGCTTCTCAATAAAAGGTGGGTTCCTCGCAATGTCTTTCTTTTTCGATGATTGATACATTGGTGCTGTGCAAAAATTCCCCTCTATAACTCATTCGATTATCGAACGCAATTTTTATTATCAGAAATTCGCACGTTAGAACAACCGATCAAGTATCTCACTTCATCACTTCAAGGATTTATAACATTTAAAATATATTTTTCACAAAATTGACGAATTTTATGTATTTGCATATTCGATTCGGCCAATTCTAATCCTTGTACTGAAATTTGTATCAATTACGTATAAATTATTTCAATTTGTTATTCCTTATGTTATATCTCTGGCTTGCAGGAAGAATCACTAAAGTGACATTTTGTGAAAAATTTTTTTATGTCGAATTCGAGGTGCTCTTAGTACCCTTTTTCATTGTACCGTAGTAGGATTTCCGAAGTGCACAAATATTTTAAATGCCAGCCAATTGCATAATCACTTAATTGCGTCTCTCGTAAAAATTTTACCGCAGAACCACTTAAGTGCACCCGTTTTTTTATTTTTGTGCGAGTTACAATATATATCTAATTACTTATACCGATATATTAGTCGGTTTTTTAAATTTTTCAAAAATTGTCAATTTGCAAGAACAAAAAAATTACTGGAATCGCTCTGATGAAATTCGTGCGTATTCCTTAGCTGATTCTAACAACTTATTACTCTTGAAAATTTTTTCCAAAAGTGCGTGGTTTCTGAATAAAAAATTCGTAAAAGTCTTCGTAAAAAATTTTGAATTATAATATGCGTCAGTTTGACCACACCGAGGTTCAAAATTAACCCCCAAATCACGTATCTTTTAAGTTCGGACATTTATTCCATTGGTTAGAGGGGTTCCAGATACATTGCAAATGAAAACGTTCCTTTTTTCCTTTAAACCGTTTTTTCTCATTGTTAGTAACAATTTTCGAAAATTTCAATTACACCATTAGAAAGGGCATGAGTTAAACTTCAAAAATATGCCCCGCCCGAATTTTTTCAATCGCAAATTGCATTAGTTACGAGCCCTGAAAAATAGTGACTGCATAACCACTTATCTGCAAAGTTCCCGCAGAACCACTTAACTCGAGTAAGTTATTTAACTTGCGCGTTGAGAAAGAAACTATTTACAAATGTAATACTACGGTTGTATTCGTATTAGATGCCTAATGAAATGAGCCAATACTTGGATCTTTTCTCTGACATTTCGATCTTGTGTATTACTCCAAACATTGAAATCGCTTTTTCTCGAAAACACGAAAAAGTCACTTAAGTGGTTTTTCCTGTAAGCCGACAGATATTATGTTTACCTATTCATTACTTTTTATTCAGCTTGCAATTTATAGAATTCGATTCAAAAAAACATTAGAATTGTGGTATTGCTTTTACTTTGCAGTCATTCCAATTGCCTTTATTCGATAAAATTTTACATAATGTATAATTACACTAAAATTCATTTAGCTAAGATAGGATCCTTTTAAAACTGGAAGCGAAATGTCTAATTAAACATCACCATATTTTTTTACCAATTAGAAAATAAATTTATTACTAGAATATAGTACTATGCGAGTTTCAGTCTAGACTATAAGCACTGAAAGTAAGAAATAACTGTTCGATTACTACTAAAGCAATTAACATGTACAAATAAAAATTATTTTATATTAAAAAATTTATTTGGAAAAAATCGTTCCTTTTTTATTAATCGAGATACTTAAATATGAACTAGAAACTTTCTAAAATAACACATTATTTCTCAATCGAAGGGAAGTAATCTATAGCAATTTGATTTTAATTCCGATACATAGAAATAAATTAACTGTTTTTGCTTATTGCATTGTATTGCAAAATCTTAATTTTTTGTAGCAAAATTTAAAATAAAAAGCATTTACCTTTTTCAACCCCTTTCTGTTCAGTGTGATGATCGTCTATAAATAAAGATAATAGCAATATTTGAATCTAGCTAATAATATTTGCAATTTTTATCAACAAGAATATTTTTATGTTTGTTAATTTACTCTACTATTTGACTAAAGAATGAAAATTTACTCACATCCAGGTTCAATACAGAAAACATTCGCTAGGATAAAAGACATTAATATTGTCACAGCACGGAACACCATTTTTATTCTAAATAAATAAATAAATAAATGAATAATTAAATAAAATTAAATTTAATACATAATACGGGTAGTTGTAGGTTTCAGTCTTATAATAAAAAATAAGTCATCACGACAATAATTATTTCACAAAAATGATAAATCAATTAAAAGGCGCTTATACCTTTTTTAGGACTATTCTGCTACTACTTTTAATGTTAGTACAAACAACGAATACCCAATGTACGGTGTAACTCTTTATATATACTCAAATAAACGTACTGAAACTGCGATAAACATGATACTTTCTGCTCTACTTTTTTTTAAAGAAAATAACAACTCAACTTTCCTTATGGAGACCTTCCAAGAGTTGTTACAGATATGACGGATGACGGTTTAAACTAAAAATGTAATATTTACCTAAAAATCCATTTCACAAGGTAAAATTTAATAGTATCTTGTAATGATAGCCTACAAACGTACAGCTAATATCCGCACAGCTAGCTTCAAAAAATAACTTAATTTTCCTTATCTAATATGGATTGGAGATAGTATTTTCGCGAATTGAAACTAAGTGCAAGTAAGACTCATAAATTCAAGATTATGACTTTGATTAAAAAAATATAACATTTACCTAAAAAAATGTTCACAAAAGGGAAGCAAATACGTTACTTGTAATATAAGTAACTGTTAATAAACTAATCAATAGGTAAATGTGTATAAACAATTAAAACATTGTTTAATAAAAAGTTATCATTTTTACCTAAAAGAAGATTATTGAGAAAAACTGTAGATCTAGGTGCTATTTTAAGTGGATCTCTATTGAATTTCGCATTTCAAAATAGTACATTATGCATTTTTTCAAAATATAGAATATCTCGAATCGCATATAATTATCATCAATAGAGCCATATAATAAGACTCGTATCAGAGATGCTCGTATATTATAAGTACTTAAAAAGGCTGCAAAAAAATTATATAAGCAATTTGATGAACGCATATCCGCAAGAATTTTTCAGAAATGTTAAATAGTATTGCTAAAACAGTAACACATGTGAAAAAAGTGTATCTCGGATAAAAAGTCGTACGAAGATGAGACAGGGCTCAAAAAATCGGAAAAAATTACAGCTATTTAGAAATACTAAAATATATTTTGCAAAATTATAAACTTCCGTTTGAGAGCTGTCGAAAGTTCAGAAATTTTTTTGGATCGAAATCGTATGAAAAAAGTGAAAATCGTCATAAAATTCGAGATGTTTGGTATGAGAGGTAGCAGCGCTGTTCGGGGACAGTTTGAAGGAAAAGCGAAGGACGGAGGACGGAGGACGAGGTACACGTTACTGTTCTGTTATCATATGTTGGGTTCAGTGGTAGACACAGACAAATCCATTTTTACGAAATTCATTTATTTTCATGATTTCGTAATTGATTTTTATTTATTTCCTAATTTATAATAAGACTATAATAACTCAAATTGGATACTATTATTGTTATTGTTTGTTATTAAAAAGAAGGAAAAATATTTTTTTCCGTAAATATCGTATAATTTATTGACATCACAGAAAAAAAATTTAATTATAATTTGTTGTGCTATTTATCTAATTAAAAAATGTTGAACACTAATAGTTTTGCGTTAAAATCTACAGTTAATACTTTATAAATGAATGCAATAATTAGAGACACATATCTTGTGGAAATCTCTCTCCTCTGTCTCTCTCTCTCCCTCTCCTCTCTTTCTTTTTCTCTTCATACTTTCTAGCGGTAAACGATTTAGGTGCGCGCGAATTTTGGTGCAGGTAATCAATGATGGCAAGAAGAGTTTACTTTCATTGCTTAATTTATAATCACTTTCTTTTAAAATCTGTATCTCTTTCTCATATAGACATAAACCATAGATATGATAGACCTCGAAGTATATAGTAATCTCTGCCAGTCTCCTTACCTTTGCTGTCAGAGATGACTAGAAAGATTGGCAGAGACATGATTTTTCATGCGACGAGTTTTGGTCGAGCTGCTCGAGGTGGAGGGCTGTAAACTTCCGCAGGATATTCCTCCCCGCACCTGAGTCGAGCATAGCTGCTAACTTGGCGCCTCCGAACGTAATCGACGACGTGCGGCAGTTGCTCTTGCCGTCTTCTCGTACTGCGTAGATCGTCTCGTCGTTGACCTAGCGTCATATGCTGTTGACGCCGTCTTTCTTCTCCGGCTGCTTCGCTTTCGGCTTCGTGCAATTCTTCGAGAGATGCCCGTTCTCGTTGCAGTTAAAGCACTTGGGCCCTTTGCTTTTGTCGGGGCACCTGTTGTCTTTCGGCCGGCTTTTATCCTCGGACTTCTTGGTCGTCGATTGGTCTGCTCGTCGTAGATAGTTCGAAAGATTTTTTTCAGCGAATCCAGTCGTATGGATCTCCAGAGAACGATTGTAGAACTTTAACTACGGTCATTCTAGGCCATAATCGAGCATCCTGATTATTTGCGCTGTTTTTACTTACGGCGGCTAAGGTGTTTTCGATTGCTTTAGCGATTCTACCTTCCGCAAACATTTCATTCCGATAAGGATGACGAAAACACGGTCTCGTACTTCTACTATGACGAAACAGGCGGGTGTCCTCACTCTTTTCTCCGCTTTTCTCACTATTTGTGCCTACCTGTGATATCGTCTCATAAGACTGAAATCTACCGCGTTTGGCCTTTGACGCATATCGATTATCGCTTAATAAAGTTACGAATTCATGCATTTTTTACAAAAATGTACTTCGGTGGATGGATCGAATTTTCTTGTCCATTGATATTACTCCCGAAGGAAAGAGTCTACAACTACAGAAAAATGAATATTGTCAATTTTGGCGTTTGAAGACTATACCTAGAATATGGCATATGTTAAGTATAAAGACATTGTTTTACCTCGGTTCTGAGTTTATAATATTACTTAATAAATTATTTAAACAAGTTAAGATGAATAAAGAATAATATTAGATTTTTAATTTTTTGACAATTTAAGGTAGTGAATTAAAACAAAAAAAAAACAAAATTAAAATTAAATTCTCAGCATGAAGCTCTAACGAAATTTCGCAATTTTTCTACCATAACGAAACTGTTTCAGAGCTACGCTCAAACTCCCTCGGCGCCGTCTCAACAACTCCCTTCCAGAATCCAACGACAGATCTGCTGGGTTCGCTCATCTCCGACACGGAGCAGCACTTCCGTTTGCACCGCGATAGCGTCTCCTCGTCCCGCAACTCGAAGCAACAATCCATGACGGCCCACGCCACGTCCATCCAGCCCGAGCCCCAAAACTCTCGCCATCAGCTGGTCAACTCGAAATCGCTGACCATCACGTCCCACCCGCTCGCGGCGGCCACGTCGGTAGCCTCGTCGTCCGGCAACTGTTCCGTCAGCAGCAGCGCCGGAAACAACAGCGGAGCCGAGGCCGACGAGAGCAAGCAGTTCCTCAGCAGCAGCAGCGACACCAGCCACTCCCAGCTCCAGCACGTCAGAGCAGAACAGCAGTGCTGTCCTGGATTTGCCATTCCCAAGAGCAGTAGCGGTGGCAAGCTCAAGAATCAAAATGGATGCGCGATTAATTGAATGCTAGAATTTTTGGCGGGGAAGGTTTTCATTCACTGCGATGAGGCAGCGGGTATGCTTGCTGCGAAAAAAGTATCTCATTATCTGTTTGAAGAAGAGGTAAATACCAATTTTGAATTGATTTTGCCGTTGAAAGAATCGTTTTCTTTGGAAAAGAAGTTTTTCGTTGCTCATTCAATCATTCTATTCAGATTTTTAGGAATAATTTCACACTGGGAAAAATGATAGATTAAAAAAAAAAAAATAATTTCTCTTAAATGATGTATGAAAAAAAAATGCTTGAGCAAAATGATTAACTCAAGGTACTGCCAAGAATATTCATGATTAATTTAAGGGGATAGTACGCCTCTATAATTTGATATAGAATAATTAGTGTTGCTTTGTACAAACAATATATCTAATGAAGGAGCAGTTTGTACTCTTAAACGTAAACCTACAATTGTTTTGGAAAATGTTTTAAATACTTATGATTAGAATGATTAGAAAATTTCTTAGCTGAGAAAATGCTCAAAATTGAAAAAATGAAGTGTTCGATAAAAACAGTTATTTATTTTGTTTACGTTAAAAAATCTTCTAAACATTCCATTCTAAATATTTACTATCATTTCAAAATTACACATATTTAAGAGTTTTCAAAAGGAATGGATCTGTCTGAAATTTTATGGACAGAGCAAAAATTCATGAATATCAGTAATATACCCTTAGAGGATGTACCAAATACATTCTTATAGTAATATTTAATTAGAGGTAAAATTCTTTATAAAAAAATATACTATTTTAGCACTGTGTGATTTAAGTCCGCACCTATATGCTACGCTTATCAGTGGCGCAAGATAGTCCATTCATCACTACGCTCAGGCGCTATAACCTCACGGCGCCGAAATGGACTTCTAAATGTACTAAAGTTTTCCGCTTTAACATTTTTAAATTATAGGGGTGTTTTGTCTTCTTAAAAATTCTTTAATCTAAAAATAAATATGAGGAATTATTTTCGTTTTTTTTCGCCTTCTTGGAATATGAACAATATGTAGAAAATTTATTTATTAATTCTTGAAATAAATATATCACAAGGAATTTCTTATCATTACTTCTATATTTATTATAAGAACGATAATTACATTCATTAGAAGGAGCATTATTTCTTTCATTATCTCTTAAATTCGAATCTATTTCAATTTGATTCAAACTAAAATTTCCGTCAGTGATCAATCCTTATGAACCCTTTCACGATTTATAACACTATTTTTGCAGCTAATGGAATTCTGTGACAGTCAGACAAAATTCTTATTTCTATGCTCAATATTTATTTTACGATTCCTTATTTTTCGCTTTCATGGTCTAGATGATCCTTTTGCAACATAACATTTTGTAAATGGATCAAACTCTCTTGTTGTATCGATACCCGTTCACTGAGTCTAGATTTTTCTTTTCGCGGCGGAAGCTGCTCGCATGCCTATATTGAGAGGTTATTCGATATTTTATGTGTAACTGAAATACTCAATCTACAGAACAATTCTTCGATTGATGTCTCTGCATGATAATTTAAGAATAGTCCATGACAATTAAATTTGATCTGCAATGATTGATTTTACTGTATTTAAATAGTACATCAATCGATCATTAAAACTTTATATATACATATGTCTGCACAAACTAAAAGAGAAAAAATATATCACTTTCAAAAAATTGTATATTTTTTATAAAATAAATGTAAATGTATAAATATATCTCATCTATAAACACTTAAGATTATTTTGAAAAATCAGATGAATTACTGTTACGGAAAGACCATTTGATGTTTGTTATTCGTTTCTATAGCAGTAAGAAATCTTTTTTTCCATCAGTCTAAACTATTGCAGATCAAATTTTATGATAGACTTCTAGTTTATGATACTATAATAATGAGTGAGCTTACATGTACAATAAAACAATGCGTGAACTGTCAAATCATTTTTTGACCTTGATATTATATGATAAGTTTATATAGATAGAACTACTGTTACAATCAAATGAATAAAATAGTTTATATAAATTTTAAGCTTCTAAGAGCGTTTGAAATCTACTTAAATTTTGTAAAAGTGTTTGTCTAGTAAATGTTTATCGTGTTATTAAAGAAAGGATGAACAAAACGAGCAGAAATGAACTATTTTATCAGTTGAAATATTTAATAATATTCGTTGTATACATGTCTTCGAAGTTAATTGCGATTTTTGATGAAAAATTCCATTTGGTTGTTTATGTAAAATAGAAAAAGACATCTTAGGGCATATTTTTTACTTTTTCAAAATAAATAAATCGATTAAATGTAAACACGTTACGTTATGAACAATTGATATCATTGTGTCGTCTTGTATTATATAGTATATATTTAAAACTTTAAAGCGTCCCTTATTTTTTAAAACGACTAAACTTAAACTCAAAAAGAAAACAAATTTTGTTTTAAATCGTACTATTGAATTTGTTTATTTTTTATTTAATACGACAATGCAGCGATTGAACCATTTTAAGAGAACACTTTGTCAGAATGAACTCTGGAGTTATAAACTATATGTCCACTGGAACATATAGCACTGATCTCCATATAGTATATTTTGAATATAGACTTTTTTCGATTACTATAAAAATATTTGTAGATATATAAGAATATTTGTACCAAAGTTGTGCGTCTTATATTTTTTGTGCAGCTTATAATGATCTTAAGGAAAAGTTTGTCTACGTCGTAAAGCACAATCAAACTATTATTCTTCGTTCACAATTTGTTCGTAAATTCTGCGTCTATAAGTATAAATGTGAAAAATTCGAAAAAATTGTCATCCCTTGATAGAAGTATTACATCATTTTTGTTAGTCACTATTTCTCTCAAAATTATGTAATTATTAGTTGGTCTTGAATTAAGCATTAATATTTCGCGCTATAATGTAGCAGACGAAAAAGCAACCAGTAATTGGTCGATAAATAATAAAAAAATCGTGGGATACAGCTATTTTTAATGCAAATATTAAAAAATTTTTAAACTTTTAGATTTCAATAATTAAAAGAAAAAACTTCGAATTGCCAAACTATTGCCCGTTATTAAAAGTTTTTTTATGAAAATATTAAAATAGACTTGAGCCTGGGCTAACTGTGAATATCATGATTTATTCTAATTTAATTTTTATTCTAGCTTATAATTATAATCAAATTTTATTTGCTTTTTCGTCCAGTACGTGATACGCGCGAAATTTGAAGTTTTAACTGAGTTTCGACCCGTCGACACTCGAATCCTCATTATTTATTGTAAATACAGCTAATTAATTAAATAAATGTATAGTCCGCCATTTTAATTTTAAAAATTCACGATTTAATGGCCATCCTCAACGATGAAAATTTCTACCACGATCTTCCATCAATTATACGACGAGTCGCAGCTGCTAACGTCATATCGTAATGTAGCGCCGGTATACGTGTACATTAAAAAAGAGAATAATAAACTACGCATACAAGATTATATCAAGAAATAATAATGCCAGATCATAAACAAAATAATTTTCTTTCTTTCTTTTTTGAAGTCAAATATGTAAAAACATCAGTTTGACATTAAAACGAAAGATGTGTATGCATGTGTGTTACATTTAATGCACAAATACAACTGAAACTTTGTCTCTCATTCATTTCCTCGTCTTTTGGCCTCATCCCAACCGCAGTCGCCGTGAACCTCTTACCCACGTATATGGGAATATCTCAAAATTTACTTAACTGTACATGTCTGAAACTACTTTTCTTTTTGTTTTGTGAATACGTTTTGTTTGACAAGCCAATAAAAAAATAATTTAACGAATTTAAATGTAAAAAACAAGAAAAAAGGACTGCTTCCGAAATGAACTCAGACTTTTCTTGCTTTCGAGTAGAGATAACTTTCTTTTATTAATGCATTCTATTGGATTTAAAAATTTCACGATGCTCAATCTTTTATTTATTTATTCATTAATTTAGATAGAGGTTGACTAATAATATTATTAAGTCAAACGTGAATCTAGAGTTAAAATATATTTTACGTAAAAAAATGATACGAAATACACTTCACATTTACATACATGAGTGTATTTGCAATAGAATGTCTATCGCGGACGAAATTATATTTATTTTTATGTAATAAATTTTATTAAGTTTATCGTATCAGATGTTTCATGAATATTCATTATGTTCTGGATTGAAAACTATCATTGGCTTTGTATAACTATATATCTATGAATTTTGTGAAACACTATTACGTTCTTCTAATCACAAAAACGCACCTTCGCTGCTTGTTTTCGGCCAGAAGAACGTAAAATATTGTACGTAACAATACAGAAATTCTTTTAATGAAACAAGCTTGAGCTGCTCCTTTCGTCAAAACATTATAAGTACTAATTTTTTCCTGCCGACGTGTCATAAAATATTCAAATGTAAACTAATGTAAATTAAAATTAGGTTATTTATTACGCAACTAAAAAGACAAAAAGTTATTCAAAGAATGTACATTCAATTTATTACATGGCCAAATGTTACATAATGCATATTTATACTACAAAATAAAATTAATTTAATATCCAGAACCGCCGGATAGTTTCTTCACTTTCTCTGGAAAAGAAATATCTATGGTTAAAAATGACCGCCACATGTTATTATCAATCAGGAGGCAAATTTGATAAGTTTGTACAGAATTGTAGTATACGAGTTTTAGTCTAGACTATAAGCTCTGTAAGTAATGAAAAAACTATTCAATAATCACTGCTTGAGAAATAAATTAATAGTATAATAAATATAAATTTTATCTTGCAAAATATATCTAATTAGTTTGCAAAATTTCAAAGGACTGTATAGAGGAATTAAAAATTTGAAATGTTATTAAATGAGAGATAAGTAATGGAGAGACAAATCTCGCGGTTTATGGTAAGTTGATTTTTCTTACGAATTGGATTAGCGCCGGAAGCGATCGCCCACAGCAAAGACATCATTAGTATGACGCGGAACAGCATATTGTTCTAAAAAAATAAAATGTTTGAATATGTTTAATGTTGATTTGCAATTAAATGCAATACGTAATATCCATAGTTATAGGTTTCAAAATTATTATAAAACTATAACTCATCGCGACAACAAGTATTTAAAAGAAATGATAAATCAATAGTAAGATGCGTATACCTTTTTTAGGACTGTTGGCGTTACTGTTGTTGCAGTTAGCAGAAACAATGAATAGCCAATGCTCGGTGAAATTCCTTATATACTCAAATATCGTACTCAAAGTCCAATAGTCATCATTTGTTTGAAGGAAAACAACTCTATTTTCCTTATCTTTTATAAATTAAAAAATTTTCAAAAGTTTAAATTTAGCGCATACTCGAATTCGTATAATCTCAAGGATTAAAACTTTGACTAAAATAAATATAATAACAGTTTAAACGTAAGCTATGATAATACCAACTACAATTTTTTTTCAATGTTAATGCATAATTACAAAATTGAACTAAATAAAACGACAAGAATACTACTTTTTTGCTGCGCAGTAACTGTTAACGTGAAAAAAGAGACGTACACTTTCAAAATCATTTTCTTAAAAATTTTTCTTGAAAAATTATTCAAAGCAAGTTGTTCATTATACGCATTATCATAGATTTAAAAAAAAATTCAAAACGCAAAAGCAAGAGTTTCGGGATTTTCCCGCGTACACGGAGCCGAGGAGGCATCAAAACCTTTTACCCCATACAGAGTAAAAAAAACGAAACAACACCGCAACGGTGTATATAAGTACACAGTCCAACTTCATTAATATATCCAGTGGACAAGAAGTGCTGCCGGAGAAACGGAGGCGTGGACGGCGATTTTTCAAGCTAAAAGTCCAGGCCATTGTATACACGTATACTCGGAGCTGATCCGCAACGCTATATGGGCGTAGTTTTCTCCTCGAGGCTTCTCCGTCTCGCGCGACATCATGCTGGAGCTTCATCCTGCAGGGAATTCCGCGAAAACGACTCGGTGGATCGGTTGCATCGTTAGTTTTTGAGACTCTCGCGCTCGCGAGTTATTGAAATTTCACTCTCACCCTCTCACCCTCTCACCCTCTCACCCTCTCTCTCTCTCTCTCTCTCTCTCTCTCTCTCTCGCCGGCAAGACCCGATTATTATTTTTAGTATTCGCGGAGATGTGCACGTAAGCGACTGACCCGATTCGAGTTCAGAAGCGTAGCTACGTGGAGAATCTTCTGGGGATACGGCTTTTTTTTCTTTCTCAATTATACGCCGATCGGAAATTACGCACGGCTGGATCGAGAAGAGAGTGGGATTGCGGGATAGGTATACGGAAATTTCAAAGGTTTTTACGGGGACCTACACCTGCTATTTTCAAATTTAGATTATAAACATGATTTTTTTAAGTTTACTGAATAAAAAAAATAAAAATGATGCAGTGTTCGATGACTTTTGATACTTCACTATCCGTAGGATTTCAAGAGTAAATGAAGACGATTATGAAGTAAATGAAATACATGAAGTAGATGAAATTTTTCTGCAATCTCGTTGCAACATAAGTTGTGATATTAGTGCAAGGATTTCTATTTGAATAATTAAAATAGGAACAAAATTATTAATTAACTAATTATTTCAGTTTTTATTTTCGTTCATTGAAATCAAAGTCTTATCGAAACTAATAGATAAGCACTGTGCAATTGTTCATTCTGTGCTGAGCGTATATCCTACCCTAAAAAAGTGTAAGACTGTATGAGCTAAAAAATTTAGCTAAGCTAAAAAATTTCGATTGGCTGCCTTCGCTCGCTCATTCGCGATTGGCTGTGCATTCGAGTGCGCGTGTATGTCGGATATAGTTTGAAATTTTTTTAGGATTATTAATAAAAGTTAGTCCCGAATTCTAATTTTTATAATTTGAATACGATACAAATGTTTGGAATGAGGTTGAGAACGATGTAGGTGTACACACGCGCGAAAATCAATACTTTTATGAATTCAAATTTTTATGAATGTAAAAAAAGGTAAACAAAAATAATTTTCTATTTTTTACACACTAATTAATAAAGATTTTTTCATTAAAAAGTTATCCAAAACTAACATCTTTCCAAATAAATACTACTCCTAAGATATAAAAATATCAATCAGATTTTTTCAGCAAGCTTTAAAAAAATAATACAATACATAGTGGCAACATAATAAGTAACTCATAATACACATCCCAATCATATCATTATAAAGATAATCATTTAAAAACAAGCGAGATATAGCTTTATGGCTTTAAGTGAATCATACATGTATCCAATTTAGCATAACTATGGCAAGCAATGATAAATTAGGCTCCACGTAAAACTGATAATAAAACTAACTTCAGAAAGATGAGACTTTATGCGCAACTTGATTTTTGATTCAATTTGATTTTTGATAATAATGTGAAATACAATGAAAACAAATAATCATTGCAGGAACAGCTCGAGGTGAGATCATAATCGCTAAAGTTTGTTTCGACTGATACCTAAATGGGAAAACTTGATGAAAACCCATAGTATTGTGAGGTGCTTTTCGTGTATTTTATTACTTCGATTATATTGACTTGAGACTAATCAATTAAGTTCCTGAGAAGATTTACATTTTAAACACATAGATTTATGCATTATCGTTGTACTTATACTGCAAATAGAAAGCTTTAATTTAGTGTCGCATTAAAAAAAGTTAATATGAAACAACGCTAGGTTATTTCTTTCTTCTATACCAGCGTACATTTAAAATTCTGTTCAGGTCGTTTACGTTATTTACAGTTCTTATTGTAAAATGTTTTCCGTACGTGTAATTAACATTATCATTTTTACGTTACCGATATAAGTCATTAGTTTTACACGAAACTTTTTTTTAACCAAGTTTTAGTTAATATAAATAATTTTAAAACGTGTTTAGTAAATAAACTATTTCTAATACAAGCTCTTACTGCAAAAATTTACTGACCTGGCTTGATGCTCTTTCTGAAATAAAATAATAATTAAAAAATCTACGTTTTTGTTTCTCGCGATACTTTTGGACCTCCAGAATATCCTATTTGCAGCCATATCTTGATATTACACGATAAGTTTGCATAAATGGAACTATTAAATTTAAAATTAAAGGCACAAAATTGTTTGTTCAACATTTGACATCTACTTAAATTTTCTTAAAGTGTTTATATTACTATGAATAATCCTCGCCATGTTATTAATAAATCTTGATCTTCAAAAGTGGGAGGCAGTCGCTTGGTAAGTAATTAATAACCAAACTTCATCTTAATCCGGCAACGTTTCGTCCTCGGTTTAGGACCTTTTCAAGCCAATTTTAAAATATCAAAGAAAATAAAGTTTGTTTAAATGTGAATCTATCGCTCGATGTTGGAATATTGTAAATAATTTACTATGCGTCTCTTCGAGCCAAATCGTTTTTATTTATACAAAATTTGCCAAACGTTTCAGGATATATATATCCCCTCTTCAGTATAAAATAAAGTTTGATTATTAATTACTTATCAAGGGCTGCCTCCTACTTTTGACGATCAAGATTTATTAAAGTGTTTGTCTTTATGAATAACAAATTTGTAAGAATATTGATTATATCGTCCTCAAAATAAATTGCAAATTTGCATGAAAAATTTCCTTTGATTGTTTATACAAAGAAGAAAAAAATTAGGGAACGCTATTTACTTTTTCAACATAGAGTACAATTCGAGGAAGTATACGATGGATTATAATGTAAACACGTTACGTTATAAACAAACAATGTCCTTATGAGATTGTGACCTCTCTTTGTATTATATATTTAAATATTATTTATTTATTTTTAAGTAATTGTTTACTTTATCATGGAAAGTATAAAAACGTATTTTTTTTTAATAATACCTTTTCCTATATCAATTCAGAACCAGACGAAATACTTAAATTTTAGCGTTGCTGTTATTCTACAAAGACGATTAAACAGACTCAGAAATATTTCATAAATAAAAACGTTCTGAATCTTTATAGGCAAGTTTATTTGTACTAAAGTCATATGTATTGCACACCCATTTTCTCGCGCAACTACTTCCACAAACAAATCTTTCAAGTATTACCAAAAAAAATTGTTCAAAAAATTGTTCCTTTCGTTTCTTGCAATGCTTTTCGACCACAAATATATCCTATATAGTACAATTGTGTAGTGTCGTCGTAATAGAATTCTAAAAAAATGAAACGCAAATATCCGCTCTATACCGTATAAGTGGATTGCTGCTTATACAATAAATTTGTTTGAACAGACCCCGCCCCCGAAATCCATTCATTCGTCTCTCTACCTCGGCGCGAGAGAGAGACCACTTTAAACGCGATTTCGTCACACACCTCTCGGAAACTACGCCACCGTACGACGCGAAGCAACAACATAAACATCCTCTTCCACACCCCGAATCGTCGACGCTAAAACCCACGCGGCGCATCTATCCAACCTCGTAAAAAAAAAAAAAAAAAGAAAAATCACGGACGATGCATCACGGTATACGACCATATCTCACCCCGAGTCTCACATTTCCCCAAGTCCTTCGCGTATAGGTAATGCATGCTGTATAGGTGTATGTATGTATATATTAGCGTAACGAGCGCGTGAAGCTCGATAATTCTCGACTATCCAGTGACGAGAGCTCCTCGCTGTTGAAAATCCAAAAATGCCACCCCCTCCTGATGACAGGTTTGGAGAGAGACGGCGAGAGAGGCAGTCATAAATAAGCGCCCATAATTGAATCGGAGAATAGAGCCGGCAGAGGCAGAGGCAGCGAGCTCGCGCTCCCGTGCGTGTGCGCGCGTGTGCGGACGCCTCTTCGCGCGCGCGGCGCACACGCGGGACGTACGTGTGCGTCGGGAAAAAGAGCGAGGATGCGCGCCGGGGATGAGTCTCGGGGTTGGCCCGTATATAAGCACGGGCTGGTTGCCGGAGACGCTCATTTTCGACGCACCGGTCAGCCGAACAGCACACGCCGTAAAAGCTTCTTATACACACACGCACACACACCCCCCCCCCCCACACTTGTACATCGCTGCAGTGGATTAGACGCATTTGCGGACGGGTCGTAAAGTCTGATCGAGTTGGCATTGTGACGAGGAGAGAGAAAGACTATAGTGAAGTTTCCGGAGGGATCGGACTTATCGTCGCTGAAGCTCTTGCTGAGCGCGTGGTTTACGGTAAGCGATTTCTTTCTCTTCCTCACTTCCGCGTTGACGCGCTCCCAGTCTGTCGTTGTATTGCGACTTTTTGCGCTTCCGTGAATTTTCCGGCGTATAATGCGCAAAAGCGAGGTGAACGAATTCGAATTTCGCGCCGTGATGCACAGCAGGTGCCGTTACCTCTTTAGCACACGGAATATACGCGTAAATTTATAAGTGGTTCATCGTGAAGTTTATTTTGTAAAAAAAACTCAAAAACTTCGATACCAAGCACAGAGAGCTTCGAGGCGATTTTTAAAATGTGTGATTGGATATTATGTAATGTAAAGCTTGCACTTCGAATTATCATGATTTTTTGGTCGAAATTAAGATTTCTTATCGAGGTATTACGCAATTTGAATTTTAACCATACTGTTAAACAATGGATCATTTGACACTTGCATAGCAACTTCGTTCTTATCGTTTGCAAATTCAAGATGGATTTTATAGTACGAATTACTATTTACTAATATTATTGTTATAATAATTAATGATTTTTTATTACGAAATTCAACAATAATTGAAAATTTAAACTAAACAATCGATAAAGAGTAGTACCTGCGTATTATTGTACAAAGTTTCGAGTTTACGCATTAATATCTAAATGCAGAATTGATGTAAATTATATTTAAAAAATCACATTATTTTAAACTTCTTATCTCGGGCTTTAAAATATAAGCTTAAAATTTTGTGAAAAGAGAGATGCTAACTCGTAAAACGGGCGACAAGCAACTGGTGGTTGCTCGCAATTCCATTTCCATTGTTAGCATTTGTACAATTGTAAATTCGTTACTTCTACGCCTGCTTTATTATATGGCGCGAAATTTGAATCTTTAATTGACTTTTGGTCACATAAACTTATAGTTATATACAGCTCTAAAATTAGAGCACGCTGTATTTGCATGTTAAAGTACAAAGTTTTATTTTCTCTTCGTGTCTCTTCACGTGCTTGAGCTAGTTTAGTATTCAACGAACCGAACCAGCTTCTAGATTATACCTATTTATTTTTCTCCGTTCTCCGCTCTCGCATGTATATATGTATACACACTCGAACTATTTCTCGTGGATCGTTGAAGCGCGAGTTTTATTTTTTCTGAATTATCGCGGAAATGATAAATTATTCGTTGGTACGAATTCGAGTTCCATAAGCTCATCCGTGAAGACATCTGTTAAGACGCTATATTCTTTGTATATTCGATGATTTGGACACGTCTAACTTTTCTTGTCGTTACATTAGCCTACTTTATTACGACTATATTGCAGTATATCTAATACATTCCGTAAAAAGATCACGTTTCAAGATTTTCTTGTCACTTAGTCTTCCCGAAGTATATATATCAATATCAATGCTGATATATAAGCTTTTCTTTTCACGCGTTTATTAAATACTTGCGGCGAGGAAGTTGCGCAACTCAATATATTTGTTTATTTATTCAGTTGAAAATATTGAGAAAAACACTGTGTTTTTACAAGAAAAAATCATTTTATTCGCGATACGAGGGTATCACGTGTTGTAAGTTAAATATTTAATTAATTAAAATCAATTATTATATTTAGTAAATAATTCATTATATTTAGTGAATATGATTCATTTTCATTCATTTATAATTGGATGAAACGAAACATCCTATAGAATAGAATGGAGTTAGCTACGTACCTAATTTCATTTACAGTCCTCTGCGCAAGCATTTTATTCAAAGACTACTTTTTTAAAATAAAACCTTAATTATCTTTTATTAAAAAATAAAAATGTTTTAGGCTCACTTTATATAGCTCGCGGATTTGTATCTGCATTCGTAAATTTTAAATGGAAATCAATCTTACTACGTTGAAAAAATTTTTAATTATTATTTAAAATAAAATTTCAATATGAATAATTAAAGATTTATTCAAATAGCGATTGCAAAATCTAAAGAAATAGTGCGCCAAATAGAAACCAGTAATCATTAACAGAATATTCATACATTTAATTTATTATAGAGAAATCTTGAGATCAAAGTCAAATAATTATCTTAGTGAATATTAATTTAACTAATTTTAAAAATTTATAAAAATTAATTTTTTAAAACATATTATCACTTTACTATTGCATACAAATATGAATCTATATTAAATATTGTTTTATTGATCTAGAAGAAAATTGTCACGGGTGATTGTAAAAATATCTTCCGAATGTTTATAATTTTAAAAGTAGGTCTTAATTTACGTATATAGCAATAAAACGAATTTTCAAATTTCGACGAAATTCTCCCCGCTCTAAATTACTTCAGTGAAGCGTATTTTATTGGTACATCTGAAGTCGAGTTTCTTCTTCGGAAAGCGATGCATCGCTTTGGTGCACTCCATAGGTCTGATAAGGAGAACAATTTGATTGAAGGTTGGCGCAACAGATTCAGCGTCGTCGTGGGAAAACTCAACCCTTCTTTATATGCAGTCTTTTTGCTACTGTTTGCAAAAAGAGCAAGCGAATTCGAGAGGTACAGAATTGCATTTGGATTACATCAGGATTGGATTATAGTTGCACCAAACAAAAAAATATATTAGAGAAATACGAAATTTACGAAATATATGGAGTTTTATTTTATTTATAGTTTTTCTTGGGCTAACAATACAATTTAAACAGTTAAACATACTTTATATACACATTTACTTATCAAGTAGACAATCAACATATAGTTGATTGATTCTAAAACTATGAATATTTAATTAGAGTAATATATAATTTAACAATCTATCGTATTCTATATTATGTACATCAATATGCTTAAAAAATATGATTAAAAAAATTTTCAAACGCAATTAGTACTTTTGACGAATTTGTTATTTAAATTGTTCATAAAAACTGAACGGTAATGCTTACTAAATCATTAGCTCTGATGAAACTACAAAAACAACATTTTCTCATTAGGCACTGCTATTAAGTCGATAAGAATGAAGGTTAGAATAACTCCGGTTAAATGCTCCGAAGCTTCACAAAAATTAATATGAATCACTGCACAACTAATATTTATAAGTATAACAAATTTTAATAAAATCTAAACGTGGCATTGAAAATAAAAGAATGCTAGATTGTTGCAATAACGACAATAAATTAAACATATTTGAAAATATTTCCTACAAATGCGTTGAAACAATAGCATCTAATAAGACAAAGACTGTCTCTTCGAGCCAAAAAAAAAAATGTAAAAAAAGATTGAAATTTAATGATTTTTTCAAAGAATATATAAGTGCGTTTCGTCCCGGACTACTCGCTGGGCTCATCAGTAAGATTAATTTCAATCTATTTTAAAACTTTTTTTGGTTCGAAGAGACAGATAAATTCAGAATTATATTAACAGCATCTAAGATTTACTGAAAGTATTCTTACGACGAACTGAACTCGCAAAAATCACTAACTGGAGCGTGACTTTTCAACGTTTCTGAAACAATTTTCCCAGTTCAGAGAAACAACTTTTATTCGGTTTCTAGTGCAAAGTTTCCAGCTATCCATGAATGTCAATTAAAAATTCAAATTTCGCGCGACAATTTAGCAGACGAAAAAGACTTTGGCACCCCCTTAATTATTTTCTTCGTAACATACTTAAATGTTTAGTTGATGCACCGTAAAATGGTTGACAATAATGTAGACTTTGCGTTTAACAATATACTTGTTACGGCTAAATTTTCGTCGAGCACTAATTATTCTCTTCCCAGAACGCATAGAAAGCCCGCATAATCAGACATCTCACGACAAGCCCAACCCCTTGAAAAATTGCAGATACTCACCCGCCCCGTCAGCATGTCTCATCTGGCACTGATCCTTGGCGTGGTGCTCGGTCTGCACTACTACGGCCTAACAGCAGCCTCGCCGGTCTCCTCGGACTACGCGGACCTGCGAGCCGATCGAGGCCTCGAGTACGCCCTGAAGCGCAGTCTCCTCCTGCCCTCGTCTCTCAACGCGGACGTCCTCGACTCGCGGGAGCGTCGCTCCTCCGGCAGCTCGTCCTTCATCCGCTACGGGCGCAACAGCGACGACCTCGGCGTCAGCCAGCCCCACACTCGCTCGGACGTGATCATCAGGTACGGCCGGGACGGCATGAACGGCCGGCTCAACCGGCTCCGGCAGGAGCGCATGCGACGACTCGCCAGACTCGCGCTCATCTGCGCGGCGAAGAACCAGGAGGAGAGCCCGGCCAACAGCGCCGAGGAGAAGATCCTCCGGGACATCTGCAAGGACGCGCCGCTCCATCCGACCGTACCTGACTTCGTCTAGGTCGCTATTATCCTTCCTTCTGGATTGTGCGAGTGATACGTGTGCAGCTATTAAACCCTTTATTAAACTGCGAATTCAAAAAAAAAAGACTGATGTATTAAGGGGAGCTCGGAGCTGAGCCGATTTCGTTACATAACCTCAAAGAGTTTTTACGTTACCTACACGGTTTATATACTTCTTGTGCTTGCTTAGCGCAGCTAAACGCGCTGTTCTAATTTACTGAACAAATTATGTTAGCTGCCGAGGCTTGCGGGCTCAAGTTTGTGATTGTCGCTCGCAGACTGGAATTTATAGTCGATCAAACTGAGACTAGTAAACTCTCGCACTCAATGTCACGTGACGAGACACTCAAGTACTTATATAGATAATCGCATGGACTGTTTGACTGCGTGAGTTTCAACTATAGGTATATGAAATCTGGACTCGTCAAACTCGTATACGCATGCTTCGTAATACCTGCGTGTGTACCCTTTGTTAGGCCGCAGCATATGAGTAGGCACATTAAAGTACTTGTACAATTATCAGAACGCATCCGCGAGTTCAATCGAGTATTGAGAGTCGACTAAAAATTTGACCCTTACGATTGTGTAAATATGCGCGTATATGATTTTCGCAAAAAAGTGACGATCGCGTCACAATACAAATTATAACCCAATGCTCGATGAAGTAAAATGTTTTAGTAATCGAGTCGCAACATTCTAAATAATTTGATTTTCCAAAAAGAAACTGAGAAAAAACACAACAGCCCGCAGGTGGAGTCACAATCGGTGTGACGTCGGCTCCGACATTCCCTTAACGCGGAAATATTCTATGTATATTATTATTATATTATGTATAATGCTGAGGATTTGCCGAGATAGAAAAGGAGAAGAAGAAGAAGAAGAAGAGACGTTGGAGCGTGAGAAGCGCACTATTTCTGTGTAATAACAATTATACCGCAGATGTGTATACGTGAAACAATGAAATAAAGCCTGTTTCGTATACGTCGGATATAGTTTTTTTACATTTACGACACCGACGCACATCCCCCCCCCCCTTTGTGCTTCAAGAAAAGAACCGCAAAGCCAGACTCCATTACCATCAATTTTCTTTCCCGCTTGCGCGCGGCGATATCATTCGAGAGAGCGAAAGAGAGAGAGAGTGAGAAAACACCTGAGAAGCAGCTCATTGTCTCGGCTCCGGACACACATCCTAAAATAAGGAAACGTGACAAAAGAAATTTTCTCTCTTTCCCGCCAAATCGTTCATCATGATCCACTATACAATACGCACAAACAAACACACAGACAGCACGTGCCGCCATACTATAAATCCACAGCAGCGGCGGTGGCGGTGGCGGTGGCGGCGGCAGCAGCAGCAGAAGAACAAGTATATATAGGGGAAAATCCGTAATCCCCGCAGCTGACAATTCCAAAACTGGAGCAGTAGTGCATCGTCGCTCTTGTACCTAATCCATCCATTAACCACTAGGTCTTCTCTCCAAACTCGAGTCTCCGCTGCAGTCGATCGTCGGCCGTCGCGTTGCGCGACTATGTGCCACTGCGCGGGTCAACGTAGTCCACGCCGTATGCGGGAATAATTCTGTAGTGCGTGTGTGTGTGTCTGTGTATTGGCCGAAAATATCGCTGGTGAGTGTAGACCGAACATTTCCGTATTAGCCGGAATAATTGAGGGTGGCTTGGTGAGCAGAAATTTCTGGTTTCGCTGCCGAGGTGTGCGAGTGAATTGCGAAAACGCTCATGCCATATTGCTTTGTTAAACTTTACTATTGAATAAAATTACAAAGACAACGATAGTTATGACAGTTTGAAATTCGTCGAATAGCTGATTTTCACGATAAATGTTCCATTTGCATTAGAAAATATTCCGATTTCTTTTCAGTCTTAGATCTATTAAGAATAATATGATTATTCTGTTTTTGTTCAAAATTTGATTTCTATTAAAGATTTCATTGAATATTATAAAAATTATAAATAAATTAACTTGACTTGATATTACTTTTTATTTCGATATGGCTGAAACATACATTTTTGTCTAGATTCAAATAATATATGATAATTTAGAAGTTTGTCGAAAAGGGGGCCCGCGATGACCCGTTAGTAAGGGTAAGGTAGACAAATATCTGGATATCATAATAAATATAATGAATTAAACAAACACAAAAAATGCTTGTCTTTCATCTTGGAGTTATCTATTCTATCTATCATACATATCTAGTTATGCAGAGTTTGACATGAAAATTTTTGGCATTGAAGAAAGAACTTTTAACAATACAATCAGTAGACGTCAGCAAAAACTGGTTACGTCAGATTACTTTTTTCTTTAAAGTCTGAATATTTTTATTTCAAACTTTGCATAATGATAAAGAGCAAACGATCCCTTGGATTTGCATAATTAATTACATTTGCTAAGATCGCGTTACTGCGACGGATCATCATGTGTTAGGACTCCCTTACAGATTAACTTCAAACTTCATAAAATTGTAGATAATTACAAACTGGAGGACAGATCCTGGTTTTCCGAAATTTTATGTTTACTGCGATATCGTAGGGCGAAATTAAAATTTTTAATTGACTTTTGTATCAGCTTAGAAGACAGAATAGAGAGAAGCATAATCTTAAAAATGTAACCATTGGAAAAAGCAGTCTCTTCTAATAAGTCCAAAAGAACTTTTTCCATCAACTCGCCGCCATAAATTATTTCGTAATCCCTACGGACACCCCCCAAAATGGAAATATTGCGGGGCTACGCTCGCCATCGTTATTTCCTTGATACACCGCAACATTCGCACAACGGAATCATCCCCGTCGTTTCTCCGTATTAGCCGTTGCAGCCGTCAGGATGAACCAGTCCGAGTCTCAGCAGAACCTCCTGAAGAACGAGGTGAAACCGGCCTCGACGTCCCAGCAGTCGCTGAGCGCGCCGGCCGATTACATTCTCGGGCCGGTCGAGAAGCACTTTCTCTTGAGTGCCGAGAGGGGCGACTGCGCGACGGTCAGGAGGCTCCTCGAGGAGAACAAGGAGCACCCGGAGATTTTGAACATCGACTGCGTCGATCCCCTCAACCGATCGGCCCTCATAGCCGCGATCGAGAACGAGAATATCGACCTGATACTGCTGCTGCTCGAGCTGGGAATATCTGTCAAGGTAGAGTGCGCAGACGATGACACGAAGTCGTAGGAGTGACGAGCTTGCTCTCGATCTTTCTTCTTCTTCTTTCTTTTTGCCGGATTTGTGCAGTCGCAGAGTCTGGCTGCGCAGTGCATTGCGAATTCAACGGAATTATTGGCTTATTTTTAGTGCCGGCGGGATTTCTTTGCAAATTTAGTTGACGGGAGGTTTTCGAAAATTTCCGAATCTTTTATTCAGTTGTAAAATTTTCTCGCTCATTCGAGACTGAGATCTAGACTGACGTTCGCGAATGTTTTCTTAGCAGTATTCCGAAAAGTCTTTCAATTTTTTTTAACCAATCTGAAAAGAGATGCGAACTTAAAGCTTTGAATAAATAATATTTACAAAAAGAAAAACAATGAAATCTAAGGAAATAGTTGTTTAAAAACAGTATTTTGCATGTATATTCTGAATTTGCTTGAAATGTATATGAAATTTTAAGTTTCATCTTAAACGGAAGCAATTCAGTATATGATGAGTTACTTGGGCGAGCATTTCGGATCTTCCTTACTCTGTTGATGAGATAATAAAAAGCGTGATTAGATTTAAAGTAGTTTCACGGAGTATACGAAAGTTGCGAAGAGCAGAGCGTACGTCATCAAATTCCTCATTCTAAACTTCGATGAAGTCAACATGATGTACACTTGAAACAAGCATGTTTGACACGAAATTAAGCATAGTATTGAATCGCATGCGTCAATCATATACGTTTTCATTTCTTTCTAAAAATGATTGTTTACTTCGAATTCGCCAGGATTCCTTGCTGCACGCAATAAAGGAGGAGTACGTCGAGGCAGTCGAGATCCTGCTGGAACACGAGGAAAAGATTCACCAGTCCGGACAGCCATACGTGAGTCGACAGAAATTAGCGAAGACACACGCGCGCACACAGCGTCATAGTAATATAGAGTTGCACAAAAGGCAATCGATAAGCCGAATTCCCAACGTCATCTCCTTATTATCGGGTCCGCAGATACGCGTATGGCGACGGCGGTGGCGGCGCGTATACATCGGAGATCGTATAATTGTAACGCAATTTCAAGAGTATCGATAGATGGCCATAATCCGCGTAACGCGATCTAGCCTCTGTGTGAACTAGACCCTGCCTCGATACAAATAACGCCTCGTGTTCGTCTCCCTATATACGTGCGCGGGAGCTCTCACGTTTCCCGCGCGCGTAACGTCGCGCCTTAAATGCATTATTAGCCGGCGGCGACGCGAGAACTATGAGCTGCGAACGCACCTACAGCGCAAATTAAAAACATCCGTCTTGCTCAGCTCTAACTACTCCTATCGTCACTGCAGTGTGTGTGGGTGCGCGCGCTTCAGCTGCAGTTCTACTGATTTTCATGAATTGCTCCAAGGGTTTTGTTCTTTAAAAAATTTCCTTCGCATCGCAGAATTCCAGGCGAATGGGCCGAGAAATTTAATTCAGGGGATTAAAGTGGCTGAATCAGTGCTCGATGGACACAGTTTCATCGGATAAGGGATTTTTCGAGAAAATCTTCCCTACGCGTATCTAACTTTATATGAATTTTCCTTTTAAATTATAAGCTTGAAATTTATGTTTCAGCTGTCGAAATGAGAGAAAGTATTCTTTTTCAAAATTTCAGATACGAAAATTATAAAAGCTATAACTTAATTTTGTTTCAAATAATAAACATTAACTCTCATGCCTACAGTTGAAACGCACATTTTGAATCCAGATCAAAAGAATTTAGAATATGAAACATTTCTCGTAAAAGTCGGATCAATTCAATGAAGCCGCATCGAAGAATGATTTTGTCACTTTTAACTCCTGAAATGCATTTCGTACTCTCGAAACAACGAACATTCGTATGGAATTATAAATATTATAATATCCCTTGGCTTGCTACCCTCGCGCGATGCAAATGTGCGCGACTTGCGCATACGTGACATTAAAAAAATTTGTACATTTCATTGCTGAGGCTTCGCCGCCGCTCAAGTGCCACTTGTAAATCGGATGAGCCTTTAACGTGCGCGTGATCTTTTTTTTCGAGTGTACTGTAGTAAGGCTTGAGTAGCTTATGATTTACGATTAACCACATTACTTTTCTATTGTTCCGCCAAACGAAAAAAAGCTCTTCCAACCTCAGATACGAAATTGAGAAAAATTAACTGCTCACCCATGAGTATATAGAAGAATCGTCGTTGATGTTACTACAAATCAGAAAGTTTCTTAAGACAGCAGCAACAAAGCACGATTTGCTGTGGGAGTGTATATACGCGCGTCTGAACATAGCCGTCTGATTCTACTTAGGAGTAAACTTTCGTGCGCAAAGTTCGGTCGTAGGTGTCTATGGCTTACAGGAAGAATGTCTCAAATTACTTTTTCCGTGGTTTGGGAAAAAAGGGATTTTAATGTTGGCTATGCAATAAAGATCGAAATGCTGGAGCTCGTTTGATAACATTTTTCTTGAAACACTTTAATTGTGAAAAGTTTTCGAAAAAAAATGTTGGTAACTATTCCAATGGTCTAATAACAATCTATTAACTGGATAATCAACATTTAAATAAAATAATTTATATTGATAGAAATTTATATTGCTCTTCTGAGCAGCAGTCTTAGATATTGCAGTCTTTAATGAAAATGTTTTTCGACATTGAAAGTACGTTTACTAAAATCATGCAACCGTTAATTTTTTAAATCTATTCGTACACCTATTGAAAAAAATAAGCTGCCCTAAATCCAACTCAAAATTTTCTATTAACTACTGTTGCAAATTATTGCACAACTGCGGGTAAAACATTTGTTATTTTATTCAAAATAAATTAATTTAATAATTAAAGGGAATCTACTCATATAATCTGATAATCCATTCACAATTTGCAATCAAACAATCACAATAGAAAAATTACAATAAAACAATTTACACTTTTTACCCTTCGTTCTAAATTATCTATGTTGGATTATAATCATGGGTATATTATAGTCAAGAGCGAGTTCCCCAAAATAAAGAAAGAAAACCCGTGAGCAACCCGCGTAGAAACCCGTATAAGACTCTGTTGATTAAATAGCAATCAGTCACACACGAATCAGATCAATTGACAACATCAAACTAATCATAACTGCAATAACGAGCGTGAAGTTATTGATACGGTTTTCTTTCGATCCTGCTGACCATAATAATATGACTTTTTAAATATATGTACGAATCTGCAGCTCGATTAAGTATTGATAGAAAAGACAGAAATCCAGCTAATACTTCTCCGAGAGCCATACTACCATGAGAAAATATATTTTTAGAATGTACACATAAGGTTTATATCTCTTAGCGAGATATTTAAATGGTAAAATGTGTTATTTCCGTCGGCCGCATTTTGGCGGGAAATTTGAATTCCAAATTACAAATCCACGTCCCCTTTTCCGCGCGGCACACCGACGCGGATTAGAGCTGGGAGGCGGTGGACCGTTCGGCCTCGAACTTCACGCCGGACATAACGCCGCTGATACTCGCGGCGCACAAGAACAACTACGAGATCCTGAAAATCCTCCTGGACAGAGGAGCGACCCTGCCGACGCCCCACGACGTGCGCTGCGGCTGCGACGAGTGCGTCACCTCGAGCGAACAGGACTCCCTCAGGCATTCGCAGTCGAGGATCAATGCCTATCGAGCACTCACCTCCTCCTCCCTCATCGCGCTCTCCTCGAGGGATCCGCTCCTCACGGCCTTCGAACTCAGCTGGGAGCTCAGGAGGCTCAGCCGGATGGAGCAGGAGTTCAGATCCGAGTACAATGTCAGTGCACTTTTCAGTACTTGCTTTTCCTTCTTCTTTATTCATTGAACGGGCTCTTTTGCGTACAATTTATTTGCGAAAAACAGTTCTACAAGTAAAGGAGAACGGAATGAATTTCTATTCGTATTCGAGATTCGCAATAGTAGCTATAGCCTTATTATATCCAAAGCAACCGCATCAGCAACAAAAAGTATAACAGATTTTTGTATTCCCATTGCGTGTCACGCGACGTCACATTAATTTTATAATAGCAAGTCATGATTTAAAAGTGCTTAATGTCTGCAGGATTTTAAAACAACCATCATAATCGCATACATATATCTAAATTAACAAAATAGTTTGGCTATCGCCTACAACCCTACCGCCCGTGTCGCTGTGAAAGACCATCATACTATATCGTTATTAAAAGTTCAGTCAGTCAAGTCGTTGGCTTTTTGCCCGAAAGCCCGAAGTTCTTAAGTACACTTTTTTATTCTGTTAGTATTTATACAATCGAACTTAATTTATCAATACTATAATGTACAAGTTCTTCTAATAGGTAAGCCTATCGAACTATGTCTAAGTACAAATTTCGAACTTGAGCGTTAGTCGGCATAGTAAATTATACAATAGTGAAACGGTTATCGAATCTAGCGCGCGTCGCAACGTGTGCAAGAGAGGGAAAGAGACGAAGCTCGCCTTATTTCCAACGAAAGTTATTAGCTTTTAACAAAATGTTTGAACCAAAAAAATCTTAATAAGGAGTATTTGCCTATTTCGTTGTTTTTCTTAATTTTTGTTTAATACTGAAGATCATATGAAAATTAGACCTACAATTGTAAACTATGTTTGTGAAAATTGTAAGTATTCTGAACCCGTCATTGTAGGCGATGACCGTATGCATGTAATTTACGAATAAAAATACTCTTGAATAGCGTATATGTCAATAATGGTACATATGGCGGTGAAGTAGAAATTATAACACTTGTTCACATGTATATTTGGTTTGCGTTTCAGTTTCAAGGGCAAACTTCATAATTACTCCATAAATTAAATAATTTAAATAAATAAATTAACATTTATTAATTAATATTTCTCCGATAGCTATACTACCGTCAGATAATATATTTTTAGAATGTACACATAAGATTTATATCTCTTAGATTTATATCATATTTATTGTTGTTAATTTAAATAACAGTAAACAGAATATATGAATTGAATTTAGTTTTATCTGGTTCCATATAGACGCAGAGCATTATGATATTCAAAGTTATTGTAATTTAAATTTCTGGAATACTTAAAAACAAAGGGCTTATAAAAATAAAAATCAAGTCCTACTAGTTATTATAGAGAAAAAAAAGAGAAAGAGAATTAATTGATAATATGAAGTATAGAGTGACGATAGATTAGAAAAAAGGCATAAGGGCTTGGTTGAGCATATTCCTCAAATAAGATTAGAAAAGAAAAGATGTAAGGCCCTCCTTAATAGGTTAAAATTGAGTCTTTTTACTAATTTTAATGTAATTTTAACTTATTATCTCCAATTGAGAGAGAGCTCTAGTTTCTGACACGGCGGCGGCGGCGGTGGCGGTGGCGGCTTAGATATCATTTTATTAATGTGTATAGATAGATTAAAGTTCGGTTACGATTTCAATCGGTGGCAAAAATTTTTGGCGATTTTTCACTCAAAATTTCAGAGAAATCAGAAGAATTATTTAAAAATCCTTTTTGAAGACATTTAGAATGTAAGTTAGTAATTTTCCTTCTATAATGAGAATTAAAATAATAATTATGTTTATTAATAAATAACATGAAGTAATAATGTTTTTTACCATTTTAAATCTTCATTAAATGTTAGAATTTTTTAAGCTAAACATTAATAGTGATAAAAAAAGAACAAATGGTGGTACAAGTCATAAAGTATTATAAAATAAAGCTAGAAGAAACGTGCCACGCATTGAAAGTACGCTTTGCAAAAGAAAAAAAATTTATTTTACACAAATGCAATTAAGCAACATTTCACACAAGTGCAATTAAGGCACCCAAAATATTTGTATGTAACTAAATTATAGAAAAATATAAAAAATATATACATAGAAGAAAAAAACTCAGTGCAAGCCCTGCTTCAAACTTTGTTTGCCTCCGAATTTGAACTCTTTATTTGCAATTATTTGAATATTGCATCATTAAAAATCGAAGAAAATTCGACATAAAACTGGAAAATACTGCATCTCCCACTTTGTCCCGCTCTCCCCCCACCCCGACCTATTACTTTTCACTAGCCTCATCCTCCGAATCACGACCTCAATCCACATAACAATGATGTAAGCCCCACCATTAATCCCAGGCTTACCACCAATATCTCTTGATCCAATTACCCCCTCCCATTGCCAATTTTTCTCGGAATCCCCGATCCCCCTGCGCGCGTGTAAACATAAGTAAAAAATATATCTCATGTTCGCCCACAGGAAATGCGCGAGAACGTGCAGGTGTTCGCGACGTCCCTGCTGGATCACGCGCGTACGTCACACGAGCTCGAGGTGATGCTGAACTACAACCCGACGGGCGAGAATTGGGAGCCAGGCGAGCGCCAGACCCTGGAGCGTCTCAAGCTCGCCATCAAGTACAAGCAGAAGCAGTTCGTCGCGCATCCTAACGTCCAGCAGTTGCTCGCCGCCATATGGTACGATGGTCTGCCCGGTTTCAGGCGGCTCAGTATGGTCGGACAGCTGGTCGAGGTTGGCAAGCTTGGCGCTCAGTTCCCGGTCTACAGCACCATCTACATGCTGTCGCCCAACTCGCCCAAGGCTCTCTTCATGAAGAAACCCTTCGTCAAGTTCATCTGTCATTCCGCCTCGTACGCCGTATTTCTCAGTGAGTTTCGGGACTAAGTATATACAGTTTTCTCGATTCTCCATTGGAAAGAATCATGTGAAGTTGTGTGAAAAAATTTGATAATTTTACGTATTTTCATTGACAGTGCGATGTGAATGCGGTAGATGTAACATTAAATAATTTTGGAAACATTTCATTTTATGATTATCATTATACGATTATCGTATGTTAAAAACACATGATTTTTTGCAACTGTTCAAATAGTTCATTTGAAATGTTTGATGGTGAATTCGAGGAAGATGGGAAATAACTGCACATATGTAACAACGATTATTTTTCCGTTTAAGGTACATAAACGCGGACTTACAAATAATGCGTAAAGTTACACTTCACACACGTTACCAGAATCCATTAGACGAAACCATAGAAACGCATATACCCTTATTTTCATCAAAGAATACTCTCTTCAAGCTATATCCATGATCCGAAAGTCACAAATTACACTTTTCGCTGCGTAAAGTAAACTCTTTTTACATTCTTTTTACGCACTCAGTTTTATTCATTAAGATATCGTTCGCACCTACTTCTGTATATATTTATCCATTATTCTCAATGCGCAAAGAGGCATATCATACTCACCGTACGTTGACAGTACTAACACTTTTTCGTACAATTATCATAACACTGCGCATCGACACGAATATAAAATCATTACTTTAAATCTTCAAGCAATTCTTTAAATTTCCGTATACACCAGCGCAAATTTTACATTTCTACCAAAGCTGCACCGAAACGAACTTCCCCGTCACTCGCGTTTCATAGTAAATGGATGATTCTGGTAATATTCTGTATACCAGACGCAAAAATACACTTATTACACACATACGAATGATACGAACAGCGCGCGATATGCGCCAGTAGATAATGACCGAATCTGGCCAGACGCGACATTCACTGCATTACAGTAGCATTAAATTGTAGCGCGCGCTTATATGGCCCCGATATACGCCTTCATTATAATTATTATTGTGATTATTATTACGCGTATTACCGATAACACGAGATTTACCTAACGAGACGTTTATCGCACTCCCCGGAAAAATGAATGAAAAATGAAAATTCCGCAGTGTTGCTGGGAGCAGCCTCGCAGCGAATCGAGTACCTGGCGATAGAGCTCTTCGGCAATGCCTGGCTACGGGAGATTCTCAAAGGCTGGAAGCGTCGGGAGAGAGGCTCCATACCCGGCTTCGTCGAGTCCGGAGTTATAATATACGTTTTTAGTACGTCATGGAAATTGCCTTGTTTATAGTATATTACGCATCTATAGGGAGGGAAAAAAATTTTAGAGCCCATATCTCGTGTATATTGACATCTGAGCCGAAGGTTACATGCGATGTGGGCTGTCTGAATTCCCGTAGTGCGTAATACTATTTTTCTTCGCACTAACGCGAAAATTGCGTGTTCGCTCCGCAGGCGCCCGGGAGGGAAAGCGCTACTTTTGGCACAGTGTGGAGAAAAATTATTTAATGAATATGTGTGTATGAATAATACTCGATGCTCGTTGTGTGGTTTAGGCTTAGTTGTAGGGGAAGTAAGGTCTTTATGGTCGGGAGGCCTGCTCGAGTACGTTTCCGATTTGTGGAACATCGTCGACTTCATTCAGAACGTTTTTTACGTCATTTGGATAACCATGAGAGCTACGTCCTGGTTTCTCGTTATGGTGAGTAAAATTTTGTGCTAAAAGGAAATTTGAAAAGTTGAAAGATCCTGTTGCATTTTGGTTGAAATAGGCACAAATAAATATGCTGTATAAAAAGTAGATGCTTTTTTTGTTTATTTTAAGAGATCATAAAATTGGATGTAAAAGCTTTAATGGTGTATGTTCGATTTTGTCATAAGAACATATTGTCATGACTGCAACACTTTAAACGTGGTTTTCATTTTGATTTTGACTGATAATACTAACATAAATCGAAATCTTTTACCTGAGATCTATTAGTAATGACTGAACATTTAACTACTCACCGACTGATTCTTTTATAATATTTGAAAAATACTGAAACTTTATCGGAACAAAGCTTATTGTTTGATTTTTTAAAAAGATATTTAAACAATAAGCTAAAGATATTAAAATATAAAAGATGATTTTTATTATTTTAAGTTTTATATCGAAATTACTATTTTAAAAAAATAATTTTATTTTTCCCTCCAATCTGAAAAAGTTTTTTGTTCCATTTGTTGAGTGAATTCATTTCTGAAAAATTGTATGATTTTTTACATTCCTACCTAAAAAGATTGATACATCCATCTTGAAGTTCTTCCAAAAGTGATCTGATTCCCACTTGCTTGCGTCATCACGTGGTCGTCATCACAATGAACTATACTACCTTTGATTTGTAATTTACTTTCAATTATTTGCAATATGTCCTTTTTCATAAATTCTTAACAGTAAAAATATAAATCAATAAAACATATAAAAATCTTTGAAAATAAATAATCGAAAATTAAATTTAAACAAATATTTACTAACATTATTCATAAATATATTTTACTCATGTATATACTTACATATTTTTATATATTTACTATACGTTTCGATTTCATTATAATTCGTGAGATCTTTTCAGAGAAAACTTTTCGTTACGATACGATAAAAAAATTGATTAAAATTATTATTTTTACAGAAAATTAATTATAGCTAATGAAAAAATTTAATATACAGCGCGAGTACTGGGCAGGTGAAGATCCCTGGTATCCCCGTGACCATTGGGACGACTTCGAGCCAATGTTGCTCTCGGAAGGTGCCTTCGCCGCGGGGATGATCTTCAGTTTCCTGAAGCTCGTGCACATATTCAGCGTAAATCCACATCTCGGACCTCTGCAGATATCCCTCGGTCGTATGATCATCGACATCATCAAATTCTTCTTCATCTACACCCTCGTCTTGTTCGCTTTTGGCTGCGGCATGAATCAGCTGCTCTGGTACTACGCCGATCTCGAGAAGAATAAGTGCTATCATCTGCCCAGTGGCCTGCCCGATTTCGATAACAATGAAAAAGCTTGCGCTACTTGGCGGAGATTCGCCAAGTAAGTTATTGCGAATTTTTATTCCTTAAGAAAGGTTACGAAGATTTTAAGTTGTGCAAAATAGCCAAAAAATACTTCTTGTATAATAATTATACATTATTCCATCGTACACTTGCGAGTAAAATTGACACGTCGCCTCCTAGCGGCCAAATAAGTAAACTAATAAAACCTTTTTCAAATACAAAAATAAAATAGAATAAATTGTATACTATCCTTTTTATTTATTTATATTATGCATTCAGATTATATGATTATTAAATTTACGAGTCAGATCGAATATTTTGAAGATCTTATGCAGATGAAATAATGATAAAATTAAAAGCGTGTATAATATTTAAAATATAATTGCAATCGATTTTTTTATTTGTGCGTATGGATTTAGAAGTCGAATGACGACTTTGTTTTCCACAGCTTATTCGAAACATCGCAATCCTTGTTCTGGGCGAGTTTTGGTATGGTCGACCTGATGTCGTTCGATTTAACAGGTATCAAAAGCTTCACGCGATTCTGGGCTCTCCTAATGTTCGGCTCGTACTCTGTTATCAACATCATTGTACTTCTCAACATGCTCATCGCTATGATGTCCAACTCTTATCAGATCATCTCAGTAAGAAACAAATTTACTCTCAAGCTAATAAACTAATGAAATTAATTAAACTTCATCTAAATTGTGAGAAATATATATTGTTGAATGACAGGAAAGAGCAGATACCGAGTGGAAATTTGCACGAAGTCACTTGTGGATGAGCTACTTCGAGGACGGCGACACGGTACCACCGCCTTTCAACATGATACCCACAGCCAAAACATTCGACCGAATCGTAAAGTGTGGAAAATCTGGAAAGCCAACTCGTTCCGTGATTGTGAGCGCGGATTCGGAGGAAACAATGATAGGGATTTTCATATAGTCACCTGAATATTCAAATTTCGCGCCTCAATGGGGCAAATTTTTTCAATATCGAAATTTAAATTTTTAATCGATTATGAGAATCGCCTCAAAAAAATCGCTTCAAAATAAACTGTTCTGAAAACAAATTTTTTTTGCAGAAAAAATCACGCGAAAAGGCTAAAGAACGCCACGACACTGTGATGAGGCTACTGATTCGACGCTACGTGACATCTGAGCAGAGCAAGACCGACGACTACGGCATCACCGAGGACGACGTCATGGAGATCCGACAAGATATTTCGACGCTTCGATACGAACTGATTGATATACTTAGGTCTAATGGTATGAAGACTCCGAACGTCGATAAGGGCGAATCATCGCGTAAGTTTCTTGCATATTGTATATTTGACGAAAATGCTCTTTTCAAATTAAGTCGAAACGATTTTGAATTTAAAATACAGAGCACAATATTTGAATAAGTGAATGTTTTTATTCACTTCAAGTGTAACTTTTATCGAAGATTTAAGTTATTAACCTCAAGTTATAATTATGTATAACACAATGTTCGAAACGCAAACCGCATCCAGGTTTCCGATTAAGATATTCAGAAAAGAATAATAATTTGTTTTTTGACAAAATTTTTGATTCAAAGAGGATCTTTTATCTCATTATATATGCATCGAGTTATAAATGTAATTCGTGCGTGACGCTCATAGTGATATCAAGGACTGATTAATTGTATACATTTCGAGTTATCGATCTTGAGATGAAAAACCAGAATAATAAAAAAAACTTTCATTGACGAGAAATAGGCGACTGCCTATCGCTGCAAATAATGATTTTTATAATTACATTGAAAAAATGTATTATTCGTAAAATCGCATTGTTTCTTTGATTTATGACTTAATATATTGAATTAAACTGTACAATATTATTTAGCAAATTGATTTTTCTTTTTCATTAATTTTAGAAAATATTTCTGAGGCAGAGGAAATTATTTAGAACTAAAAGTAATATACAATCAATCAAATCAAATTATTTTTCATTAAATGCTCAAAGAAGTTCTATCAAGGTTCTCAACAGGAAAGAAAATTTTGAATTACTTGGTAATAAATTCACAGTTGAAGCATATGAAAAAAATTGAAAATTGAATATACATGTTCTTTTATTCATCTTAATATGCTTAAATAATTGATTAAATTAAAAACGTTTTCAATAATATTAAAAACTTAGAACCGCCGACTGCGAAATAGCTCATCCCCAAATAACTCCGAGCGAATTTCCACTCGGTACCTGCTTTTTCTTGTTATTTCATTTCAAAAGTATAGTATAGTAGATATATCGCAGGCTTTTTCTACTTTAGTATTAAAGAGCACTTCTTATCTTTGAGAGTGAGGATAGAAATGTAACAATAAATTTAATTTACAAACGTTATGTATAATTGCCTGAAAAAATTTGATAAAAAGTGTATAAAATGTCAATTATTATATTGAAAGTGTATTTATAACGTTTATTAATTAAATAAATTTTTAAGATGTTTGAAATGATAAATCTTATTTTGAGAAAGTACTCTTCGTTAGCTGCATTTAAAGAAAGTCTGCGGTACTAGCGTAAATGAAAATTGTCTATTTTGCTCTTGGATTGATTGGCTGCAGCTGGCATATGACAGTGCTCATGTAAAATTACTCAGTGATTTTCTCGTATTAGTTATAAAATAAACCAAATCGAGACGAATAGAAAAGTAAAGGTGAAGATTCCGTGGAAAAAGCGAGTAAAAGCAAGAAATGTTTCAGTCTCCGGAAAGAAGGGCCGAGTGATGGAGCGCCGTCTGCAGAAGGACTTCCAGATCGGCATAGTCGAGGGCATCGTCAGCTCGGTCATCCAGAACGAGAAGGAGCCGAAGGACGTGTTCAGCCAGATCGCGAAGGCGATCGGCCGCAAGAGCAGCGCCGGAAGCAAGAAGAAGGACTGGAACGCGATGGTGAGGCAGAGCACCGTGGCCAAGGATCCCATCGGCAGCTCGAACGAGGCCGTCGACAAGCAGCACAGGAGGAGCTTGCGGAGACACCTCCAGCACAGCAACTCGGTCCTCGAGTCCCTCGATCCCCAGAAGCTCCTCGAGTACAATCCGAATCTCTCGGAAGTCTCGGCCACCACGAGGGTGGCTTACGCCAAGTTCATGCTGAAGAGGCCAGCTCCGAAGGACAATGCCGAGGGTAGGTTCTTTAGCGGAAAACTGTTTTATCGGCAAATTTTTCACAAAATCACAATTAATTTTCTACTATAGTTTCAAATAACTTTCGATCGCTCATTAGAGCCTTAAATTTATCGCGAGAAAATAAATGACAAGCATTAGAAAATGAAGATCAAATGAATTGAGATTATACTCGTAATCTGTACAAAAAATTTGCCATAAAAGAACTTGCCAGAATAAATTAACAACAGTTTTAATGCACATTGTTCATCTAGTGTTTTAAATAAATAAATTCATAAGTGCTCATGTATCAATTCAATTTTATTCAATTGTTTTTATTATTTTATAACTTTTATACTGCAATATTAAATATATTGAACGTTATTCGTAACAAAGTTTTCATCCGAATTGTAATTAGTTGGTTGGATCGAATGATTATAAACAGTCACTTTTCAGATTGAATTATTCTTCAATCAATTTACAAATAAAAGAAAATAACTTAATGACAACGTATAAATCCACTCGTCTAGCTCTCATGCACTTACCTAAAATTGTTCATACTCATATAATTAGTTATAGATTAATTGAGATAATTAAATCAACCAGATAATGATGAAAAAATGTAATTCCAAACTGCTAAGTTCTTAAAGTAAAATGCTAGAAAATAATTCTGTAGGCTATAGTCAATATAGTCGTGTGCGTGAATATACTCGAGTAAAATATTTACAATAAATAAAATTGAAGCCCGAGAGTAAAATTCCGGCTCTAACTATGGTATAAAAAAGTATACTTAAATTCTATTGGAAAATAATATTTACAGACTGACACGTAGACGTGAAAAAACAATGATTGAATGAAAACTATCATTTTGTACAATTAATTCCAAGTGATGCTCCCGAATCTTAGGCGAAGCCCCTGCAGCGGAGCCCGACGGCAAGACGTCCCAGCGATCGAGTCAGCGCGTCGCCATAGTCGACCCGGCGAAGCCCGGCGACAGCAGCAAGCCCAACCCCACGGCTCGGGCTCTCAGCTCGGCCCTCAGCAAGAAGTCCCTGAGCAAGGCGACGAGCAGCGACAAGCCCGAGGCCGCCAAGGCCACCCTCGAGGCGAAGCCCTCGCAGGACCAGCGCACCCCCTCGCCCATCCCCGAGGAGCCTCACGAGGAGTCCAAGACTCCGGGCAAGCCGGCCTCGAGGACGGCCTCGCTCAAGAAGCAGCCGTCCGTCGCGGCCCCCAAGCCCGCGGCACCGGCACCGGCGGCGGCGGCGGCGGCCGCACCGCCACCCCCCACCGACGAGGCTCCGACCACCAAGGCTCGCGGAAAGTCCAAGGCCACCGGGCAGATCGTCGGCGGCTGGATCTGAGACTCGACTGTGCAGCTTATCATTTCTTCACGATCGTTCTATACTTTTACTCTTTGCGAATAAAACAACAAATAAACACGTGGCTTTTTTTCCGGCGAGCCGCCTACGAAACGTTGCTCGTTCCGATTCGGCAATGCTTCTGCGTGCGTCGATATACATATATACACCCTGTGTACTCATACGCGCTTTGGAACGGCCGTTATCAAGCGGAGGCGCAGCGGCCGAGGATGATGCTCAGGAATTTCCTGAAAGCGAACGATTAATTAGTGATCCTTTTTTTTCATCGTCTCTTTGTCGTTTTTTCCGCCCGTGAATTATGCATACCTCCGTTGCTTGGCGTTTTCGCTGTTCTTCTGGTAGTCCTGGCTCGTCGTCTGCTCGTTCTTTTCCGTCTGCGGGGGCTGAAAGACGTGGGTTACAGGATTTTTTCGCAACGCCAATGACGTATCAATCTGCGTATGTCAATATAGGCATATGTACACGTGTACCTTTGTCAGGACGCCGATCTCGAACTTCTTGAGCAGCTTCTTCGCGTCGGAGGAATGGCCGAAGTCCTCGAAAGCTCGCGTTGCGTCCGTGCCGGCGAACTCCATCAGCAGTTCGCGACCCCCGGGATGCTAAAGGGGCGCATTCGTTTGGATATTATCATTTTTTTCTCTTCAAGCAAATCGCCTATCTGATAATAGTTTCTACTTTATCGAAGAGATAGTCTCCATTCAATTTCGTTTTCAATCAAGATTGCTCAAATTTTACAGCTCTATCTTGATTCGAAAGTTTTGTTAAACATTTTATCAATTTCAAGAGATTTATATCATTTTTCCGGCGAGCTCCGGAAATTAATTTAATTCGCTCGATTATCATTCAAGCTGTACTATATGTTCAACTTTTTTTCGATTCGAGATACTGTATAATCAACTGCTTCATATACAACTCAAGAAAATCATTCAAACACTCTTCGACTCGTGTCGAATGACATTTTCCGACGTGAAAATTTGAGAAAAAAACATTTTCAAAGACTTTGAAAACCTGGAAAATCATTTTCTACGGAAACAGAATAATTCCTCGTACCTTCTCCAAGTAATCCGTGACATCGTAAACGTTGCCCTTCAGGACAATCCAGCACCTGTTTCCGTTCGCTCCATTGTACTTGGCCACTTGATCCTTCGTGTACTGCTTGGACTCCATCGTGTCTAGGCAATATGTGTATATGCGTATAGGTGTACTCGAATGCAAAGCGCAACGGAGGCAGGAGAACGACTGGCCGGAGTCTCGCTCGCGTTCTCCTATTTATATAGCAGCTGGCCTATTCGAGTCGATAAGAGCAATTATATTCCCTAGTCGATAAGACGCGTCATTTTTTTTTTTTTACCCGCGACTCGGCGATGGGAATCACGTCCCGCGCGCTATATATCGACGCTTCTGCCGATAACATCTAGATTCCCTGAATGCTAAGTTGGACGTTTGAATCATGTGTATCTACGTAAGCAAAGCCGCGTAGATATGTATATGATGCGTATAGTCTGCAGCGCGCGAGAGATGCACGTATGTAGATATAACTAAGCTCGGCTGGATTATCAACTTGCGACTGTCTCGGCACTCGAGCGATGGATCTCTGATTTATTATACTCGCTCAGTACATATACACATGTGATTTCTTGTTTGTTAGTGTTTACGATCTGAGCGCGCGATTTCTTTATTTATTATTATTTTTTTTTATAATAGAAAAATTGTTTTGCGCGCTGCTGATGGCAAAAAATAAAAATAAAAACAAAGTCAGGATTTGTTATTGAGTTGGTTTGTTTTGATACTCGTTCGTTTACCTATATTCCCAAATTCGTTAAACTGTTGTTCTTTTATAAAGTTAGAAAACAAAAATGAAAAAATAAGAAAAAAAATGAAAAAATAAAGCGGTACAATTGATCGAAGCGAATTGCGGCTGTTCAATATTAAAATAAAAATACGTAGAAGAAAATGATTGAAAAAAAAAACGAAATATGTTCGGATTTAAACTGGATCTGGTGAGTATTTTCGATTCTTGCGCGATGTTGCTTTAATCGCAATGAAACTCTAGAATCTTAATTTTATCAAAGTTCCTCTGAAATTCCTATTAAAAAAAATAAGCGAATAAATTTGACTGCAACTTTAGTCATTTTGGTTTTTCAAACCGATTTAATATCGATTTGATCATTGAAATGTTATATGAGAAATTCACGAATACCAATAAAAAAAAGTACCTCGTTATTCGTATCATATAGTGTGTGATATACATATAACTAGCCCAAGTGATAATCACTCGTTATATTTACGATACATTCAGTTCAAGTATTCCACACTGTCTCCATCGTATTATACATTCTCTCGATGAGATGTCTACCGCAAGCCAACGATTATATCATGCAAGTAAGTAAGTGTCTCCTCGCAAATAGCCAAGATTCCACTTATATAATAATAACAGCAACTCGTCGGCGCATCTGCCAATTCGCAACTTTGCCCGCATAAATATGAAATTCCCCGAAAGAAAAAGAGAGAGGGGGGGGGGGGAGAAAGGAAAGCCACGCCTCGCTCGCCTACATCCGCTGCTCGAAAAAAAGTGTAACAAGCCTGTCTATACCGATAACGAGGACACATACCTCTAACGATCTAGAAATTATCGAATAAATATATTTTATTCCCTCGCACGCGAGGGCCGGCAGAAAGAAAAGAAGAGATCCTCGCGCGCACAACCGATCCCCCCGTGATTATCCTCTCCGTCGAAGCGTCGACTCGCCCGGCACAACACACCCCAACGGCACAGTTCCCCATATAGCCCAAGCCCATAAATACCGCGAGTTGGCTCACGCTCGAGCGCATACCTCGTCGGCATGTCGGCCTACCTGCTCGTCGCGGTCCTCTGCGGAATCGCCTCCGGTGGCGAGCCCACGCCCGTCGACCAGCTGCTCACCGGGCTCCGCAGCCTCCTCGAGGACTGCCCACCCGCGAGGACGAAGCCGGCCGGCAACTTCGTCGAGACTCTGGCGAGATGCGCGCGGGAGAGGACCATCTCGGCGATCGACGACATCCTCGAGGACGACGTCATCCCGCTGGCCGACGGCCTCGAGCTCGTCAGGTTCCAGGGCGAGAGGAGCCCGGCTGCCCGGAAGAACGGAACGACTACCTATAGTATCAGGTACATACCGCCTCTTTCTACCCTCCTCTTTCTTCCTTTTCATTTTTTTCTCGCCCAGACAAGACAGCACTCACCGACAGTTTTCAAGTTGTGGCAAACTAAAAGCAATTAACTTGCTCTTAGCAAGTTATATAAAAGTTATTATTTCAACATCTCTCTCTCTCTCTCTCTCTCACTCCATACGCAATATGAATTCAACACTGCGATTATTATTGCACAAATAAGGACTTTTTTGTAAATGACGAGCATACTTTAACTATCTGTGTCGGAGATACACCATAAAACGTAACGATTTCCCATTAAAACATAAGAGTTTCCAAAAAGTTATATCGAAATCAAAATTTTGAATGCAATGTTTTGAACCGAACTAAATCAAAGTTAGCGTTTCTGATTATAACAAGTAGTAGCATACAGCTTATATAATTTCAATGTTTAATAAAGAAAAAAATGATTTTAAAAAACCAAGTATATTTGAATTTATTTATAATTTAAGAATTTTCATTGTAATTATTACCTGAAAAACGAGTACTAATTTTTATTCCACATGCTTCAAAGCGGTTCAAAGTTCTTGAATAAGTCAAAACAAAGAGATGATAATTCTCATTTATTATTTGTTAATACAAACAAATTAATTGCTTTTTCATCTAATTGATTATAACGAGAGATTAGGAAAATTTGGTATTCTCACACAACCCCAAACCCACCCCTTAAAGCAATAGCAAAATAACTAGTTTTAGTACAAACATAGCAGAAAATTTTATGTCGAAGCAATTGCAAAATTTGAAATTTAATAATATACTGCTAGAATTATTAAACTTTTTGAAATAATGATTGCTTCCAATAGGAAAAGTGTGGGTAAAAATAGAAATAAAAAGAATTCACGAACCGTCGCATATATGAGCACATATTTAATGAATAAACAAGGAATACGCGCATCCTCGTCGGGAAATCCCCAGTCATTGAGGAAAGGTCATCGCATCCGAACTCCTCTTTTTTCCTCGTCGCCGCAGCGCCGACGAATTTAGCTACACGCAAATCCAAACAAAGCCAGCTGCAGCGACGTCAAATTCTCCTCTCCGATTCTTTGAATAATTCAAAGTCTTGAATTTTCCCGCGAGGAAATTCCAATTAGCATACTCGGCGCGCTGCTGCAGCCTCGCACCGACCAAGTCCGTGTAAATTTGCAAAATCAATCGATTCCCCAATCCAGCCGAGCGTTTCTCCGAAATAAACCGTTGGGAAAATGAACAGAAACCTGCTGAGCCGCGTCCGCGAGAAGGGCCAGCTCGAGGACAAGGACGCCGATTGGCAGGAGCGAATGACCAGCCGAGTGTCGCGTGTGCTTCGCAGCCACGTCGTCAAGATCGACTTGGAGCGTCTGATGCGACGACCGGATTCCCTGGCGAAGGCCGCCAGAGCCGTCGACCAACACCAGCTGGTCGAGGCGAGAGGCAAAGGTAAGAACGAGCTTTTCCACAGTTACGGCGAATTTCCAAATGTTTTTTCGAGAGCAGCTGCGCGAAACTCGTTTAAAGTTTCGAGATTTGGGATAAGATTTTACGCAGGCAGGTATGTTCATAGCCGAGGCTTAATTAAAGTATAGTTGCGGAGTTTTAGCAAGCGCCCTTAATTAAAAATTAAGCCGAAACTGCGTTGGGGATATATAACTGAGGAAATTGTCATTCGCTTTTAGTACTCTGTTAAGTAAGTAGCCCGCGGTCAATTAAGAATTTTAATTTGGCGCCAGGGTGCAGCACATGGCAAAAAGAGAACCAACTTGGTTATTTGTATCCAAGCAATAATTAGTGAATTTTTACTGTTTTCTGAAATTTTGAACGTTTCACCCCTCAAGTACATATCAAAATCATGAAATTCAAATAATTTATTACCCCGCTTTTATACACCAGTTGTAAATAACAAGCAAGCTTTTAATCAAGTTTCCTTCTATTATACCTTACAATATAGTCTATGAGAATTAGCTATTTTTAACAAAATTGCATAAGTACATCGAATATTGCTTCATGTATATTTCATATTTCTAAACATTAATTATGAAATAGCTGCTCTTCGCAGACTGTTGAAATTACATTATTGAAAATTGAAAGCATAAATGAATTAATATGTTATTTAATATGTTTCTAAACTTGTGATGAAATCAAATATCCTCAAATAAAATTATTCAAAACAATATAATTAAATAAAATAAAGGTAATTAGAACGGATTGTAATATTTTAATTATATAATTATGAAACTTCACAAAATGGTAAATAAGTCTTTTCATCAATTGTTAAAAGCGGAAAATATAGTTAGTTTCCTTCTGTCACGCATATACTAAGAAAAATGGTACTTTTATATTCGAAAGGAAAATGAGTTTGTTCCTTTACATTCAATTGTAAAATTCTTTGTGAAATAATTTTCATTTACTGCTAGGAAGATAGTTGTTCTGTATTAAAAAGTATGCTTTGAGAATGCGTTTAAATTAAAGCTCGGAAAAAGTATAATTTCTCTTGAATTCTTTATGCTTTCACAACACAATCATTTCGAGGCAGATTCGCGAGATAATGTGATATCCATTATTTTTTATCACTTTTTAATATGACTTTTCAGTAAAAGCTGAATATGGCGCAGAAATGTAATTTCCTCTCAATCTCTCGAGGGGGGATTGTCTTTGCAACGAGCTGTATTGAAAATGATTTTTTTTCCTCAAACGGGTAGAGCGTTGGCACTGATAGTGTAAAGCATCGAAGCATTGAGCTGGAGCGGCAAGCGCCAAGAATAAAAAGAAATGTAACTTGCAGGCCGCCGGCGCCGCCGCCGCCAGATGCAGATGATGCCGATGATAATGATGGGCGTCCTGCTGATGGGCTCGGTCCTCATCCCCATGGGCTTCCAGTTCCTCGCCGTCCTCGGCGGCAAGGCCCTCATCCTCGCGAAGATGGCGCTGATGCTCTCGTCGATCCAGGGTTTAAAAAAAATCGCGACCAATGGGGTTAATTACGGGTTGTACCAGGCTCCCGTTCCGGAAGCTTGGCACGAGCGCAGCACCGGTTACCACGAAATACCGTACGCGGCCTATGACGCCGCCGCCGCGGTGCACGAGCACGGATACGTCGACAGGCACGGGACGACGGCGTTCGCGCGCCGTTCGGCCGTGCAGCCCACTTAACGTCACGCGACATCGATGCGTCTCCGCACACATCGACTGCAGTAATATCTGTAATACCCGAACGCTACGTACGTAATCACGGCCAACGTTTTGTTCCTCATGACACTTATATGTGCGCTGCTGGCCTCTCTCCCTCTCTCCGCTCGCGGAGGTGCCTACACACTACGAGAGACGCTTCTCAGATGATGACTCACATTTCGTGCGCGTATTTATAGGTGTTTGTGTGCGTCTGCGCCCGGCTGGAGGTGGAAAATTGTCTTTCAAAGAAATCTCGTTACTAAACGTAATTTCAGTATAACACTGCATGTGCACTTATTTCAATTTCTTAACGACTGACTTCAGTTAAAGATTTACTAATGCGCGATGCCGAGATCGATTGAACATTCAAATTTCGCGCCAGAATTCTGCGGACTAAAAAGTGGCTGATTTATAGGTATAGTAAGAACGAAGCAGAGCTTCTATGCTTATTTTAATTAATTACGTCTACTAGCTGTATTTTGCAGTGAGATTTCCATTGATTTTCTCATCCTCTCAAATAATTATTATATTTATACACATTATCATGCAGGAAGCTTTTTAATTTTAAGTCTTATACAACTATGTAGTTAACGCTTAAAAAAAATTACTTAAAAATTACAATAATTATGTAAATATACTGAAATATATATACATATACAAGCATATGAGAAAATGTGTGTACACGTACGGCTCATATCCGCAAGATTTGCCACATTTACATACATTTCCATATGCATCTATATGTATTTACATGTATTTTCCACTTCCCCTAGGGTGCATCCGATCGTGTGTAATTGTGTGCTATATTTCTCATAGGTCGCTAGAATCCGGTGCTGCGCTCGCTTCGGCTTACGATTATTTATCTCGTAGTGGCATCGCACTTACTTGCCCGTAGACTGTTTAGACTTAGTCTCTACATTATATATATTATGTATATGTAAATTATTGTACTCGAGTCTATTTATCAGGAATTGTTATATGTGCCGACGAGGTGATTGTGTACATCAATGATCAAGACTGCAAGAATTTTTTCGTCGCTGTTGTTTTTTTTAATAATAAATTCCTTAATCTATACATTATATGGCATTTTCATCTACAATTTCCAAAGTTTACGTAATACTTTTTCATTTCCTTGTCTATACCCCCGGAAAAATTCTGCTTCTTAGTTTAATTCCGCTAATAGCGCGCAAATTTACAAAAAACCATCGTCGTCGCTCGCGCACTGCAGCTCACGCGCAAACGTCTACAACACGTGCCGCAGCAGGCAGTGTCGAATTACAATATAGTTATTCGTCGCTTATAATTATTTAAGAGGGATGGCACCGCTGATTTCCAACGATATTCTGTGAAAGTTCTCGATTTTTTGAAAATTGAGTTTGAACTAAATTTCACTATTTAATAAATATACAATAACTGGTATTTTAAGCAACCGTTAAGCAACCGTTCATGATTCATAACCGTTCGCTACACATCATAGCAAACCGTTACTAGTCCAAACATTTTGGTTGTTTTATTTTCTACTAGGGTAATATTAAATATTAAATTATAATATTAGCTAGGATTGATTTAATAAAAAAATTGACAAGTCAAAATAAAATAAATGAACAGTTGAAAAAATAAATAAATTAATTAAATATTAATTTTAAGTGTAGATTGAAAAAAATTGGAGTGGACGTTAATTTTTCACAATATTTTAATAAAAATCCTCAACTTTGAGTTTTCAAAGAAATAATACCAAGGGTTTTTTTTCCTAGTTCAAATGTAAACTTTAAACCTTGTTTGAAGAAAATTAAAAAATTAGTGCGTTTTTATCTCTTTTAACAACTGGATCGCACTGCTTGGTCTTTAAACAATTCAAATCTGCCAACAATTTGAAATTCAAGCTCGATTTAAAAAAAAAATAGAACATTTCGAAAAATCAGCAGAACTTCCCCTAACTTGGCTCTTTCGAGCTGTCTCGCCTCATCAAGGGATACATTATATTTAATGGTTGCTGTAAAGACAATGGGAAGGATGGTCGATTGCTCGCAGCTGACGAAATTATGAACATTGCGATAGCCGGTAAATCTTATTATACGTACTTACGAAATTTTGAATGATTACAAAAATATCGAAATTTATAAAAATCGTATAAAGAGTCTCGAAAAAAGTTGTCGTCAGAAACAGTGTATGTCCCGAAGATATCACCGAAAATTTTCGAAATACACAACGCCGCAATATCATAAATCTTCAAATATAACATGAGGAGGCGTCCTCGAAAGCATAAAATCACATGGTAAAACTCAACGCTTAATCGATATATCAGTCGGAACAACATGGACGAAATCGAAAACCAATTGCTCGCTTCATTACAATACGCGCTCTTTCCATCTTCCCATCCGGCAAACATCGGCGCACTATCTACACGGACATATATATGTATATATTCCGGATATCTGCCTCATCTCCGGAGACAAAGTACTTATACATACGCATGGCTGAACAATGATATAATGCACAAGGAAAAGTGGGGACGAAAAACGCACCGACAGCTCTCGTTCACCTTACATCTTTTTATATACTTATTGCGTCGCCTCGAAAGTGGTGCGAATCTCATGCTGGAGTGTTTTTTTTATTTTTTTTTTATTTTCTTTTATTTTTGGAAGATAGAGTCTCGCTGTGTGGAACACGAGAATGTGAGAGAGAATATGATTCTTCTTCGACATTTTCGTAAGTATACCTACACAACACAGAAATGCTTTAATAACGTTTTTCTCTCTCAATCTCAGACTCTCGGTTGCGCAGTTTATCGACTAGAATTACTTCGTTTATCCGTAACTACATACCTTGATATTTGTTTAATTTTTTTTTGGGCTCTCTCTCTCTCGCTCTCTCTCTCTCTCACTCTGTTACTTATAACGCAATACAAACGCAAGGGATGCATGTATCCATATTTATATATTTATATTTATATATTTATATGTATATATGTATATATACCGAAAAATTCGACGCGTTCGACGCGCACAACACGCCTTCGTGCATGGAATATCTCTTAATAGCATGTCATTCTGTTTTACGTATAAAGAGGGGAAAAAGATATCGACGGAGAGATGACACTCGTTTTCCTCGCGACATTATACAAAAAGTGTGTGTATACTTATATACGTACAAAAAAGTGTTCGTGGGTGAGAATTCAATTGTTCTTCTTTTTTTTTCGAAAAGAGTGAGTATAGTAGATATAATGTGTGTGTGTATGTATGCGTGTGTATTGGTGTAAATGTGAAAAAAGTCCACTTAATTATTAACTCGTAATAATACTCAATCGGTTACATTCTTAATACATCTTGATCCGATTTCCATACGTATAATGTATAGTATATATAAATGGCCTCGTGGATACAGCGAATCGAACAGCGGTTCTTTTCTTTTATCGCCTTTTTAAATGCATATAAAACAGCGCGCAGTATGTGCTGTAGTTCAGGCGCAGCGTCTTTATTTATAAGTAATTGTGTAATTATATAATTCCCTGCTCGTGTGTTACGTGTGTGTACTCCCCCCCGTACCCTCCCCCAATATATACCGTAATTATCCCTTAATTTTTACTATACAACGAGAGCAAAGTGCAGAATCATCGTCTGTCCCCTTATTCTTCATATCGTGTGTGTACGTATATTGCAGTAATATACTTGTCCGCCGCGTTAATGTAAATACAGTAAAAATTTCTTCTCTGATCGTGATAAAGAATACACTCGTCGTTGGCAAAATCGTTCACGTATAACAATTGTGTGCAGCGCACAGAGTCTGTAAAAGAAGAGGAAGACCGCCAGCTCTACCGTATTTGTTGTTAAAAATTATATATATTTATACATTGCATATTATATCCGTGCTGTATAGGTGTCACGTTATAAAATCACATGATACGGCGTGATTATATCGTATCATGTGAACTATAACCACGTTACGCGAAGATAGCATGGGATAACGTTAAAATTAATCACGTAATATATATCACATGTCGCATGCTACAATCATGTGATAATTTCCAATCTAATTGCGTAACGCAGTATAACGTTACATGACATTAGCACGCGATACGGTCCATATTCATACAGCAAGATAATAATCATTGAGCAACAATATCACGTGATGTTTATCATGTGATACATTGTCGCTGGGGACGTGTGTGATGTGTATTTTGAGAAGCACGCGAGCCGCAACAGCGATTATTTCGGCGAGAATTGAACGCACGTATATAGATAGAATACATAGGCCCATCGTCCTGTATATAGAAAAATATGCGATGCTGACGCGACGATAAGAAATAACCGAGGAGGAAGAAAAATTTTTACTGCCTGTATACATCATGTCCTGCGCGTACATGCCTCGATATCAATCGCATATCCGATCAGACGGTCGTCTCCATGACGTCGCTGTAGTAGTTGGCGTACTGTCAACAGATGCTATCCTTGGCGTACTTGTCCGTCGTGAACTCCTCCTCCTCGTCCTCGAGGTCGTCCCGCAGTTGCGGCGGAGCCGGCTGATGCCGATAGAGCTGCTGCTGGTGCCTCGTCAGCGTGTTCACGTCGTAGCGGCCGATTCGCGCAAACGCCGCGTTCGCGTAGCGGGGTTGCTGCTGCTGCTGCTGCTGATGATGATGATGTTGTTGATGATGCTGATGGTGCTGCTGATGAATGGAGGTGTCGAGGTTGCCGTTGTTGCGACTCGCCGTGTTCGAGTGATTCGACGGGCTGCTCAGGTGGTTGACGCTCAGAACCTGGACCTTCTTTTTCTGGAGACGCTGCTGCTCTTCGGCGCTGCTTCCCTGAAATTAGCAGCGCACAATTAGGCTGGTCTTACCCCTGTTTCTGTGAGTATAAAGAAACTAGTGAAAAAGAAGTGAAGATTACAATTGATATTGTTAAGCTACTGTTATAATAAAACAGAAGAACCGAAACTTGAACGTTGAAAATAAGATCAAAAGTTTGCGTCAATTTTTTAAGTTTCACATTGCGGGTTCTTGCAGTTCAGTTATATTCAGTTAGAAATAATGTTTTATCAAAAAAATCATATTAATCACTTGTAAATCAACGAAACAGCATAACTCCTGCAAAGTGAAAATATGCGAAAAAGAATAACGAAAATAATTTGTTTCGAATTATTTTTCTAAATTTCTTAAATGAACATCATTGCTCATAATTCGAGATAAATGTATCATTCTCTCAATTTCGACAGTTTTCTAAAATTATCTGGAATTAATAATTCTTTTGTATACTGCATTCATCTTTATTTTATTTTTACATTAGAGTAAAAATCCGATAATTTAAAGTATATAAATAATTCCGAGTGAATAAATAAAAGATTCGGGAAAGTTTATCGATTATCGAATGTGATAAAACAGAAGCAAGACAATACTATTGCGTAATTAATTGTGTAATACTACTGATTGCACGGCTGGGTATAAGATACTCTTGGAATAACCACTTTACCTTTAGTAGATTTCAGTGTTAAATCGGAAATATCGTATACCTACTTTTTATTTTTTTAATCAAATTGAATCTGTAATGGGAAGTAACGATTGATACACTAAGACAACTTGTTCCACTAATTAAGATGAATTATAAATCAACAGTTGAAAATTCTCTCAAGTTACAACAGAAGAATATTTTAAAAATAAATGTAATAATCTATAAATTGTTATCGATTTATAAAATATTTACTGCAATATTTTACATAATTTTGTTCGTAATTGATGAATTGCAATCTTATTGCAACAAACAGATATATTTTATCACTATTATAGTATAAAACATAACTTATTGTAGATATATTCTCATTATGTGCTTAATTGTTTGTGCAACGTTAAAACACATAATTCTTATGGTTTTCATTCCGTTATTAACCGATAAATTTATTTTAATCGATTGACTGTAAAGAATTAAAAATCTGCGAAACAGCAAAGTTAGAGTTAATGTGTCAACTTTTAGTGCTACATTGCAGATTAAAAATCGTTTAGCGATCAAATTGAAGAGCTTCAACATCGAACCGATTATCTGACATTTTTTTTCTTGCTTACAACCAGAACACCACTCAAAAGAAGTTAGGCGATGAAAGTCTCCTCGAAAACTATAAAACGACTCCTCTGATTAGCTTGAAGCGCAAGGAGATGGCTATCGCGTCCGATGCGCGCACGCACATCGGAGCCTCCTCGCTATAAGCTTTTATTTCATAAATATCGGCTGTGTATACCTGAGGCGGGAGCTTCTTCTGCAATCGACGCCTCTGCAGTTTGCGCCGTCGATAGAGGCAGTACTTTAGACAGCCGGTGGCCAGGAGAAGTATAAGGAATATCCCTAGAGCACCTGCGCCGATGGCCACATAAAGCAGTGTGACGCCGAATCGATAGGAGCAGTTCTCCTCGCGCTCGTCGAAGCCCGAGGGACAGTGCCGAACGCCATCGCACCAAAGTACCGAGCTTATGCAGGCCTCCAGCTCTGGGCACCTGCGAATTCAATTTATGACTCAATGGCAGAGTATTTCTGCATACCGTTGCTTATTCCGCGATAAGCTGGGGCCGTAATCGTCCATCCCGTCGGTCTCTGGCCCTCTTTAAGCGCGCACGTTATCGAGAGCCAAAGTACGATTATCTAGATAATGCAGTGCCAAAGTTCATCGCCGGTCAATAAATACGTGTAAGATCGATACGGGCAAACAAACATACACTGATAACAAATTCGGAGGGGAAAACTGTCATTCAGACTGCAATTTTTATCGGAAGGTACAGCGGAGAATATAAGAATAGAAAAATTAATTTCAATAAGTTTTCTTCATCTCACATTAGTTATCTTTGGATATTATACTTGCGAATGCAAAAAGCAGAGAAAAATTCTGCTATTTTAAACTGCAATATATGAATTATTATAATTACCAGCTACTATATCAAATTACATTAAATTATTGAATTAAATTATTTAAGAATTGATTTAAAATTGAGGATACTTTCAATTTAAAGAAAAATGCAAAGCTAAGTATAAACAACTGAAGATAATATTGCCTTCAGTATTATTCTACAGTTTCTTGCAATTCTGACAACTGACCTATAAGGGCACTCAAAATTCGACGGCGCTAGAGCTCCCCCAAAGAAATTATCCCCGGGTCCACCTAAGAGTCTCTTGGATATAGCCATCCACGTGACTACGTAGTAACCCGGCTCCTGCTGCAAGAACTCGACGACGAAGCTCCTGGCGTGCTGCTGCTGATGATGGCTCTGAGGTCCGGCTCCCATGGCCACGACGCTCCCGCTTCTGTTCCAACCGCCCGATATGAGGTCGACGATCCTCTGGCTCTCGTGGCTGTGGTGGCCGCTGGCTCGAGCACGACCACCCGTGCCGTTACCCTCGGCCGGACAGACAACGGTGCGGTCCATGGTATTCGCCGCCGGGTAGACGATGATCCGGTTCCGGGTGGGGCAGTCGTCGACGTTGTGTCGGTTCAGCCGGAAACCCGGGGTCTTGAGATAGAGGAAGTGCAGCCGCGAATCCTCCGGCTCGATCAGCCAAGGCTCGTTCACGCAATGGGTCACTTCGGCGGCGCTGGCTCCGCCCGAGCGTTGGGAGGACTTGCTCGTCGAGTCCTGGGAAGAACCTCCGGGGGTTAGGAGACCCAGGCTCTCGTCGACTGTCGCTAGACTGCCCAGTCGGTCCTTGCGAGAGAGACCGTCACTTGCCGAGGATACCGACGAGGATACCTGCAATAGATAGATATTTTCTGTGCTCGTGAATAATTTATTACACTCTGCTATATACTAGCGCTTGAAATGATTTTGATCGACATTCATAATTCACGCTTGAAAAGCTTTCAAGCAGTGTATTTCATTTTAATAAATCAAGCTTCCGTTAGTGTAAATCAATTGACACCACATGAGCTTTGAATACTTATTCATCAACTCGGACTGCACCAAAATGAAAAAGAAATGTAGAACAGCGTAGTTTCGTTCTGACATCAGTCTTGAAAAATACGAATAATAAGCTTTTTTATACCTATCCTTTTTGTCTCGTTCCACTTTTACAGGTTTAAAAAAAACTAAGAAGCAAGAAAGCAATTAAATATGAAAACGTTGATTTGAGGGTTGGCTTAAAAATTCCCAATCTATAAGGTAAAACATAAAAAAAAATAATAAAATAGAGGATATTAAACCTTCCAATCGTTTTTTTATGAATTATTAGCCATCTCCATTATTGAGGTCCCATTAAAAAAATCGCTCCTTCTTCTAAATGAAGATTGAAAAACAGCAGCATCAAGAACAACCCCCATACCGTATTCTGGGGCATCGTCGAGGAAGCGGGTGGTAACGGCGGGCTCCTCAGCGATATTTCTCCGCTGGTGCCTCTGAGCCTCCTCTCCTCGAGTCTGCTCAGTCTCGGCGAGTCGGACAGCGAGTGCGACGAGCCGTGGCAGGCCTGGGCAGCCGCCGCCGCGGCCGCGGCAGCAGCGGCAGCGGCCGCTGAGGCTCCGGTCGAGCCTGGGCCCTGCTGCTGCTCTCCCGCGCCGGCCGGCGACTCTCCCGCAGCTCCGGAGGACAGGGACGGGGCTCCCGGCGGCAGGAGCGTCGCCGCGGGCACGAATCGAAACTCGCCCTCGAAGAAGAAGTCCTGATAGTCCTGCGTGACGTTCATCCGGTTCACTTGGAAGGTCAGCTCGAGCTGGCTCGACGACAACGACTGGAAGACCAATCGCTCGCTGAGGTTCGAGCAGAGACAGTCGCGGGGTAGTTTCACCCCCTGCCAGGGATACTCTGCCAGGCGAAGCTCAGCCACGCCCTCGGCTGAAAAATCAAGTCGATTGTACGTGTATAGTTGGCGTGTTTTCGAGTCAAGTCGACGGCTGGGAGGGGGAGGGAGGTTTATTGAAATTATAGTCTGTTTTAAAATGGTAAAAATTTAAATGAAAATCACGTTTTTCCAATATTTGCGAATTACCGGCGACCAACTTCTTAACTGCCAGCAGGGATTTCTACTTGAAAATTGTTCTGCTCTACTTCACTGCAGAATTTTCTTTTCATTGCAGCGGACAATAAATGCTTTGCCGAAAACTCTGCAGATCGGCAAAGTTTTCTTGGTTCGTGGGATTGATTTTTGTAGCAATAGAAATAGAGCAAGCTTTTGTTGGACATTTTAGGTATTGAAATGGTTTGTTCTTCGTACACTTCTCCGATAGAATTCTTTTGAGCGATCGCTGATAAGTTAAGGAAAATTATCTGAATGTAATTATCTATCTAAATCTGCCGTTACACTGCAGAGTAATGAGTAGACATTGAACCGAAAGCCCGAACAAGTTGAATACGTTGAAAGGGAGGAAAAGCTCACCAGCGCTATCGATCTGCCTCTCGCACGACCACCTATTGACCAGCGGATCGATCGTGGACAGGCAGCTCCTGCCTCCGAAGGACGCCCTGTTGATGGCCAGCTCGAGCCTCTTGTCCGCGCCCATTTCGAACCTGTAGACGCAGGTGAGATTGGCCGCGCCGCCTCGCCCGTAGAAGAAGACGCTCCTGGGCGAGCCGAAGCTCTGGGCCTCGGAGCCGGCGGCGAAGGCCGCGGCGCTGAAGAGCCGATTGCAGGATCCGGCCTCGTGCACGAACTCGTATCGCACGACGAAGCTCACCGGGTAGAGAGCGCTGCCCTGGCGCAGCACGTGCTCGAGAGTGAGGTAGCGCCCGGTCGACACGTAACTCTCGGACAGGCTGCAGGGACGCGTGTGACGGCTGCCGTTGCGCAGGAGGCTGTGGTCGCAGAGCCGCGGGATCTCGTCCTTGCAGAACTCGCCCATCAGCGTCGCGTTCTGCAAAAAGATCGATGCCTCGGCTATAGTCGAAAAGTCGATCGAGTCGATGGGGGGATGCGGTTAGCGCCGGGGGCAATGGATATTGATGCGCGCGCTGGAGGATAATCCGACTTCTTCGTGATGAAAAAGGATCGTCCGAGATAGCAGTTCAAACACTGAGCAACGCAAGTTAATCTATACAAATGCGCAAAAGAGTTTCCGACTTACAAGTATTATGTGAGAAGTCAAGCGTGACATTTTCGTTGATTGTTGTACAATCGCTCGTATGATATATACAGACGAGGCTTAATTCACGTGATCGCTTATGCGATATTCTCATATTGCTCACGTGTATAATCACTCGTATGAGTAATATGAGTTTTTATATGGATTATCACTCGACATTTTTCAATCAAGATTATTATACAAGTGTTGAAAATTCAAATTTTCATTTAAACCGAGCGAAAGCAGGCGATGACTACAGGAATAGCCGAACAAGCCAGCTGATATAAAATAAAGTTTCCATTAACTAAGTGACGGATCGCGTTGGCTTTCGGCAAAATTGCAAAAGACTGCTGAGAACTGGAGTATATTAATTGAATTGTTAATGATCGCTTGTTGAATGGGAATCCCAAGGCTCGGCCGACTCGGAGCCCGTAGCAACGGAATGTGGGACGAAGAAAGGAAGAAAGGGGCGCAGTAGCCTCACCTCCTTGGCAGTTCCTTGCTCGCTCTTGGCTAAGCCCTCGGCGGTCCCAGTGGGCTGGAGGCCGCTCCTCTTCCCGTTCCAGATCATGAGCTTGACGTTGCACTCGGCGTTGGAGGTGTCGCCTCCAGCTGACACGGCTCCCGCGACGACCGGGTCACCGGTGGCCGCGTAGTACTTGACGAACGCCAGCCAGACGATCTCGTTGGGCTTGGCCTGGAAGTGGTAGCGGCAGGTCGTGTTCGGGGGCAGCGAGTGCTTCGGGTTCTCCAGCATGCCCCAGCTGCTCTCGTAGCTCGATATGTGGAAGTCGCACTTGTCGTTGTCCTTCAGCACGAACGAGCCGGACGAGCGCTCGTCCACCAGGATCACCTGTCGATCGATCGTCACACATGCGTCAGCAGTCGCTTATCTCTCTCTCTCTCTCTCTCTCTCTCTCTCTCTCTCCCTCTCTCTATCTCTATCTCTGATGGCGCATATAGGCCGCCGCTGCGCTGCTGCTGCTGTATATGCGGGACGGACAAACTGCGCGAGCTCCGTTTCAATTAACGGAGCGCAGTAAAAGCGACAGGGAGTAAAATATGTATACGATAGGGAGTGTCATCAATCACAGACTGCCGGTTTTCTGCGTGCACGAGCCCCACTCCCTGTATACTCTCTAAATCTAAATATACGGGGATATACATCACGTTTTCAGTAAGTGAAAACGTTTGTCACTTTCTTTGTAAGAGAAATATATATCTTTTGAGCAAGTGTTTGTTTTTAACGAGAGGTGGGACGATCGAGTGCAATTGATACCTCGTGCTATGAAAGGGTAACTCAAGCGAACTGAAGCATATACGGAAGCTTATTAAAATTCAGACGACAATATTAATATTTATCTTTCGCACTTGTCGGATTTCTTCAGTTTTGATCGGTCTTCTGCAAGTTTATAGAAATAAGAAAAGTGCCTTTGCGACTTTTAAATTGAACATAATTGACTGTTGTCTTCTCATCGATTTCGGCATTTTTTTACATTTATCTGCCGGCTGCCGCAGTTAGCAACTATTTTGAATAAGTAGAATATCACTCAGCTTTGTATCACATAAAACTAAGTGTGGTGAGAAGCATAAAGATATTTACACTTTCTAACTATTAAAAGAATTTAATTTAATTTAATTTAACTTAATAAAAAAAGTTATGTCTCCAACCTATTTTCGAAATCATGTAAAGAGTAACGAGAGTCGTCATAAAATTGTATAAGCTGCAGCTGCGGTATAACTTGCAAATATCTATATCTTTCCTTAATTACCGGAGAATTGGAGATCTCATCACTTGTAATATAATAATGCATAATAATGATTACATATATCATTTATATCCCGTTCCAGAAATGGATATCCCTTCCAAGTAGATTTTCGCTAATTGCAACTTCAATAGTGCATATATATATCTCTGTATCTGTGTAAGGGCATACACACCTGGACTTCGAGCTCGAAGCCCGGTAAGAAGGAGAGGGGCACCGGATGGAAGGGATTATCGTAAGGCGACGTGTGAAACTCCAAGAGCATCGTGTCGCGGCTGCCGACAATGTCGGGCACTGCGTCACCTCCGCACAACCTAACCAGCACTCGATCCGACGTCGAGCCGCCGTCGTAGACTGTCAAGTAGTCCTGCACCACGTTGCATTGATCCCACACTCTGCGAACACGAATTCAGCTCGTATAATCCATTTTCTCCTGCGCAATCACAATAGTTGTACATGCCTAATCCTAAACGGGACGAGTCCTTATCCGCAATGAGACTTTTTGTCTTTACGTCTTTTTTACACGCGTAAAATAATATTTTTACGATAATTAATAAATACTGAACATAATTATGTCATAACAGAGACCCGGGCACCTTAACGAAAAATTAAAAAAAAGATACTAAATAAAAATAAATTATTGTTTAGAAAATTTCCTTACGAACTAGACATAAAAATGAAGACATCCATAAAATTTCAGTTTCAAAAATAATTTTAACGTAAAAAAATTTTTGTTTTAAATGGTTTCATTTCACGGTGCTCACAAAAATCGCCAGGCAAGACGAACATCATACGAAAAACAAAATAAAAATCGACTAAATTAAAAAGAAAATTCTATATTTATATTTCCACTTATAAGCTACAAAAAAAAGTCGCAACTAAAATTCTAAAAAGGTAATAAGAACAAAATTTTAACTTTGAAATTTTTAAAAATTGTTAAATCAGCGTGCCTGTGGTAAATTAAAAAAAAAATACACTATGTAAAAAAGAGTCAATTTTTTGTGTTCACATTTTCATTTTAACATCAATAACGTTGACTAGCGTGATTTACAACGATTAGAAACTAAAATCGAGGTGCCCACCTTCTGATTCATCTTGCACGGTATGTGCAAATGTGCATGATAAATATTTTGATGTTTAAAAAAAATGTAAAACAATCATTTTTAATTTTAAGCTATAAATTATTAATGTATGTGCTGATATCAGTTGGATATCAGGAACAAAGAAAAATAATCGCCCTCTTACTTTGTCAATATCGTAAGCTAAGCTCCAGAAATAAAAATTTATTTTTCTGGGCAATGTTATTGGCTCCGAGCGCACTGTTTAAGGATTGGGCCAAAAATTTCCCGGAATTTTTACTACAATAATTGTTGCTGAATAATAGCCGATGTTCGTCTTGCCCAGCATATTCATCTTACTCTGGTCTCCCCTACTGTGATAAACTAGCATGTTAAGTATACTTTTTCAAATGATAATTTTTGATAAATTGAAGTCTGCCAAACAGTGCTAGTTTACAAAAATTAGGAAATTTCCGAAAAATCAGTATAAATGAAAGTGCAATAAAGTGTGTTAAAGTGTATCAGTCTGCACATTCTTTCAAACATTTGAACTTTATACACACCGCCAAAGTATTCATTTTTCCCACTAGACTACAATCGCACTTACATAATCTTACCCACGAAAAAAGTGCATCACAAAATCCTCGATAAATTTCTCAAAGTAACCCCTTCCATAATAAAAGGCACAAATCATAGGCGACACCTCGAAGTAAAAAAAAAATGAAAAAACTTTCCTTGGCTGCTAATTCCAGCCTTCAATCACCCGCAAGACACAATCCCCGGCTCAAGGCGCCGCTGGTAAATTGGATTTTCCACACGCTCACGCTCGCACGCTTGCAGTGTATATATATATATAGACGTTATAGCTGACCTTAGAGTTCGCAGGCTGGTGTCGTACTTTTCGACTTGGTCCTTGATGTGTATCTTGTGGCTGTTCCGTTGGCTGACCGCGAGAAGGGCGCGGTGTCCCGGAGGCGCGCGTTTCTGCTCGATTCGGTAGTAGCACGTGACGTTGCGCGGATAAACGCCTGGGTAGTTGGGCGACTGAAGTCGACAGGCCCGTGTGTCGCACCTGTGTGAATTTTTTTTCTTCAGTTTTTTTTCCCCCCCCGGTTTTCCTCGCGGCGTGACCGCCTTTCACTGGGGGGTGGGGGGTGAAGCGGGGAGATTTTGCAAAAAATATCGAGCGACAGAATTTCCCCTGAATTTTCGTTCTGGTACATGCATATTTTCGCAGGGCTCTACGGCGAACAAAAATTGTACGCGGATTTTCCTGGGAAATGAGCGGGAAATTTTTCGATCACGTATGCAGCGCTGATAAGTATTACGTTTCAGATTAATTGCCATTTTCATGAAAATTCTACGCAAAATGAACCAGCTGTCAATGACGTTTAACGCGTGTTGATTAAGAGGAAGCATCTCTTATGGCAATCAACTTGACAACTGCATGAAACGTATCTATAATTACGATTTAATTATTATTAATAGAAAAATGGTTCTTTTATCTGCAGTGGAAAAGTCACAAATTATTATTTTCTCTTAATTGCAAACAGTGAAGTCATTACTCGTATTATCTTTAAGCAATTATTATAATTATATTACAATGTTAAATAAACTAAAAAAAAACGTTTATTTCCCAAGAGCATTATAATATTCTATTGTCAATATATAATTAGGCATACCATCATAATTACACACACTTTCCGAGCAATTTTAATATTCATTCCGAGCCAAAATGCTTCCATTTAATTAACATTTTAACCAACTAAAACGGACTGAAAGTAGCAATTTCATGACAATTTCCAACTCGCGTAATTAAAGTGTCTTCACCCTCTGCCAAAGAACGAAATACCGTTGGGATAATCAACCAGATAATCCGTTGCGGACAGGGTTATTAAGTTAATTCAAAACAAAAAAAAAAACTAATGACTTTCCCAGAAAATCAAATATACATGCGCATCCCGCCGATCCGAATCGACCTTTGCTCGCGCGAAACGGACACAAGGGTGTATCGAAGGGTCAAGTATACGCGCATTACGCGGGTGTCTTAGCGAGCGTCTCGGGACTTCCCTCACCTTGTGAAAACGCGATCGCAGTAAGTGGCATTGACCAGTTCGCCCCGCCATGTGCTCATGCTGCTGTTCCCGTACCTGAGATGAGCCTCGCTGCGCTTCAGAAACTTGTAGGACAGCTTGAAGTCGAAGTTGTAGTCGTTACCCTGCAAAGTTAGAATCCACGCGAGGTACAAGAGCCCCGACGATATATATATTGTGATTATTATACTCTCTCGACTGTACGTACACCCGCGCAGCTCGTGATTATTATTATATTAATAAAAGGAGGGCGAGCACAAGGTGCATTCGAAACAGTTGCTGCGATTTGGGGTAGCAGAGAGAGAGAAAGAGAAAGGGAATAGGACAGGATTGATTGCCACTTACACGGCAATTTGCATCTGTGCAGCAGCTTTGTCGAGTTGTCCCTACTGGAGATCGGCTACTGGGATACTCGGAGACGGGCGTCTAAGTGGAAGACGATTTGCTCGAGTTAATCGACGCGATCAGCCGTGATTGACGCGGATTTTCGAATCTCAAGTCTCTATCCTGTCATTGTTGCCGGGCGATTAAGCCAACCGCCCGGCCGCGGACTATATATATATTTATCATTACCCGTATAGCATGTACTCCTTTTCTCCGCGTCGTTCCTATCTCCCCTGCTTCTGCGCTATAAAGCACGGATCCGCACTGAAAAATTTACGCTGGCTCGACTTTAGGACGACTAAACTTTATCCTGAACATGTTCGTTGAGACGGAGCTGGATTAAATTGTTGATGAGCCTCGCGGTGGTGTAAATCTTTCCAGGCTAAAATTTGTCTGTATACATTTTTATATGTATAACTCTTCCTAAACCTTTTCGCGAATGCCATCTAAACTCGTCCACGCATACATCTACATCCTATCAATTGCTAATGACGGTAGTACTCAGGAAGCCTTACTCTGAGCTTTATTTGAACTTTTCGCGAACTTTATATCCAAATCCTTTCTGAACTCACTCTGAAGTTTGATTGCTTTGAGCATAACATTGCGTTTCGCACAATCTTCGCAGGTACGGCCCTTTTAATAAATTCAGATAAATATATAAAGTATTGAATTGCGTCCTCGTTCAGCTAAACCCGTTCCATAGTCGACTGATAATTTATTTTTTTCTGCGCGGGAAGTTTATTCGCGAAAGCAATTACACGCGACCCAGACTCCAATATATAAAATCTCCGTATAGCAGGAAAATTAATTACGGCTCGTCGTCGGGTCGGCAAGAGAGAAAAATCGTGTATTCAACGGCAGAATCTCGGCGAAAAAGGTGCAGCTGAGCCTCGACTGCAGATCTCGCTGTCTCTCTCTCTCTCTCTCTCTCTCTCTCTCTCTCTCTCTCTCTCTCTCTCTCTGCAGAGAGCAGTGCATGGCTGGGAGCGTCGAATCGTCCTACTTCCATCCCTTCCATCTTACTCCTCCCTGTATCTAAGGCTCGTGTCTGTATATCTATAGCTGCAGACTGTACGAGCTCTGTCTGTGTGAGCGTCTGTGTGTGTGTGTGTGTGTGTGTGTGTGCGCACGTATAGCGCGTACCTGGCCAGATAGCCGAGACAGATAGAGAGTCAGGTTGATGGAGCGGGTCTCGCTGTAGTAGACGGTGTAACCCCAGGCGCTGCCGCACCACTGGCCCCCGGTCGCCGGGCGCATCTCCTCGGCGATCGACATGTAGCCGTCGGGACAGCCGTTCGAGGTGAAGCTCAAAAAGCGGCCCACGTTGAACGTGTCGAAGGTTAGCTGAAAATCGTTCGGCAGACTATATTTCCTCTGGAGCAGCGGCGGTACGCGCAGCCTGCGCGCGTGCAATGTACTCCGGCGAGCAGTAAAACAAGTTTTGTAGATCCGTTATACTCTCGAGAGGGAGGCGGGGTAGGGGGGGGAGCAGGGATTGGGGGGTGCTATAAAATTACTACAGGCGCAAGTGTAATTTTACTATTTTGGAAATGAATATTTTACAAAATTTACGGTTTATTTAAACCTTTTGTGGGGCAATTTCATTACGACCCGAGAGTGGCTCTCATAATTTCCAATTCGGCGAGTAGTAGTAGATCTACAAAACTGTTTTTACTGTGAGTTTGAGGGACGGTTGGAAAGTCAATTAAAAATTTAAATTTCGCGCCATAATGTAGCAGATGAAAAAATAACGAATTTCATTGTAACGATCGAGTTGTCGCGCCCGCCATTATTTTGTAAAATTTATCACTTTGCAATGTGTCAATTTTATGCGAACGAATAAAAGTTAAGTAATTTGAAAACATCGCATTCATCAAACTTTGTCAGCTATGCGTATATGACAATGTTGACATTGTTAACAATTATAGATTATTAAATAATGGACGGCTCATGTTTTTCTTGTTTTTGTGAACTGTAATTATGGCGCGAAATTCGAATTTATAAGAGACTTTCAAAACCACTTAAACCATGCCCTTCAGATGTTTATAACAAATTAATATTACAATTAAAAAAAAATTTTTTCGAAAGTACGAACGTGAAGAATTCTACTTGCACTTTTAAGGGCTGTGTACGAAAACACATAAAAATCAATTTTTTTACTTCAACATTATCCCAAAATTATATTACCCTTTATCTTCGGCATCTCTGTGAACAAAGACACCGTATGAAAATATGTAGCTATCGATTTCTGAATTCCACCCCCCCCCCCCGGTCCATCCCCAACAGGGTCAAAACAGGATCAATGCACTTTTTTACGATTTTACTCCGTATAAAAATACCTGAGCATCAATATCTGGACTTTACCCCAATCCACCCGTAAAGAAATTTCGGAAGTTATGAATACGATGTTTGCTCCGAAACGTTTCCTAGCAAATATACTTCCGCGTCAATTCATACATTACATTTCAATTCATTCCCCAGAGGGCAGAAACGGAATAACTATATGCTTTTACACTTTTTTTGGCATCGATCTAAACTATTATTTCACAAATTTTAATATAGCATTTAATTAAGCGATTCTCGCATTTTCTTATTTTTCCTATAAAGAGAAGAGAATCGTTATGTCGAGCCAAAAACAATAGTGGCTCGTTACCAGCGTTTATTTTATTCATAGAAATCCCAGCTAATTGTGGACGTTCATCTCCATTTCAATCCGACCAATCAGAGCAGATGCCAGTAATAATGATGCTACTGGCTGCTGCTACTGCTGACGATGATGACGACGACGATGATGATACCACACGACGACACAATAGTCAAGCAAAGGACTTAACTCTATTGTACACATACGGACGTACACAATAGTAGCGAAAACGGGCATGTTTACATTTCGCTTTTTTTCCCTCTCTATCCCTGTCCGACAGTACATACAGTTCAAACCAAGGTAATCCTTTATGCAAATCGCCGCCGAGAATAAATCTTGTACTCGCGAACATCATCTATTCAGTCTTTCGACATGGCCGCTTTGAATATTTTATGTTACACTGATCCACAAGCAAAGATTCGTCGGATTAACGCGCGCGCGCGCGGCACAGCAGAGATCCCTTCACTACATCCAGTTATCGCGTATTTTCGATCTCTATATGTATACAAATTCAAGCGAACGCTCACTCGCACAAAGTCCCTATTTTAACATTGTTCGTAACATCGCTTGGGAGCGTCACCGCAGCGGCCACTTTTCACGTTCGTTGCACAAAAGCAAAGCTGATATACACGCTTAGAAAAGAGTCTCTAACCTGAACAAGATCACCAAAATCGCGACCAGCAGCCGTGAAGTTGAGGTGACAGAGGAAGGGCAGCCTCTCCTCCCTTGGTCTCCGCACCTGCAGCTCGTACGTCCGTCCCACATCTCCGTAGAGCGTGCGGTTGCACGCTGTGTACATGTAAAAGAACAAGATTCTCCCTTAGTCTGCGCACAATACCGCGTACCACCTCTCACCCCCCGCAGTCGGACGGATTTTCATCAGTCTAATGGAGGCTTGCCGCTATAGTTTCCCGTGGCTTGCGCCTGCGATTTCGCGAATATTTTTCCAAAGAGGCTTTTGTGGGTGTGGTTAGACGGGGCGGGGGCGGGGAGAGGGGTTTCTCCAAATTGACGTTCACCGCAGATCCAGGTGAATCCAAATGCCGCGGATGACGTTGTGCACAGGAATAACGTTGCGATGCAACTTATAGAATAAGTATTATTGCAGCTGGAACGCGGGAGCGTTGCAGAAACGTCCGAAAGTCACACGCGGAGAAGGGTGACGAGTAAACTTGATGCGTAGTATAGCTATGCAAAACTTCCGTACGTAAATTACAGAAAATCCGACGGAAGGATCGAAATATAATTTTTTAAGGTATGATATTCCGTGCCAAAGTATGACTTTGAGTGTTACTGCAGTTATTGCGGCAAATATAAGTATATTTAAGTATACGCATGTACACATATAATGAGGAGATTCCATGCCCTTAATGATCGTCGGTAACAGTACTATAGAAAAATACTTGCAACTAAATAAATATAAAATGAACTACGCAAGAACAAGAGAAAATTGCTCTTCCTCTCAATCTGAAATCAATAGCCATTAGCCAGAGGCAGTTACGTCGGATTACACAGCTATGCTGATTTCCAGGCAAAGATTTCCCATCAACGCGTGAACATTTTTATCTGAAACTTGGAAGACAAAGAGCAAGCATCTCTTGGATTTGCGCGATCTTCATTATATTAATTAAAATCCAAGCATTTTTCTACTGCTCTACCGTTATACTGACGCTCACCTCCGGTATATCGGATCCCGTTAACGTTACCAGGATGGCACTGCAAGTTGAAAGAAAATTCCTATCGGAAAACTTTGTAAATTTACATAGCTACTGTGCAAAGTGTGCTTGAGATTTTACTCCGAGCAAAAACGTTTCCGCAGCGCGTTCGGATGATTGCATCGAACATGTGTTGGAAACGTTCTGTTGGAACGCCTTAATTTTGTAGTAATCGCAAATATCACTAGGTGGCGTTTTGCAAACATTGCAAAACCACAAGTAAAATAGTCCTCCGTAATCTATATAGGAAAGAATTTCGGATCAACTAGTAAAGTTTACATTATTCATCCGAGTGTGACTCTCACGTTTCTGCAACTACGATCTAGCAACGTTTTTCTCGTTTCATCGAGCAAACGTTCTTCAGTTCCCCACTACTTATGCGTGTCATATCCCGGCGGTATGCGTCAATTTGAGGAATAACTCATCTTTAGGAAGAAAAATAAAAAAGTGAGGGAGGGTTATATCGCGGCGGGCAACATCGTTAGGAAAGTTATTCAATATAACCGAAACTTTCTTACCCAATTCAAGTTATGCACTACATATTTTATGCAAATGAATCAAACTCGGCTCTCTCTCTCTCTCTCTCTCTCTCTCTCTCTCTCTCTCTCTCTCTCGCTCTCTCGGCGGGCATTCATCGGTAATTCGATTAGCGCCGCGCGCGCGCGCGCATAAACTACTCTCGAAAATAACAAACAACAATTAAGCTCCGCAACTCTCGCTCGTGTGATTAAGCAAACTTTTTTACGCTCTGCTTACATACATACGGATTATACACCCTCTCCACAGCCGATGCTGTGGAGAGGGTGAGCTGAAGAGAGAGAGAGAGAGAGAGAGAGAGAGAGAGAGAGAGAGAGAGAAGAGAGTGAGAGAAGGAAAAATAGGGGATCGATATACACGTATCTATTTCAGCGGGGCGCGAATTTTATTTATACAAACGTGTGCAGCGCAGCGCGCGCTTCATGAAATTCAAAGCAGCGCGACGCATACTAGACACACGTCGTCGTCGTCCTCCTCCTCCGCCTCGCTTTCGACCTCAAAGCCGCTCGCGGTTAAATTTAAAAGGCGACGGTGTCGTGCGCTTAATTATCGAAAAACGATGCAGCTGCCAGGGACTGTAAAACATCAAGTAACCTATCGATCGGCTCCGTACTTTCGACTGTAATTAATTTTCGATATCTCGAGTCGAATTGTGTCAAACGCTTTTTTCTCTTTTCCCAGCTCGCTTTTCTTTCGATATTCGCGGAAAAAAGAAAGAATTAATGCGCTGCACCGCGCGCATATACATACTCGTACAAAGGGGATGTGTACGCCGTATACACTGCAGACGTAAAAAACTATGCGTCTGGGCCATTGTGTGTAGCAGCGCCGCGAACGATGATAATCCCTCCGAAATGAAAGAGAGAAAGAAGCTGTTTCTCTCTCTCTCTCTCTCTCTCTCTCTCTCTCTCTCTCGCGGCAGCGAGGAAGAGAGAGAGAGAGAGAAGTAACAAGCATCCAATATTCTCCGCTCCAGAAAGCCGCGCACTCTCGAAAAAAAAACCGCCGCGATAACGCATCCTTCCCTTTGAACTCGGGCGATTACAGCACGGCCTGCTGCTTTCTCCCACTCCTCCCTAAAACCCTCGTCTTCCATCATCCTCCTCCTCCTCCTTCCATGGCGCACTGCATTTCCAGGTCCCTCTACTCATCCACTTACGCTTCTCTCTCTCTCTCTCTCTCTAGCTCAAGAGGTGCACCACACAGACACATGCATATACATGGATTTCGGTGCGGGAGTCGCGAAAAAAGACACACACACACACACACACACACACGCGCGCGCAAGCGGCACTATGTGCAAGTATGTACGTGATATACTAACGAGTGCAGTAGACCGGCTCGTCGCTCTTGTCCTCGCAGTCGTTCTCGCCGTCGCAGAACTTGTCCTGAGCGATGCATAGCCCGCTGCTGGCGCACCTGTGCTCGCTGAGCTTGCAGCCAGCATCACCGCGCCCGATCAGCAGCAGCGGCGGCAGCAGCAGCAGCAGGACGAGCCGGCCGCTCAACGACATTCCGCCGCGGCGACGACTCGCGCTCTCCCCCTACAGCCGCATCCTCTCGGTAGCCCGCACTCGCATCCTCTCTCCGCCGCGGCTGCAGAGCTGCAGGGGCCCTCGCGAGGGAGCAGGCGCGAGGACGTCGAGAAGAACGGGGAACGATCAGTGCTCGCCGCCGAGCTGCTGCTGCCGCCGCGGCACGCGCGCACTGCTGGTGCAGGAGCCAGGAGCCGTTGTCTCCGACGATGCGCCCGACGACCTCGTCATCCTCGATCGATCGCCAGTGTACTCCTTCACTCGGGGACGCGAGCCGAGGACGCGGGCAAGACGAGCATCCTCCCAACAGACACGGGGCGTCCTGTCTGGGAGGGTTCAACACCACCGCCACCGCCAGACACGCAGAGTCGCTCTCTTTCTCACTCACTCAGCTCTCGGCTCTCACTCGCGGCTGTAGGTGTGCGCTGGAACTGGCGCAGACCGGGCGCGCTCGCTTGGCCGGGCCGCTGTCCTCTATATACGTGTCTACGCCTGTCCGTACACCTACAGGGGAGTAGACAGGCGCGCGCACGTCTGCGCGCTCTAACCAGTCTAACCTCCCCACCAGCGCCGCCACATCCTACCCCGAGTTCACATCTCTTCTCGCGCGCGCCATGCGAATTTCGCCTTGTGTCTGTGTGTGTGTGTGTGTGACGCTGACGGTGACGATGTGCCCGTGTGTGCGGGAACTGCAACGTCGGGGGTTAGGCTCGCGCGCCCCGGACGCGCAAGCGCGCCGAGTCCTGCTCTGCTCTCCTCTCGCCTACCCTGCCCCCTCTCCCTCCGCCGCCGCCGCGACAGTAGTCCGCGTCGCGATATACCAGCCATTCGCCCTATGCCCCCATCTGGAGTCGAGAGAGAGAGAGAGAGAGAGAGAGCAATCTACTCTTTGGCTGTGCTCTGCGCGCGCGAGAGTGTGTGTACGCTGCTGAGAATATTTTCGGAAGTATTATTGTATCTACTTTGTGCTGAGCAGTTTTTGGAAAGGCTGTCTGGGCGCGGGGCTGTACACGGCGAGCTGAATTCCTGAAAAGCGCCGACCCGGCTGAAAAGTCTCGCGGGAGCTCGGCTGCTATACCCCTGTAAATGTTGCACGAGTTATTACATGAGTAATCGCGTGACAATCATGAGAATTCACGCGACTTTTCATGTGAATTGATATGACAGTTCATGGTAGTAAGTTCTCGCGTGAAAAGCCTGAGAACTCGTATGAGCTGTCATAATGATTATTCATGAGAGTACTGATCAAGCAAGAACGTAATCAATGAAAACTCATGAAACATCAAGAGCGCCCAAACGCTAATATTACAGTAATGCAATGAAAGGACGACGCTCGCATTAATCCAGCTTTCTCGTCGCTTTTATAAAATCAATTTGATATTCTTGTTCTCGATAAGATATTCAACTTATAAGATAACGAATATGATTATTTGAAGCTTACTGTACATTACTGCGCATTCTAACGAGGGTGATGAGGGCGCTTGTCTTACTCTTTGTACACGGTATAAAAGTGTCTTATGAAGCCACCCGATGAAGCAGGTGCAGCCCTTTGAGTACTTACGAGCCCCTAATGAAAACAAAAAAACCCCCCGATGACTAACATAAGAGCTATACATGAGTATATTACAGTATGATTGCCGTAAGATATGAATACTATAAGAATGCTTTTGCAAAGATAACGAAAGATCGTATGAATATTAAGTCAGCTCATACCAATACCATGAAAACTGAAATAAATATTGTAAGAGCTAAAATAACTACCATGATCAGAGCTACATGAATATCATTATAGTTTATACCATAAATACTATCATCAAATGAATATCATATTAAATCTCAAATAAACATATGAACTCTGATAGATATGATATCAAGTCTCAAATTTATATAACGTTAATATAAAGTCTTAAATGCATACTTTATGAGATCTCAAATTAATATCGCATGAAATCTCAAATGCATTTGACATGAGTGCTCAAATGAATATCATATGATATTTTATGTGACCGTAGTGTGAGGTCTCAAATGGTAAACATGAATATCGTATGTAGTCTCGTATCAACATCACGTGAAGCCTCGAAGATACACCACATGAAATTTCATATGAGCATTGTATGCTCATTCTAAGTCCTACACAAACGCATGTATCAACACTCACGCACCTCATACAAACTCAAAAAAAAAATATATATATATATATATATATATACTATACTATCATAACTTATTAGTTCTCGTTGTATTTTGTACATTCATAATTTTTTTACGTTGTGCATATGAATTTCAGATGATAACTACATAGTACATAATTATGGTATCTATATGGTAATAAATATTATTTGAACAACATACCTCATTTTTATAGATGGAATAGCAATTAAGCAGCAATACCGTTTATATACACTCCTACAACGTGTTTAAGCGTCAAGTCGTCGCACATCTTGCGTCGTCTATGCAATACATCGCGGAATTAGCTTCGCGTAACGCTAAGGACTCCGAGCAACTTGCTGTAATTGAATTTTAACAAGTGTATAATGGATAAATTTGCTCGCTTTCGAGCAACTATACTCGCGCATGTAAATCGCGAGGAGTAAAAAAAATTTTAGTATTTGCGCCCTTTCCTGCATATTTATGAGGAAACCAGTCAGAGAGAAGGACTTCCGTATAGCCTACGAGAGAGAGAGAGAGAGAGAGAGAGAGCAGGTGACTCTCTCGCGACGAATATAAGGCAATTATAGAAAAAATGAGCGAAGCCCTTTTTCCCCGATCAATTAGTCGGAATTAATCGAGCATACTCTGCAAACGAGGTTACATTACGTGCAACGATACATAAAAGTCGCTGTAAAAGCGGCGATGACGCTGCGCGAAAAGTAAGAAATATGAACTGCATAAAGTCGTCGAGGCTCGCAGAACACAATTGACCATTCACGGGGACGTTTTGAAAAATTGGCAGAGGGATCTTAAATCTCTTCTGAATGCAGAGCCGTAAGCCCGCGTTTATCTCGGCGATTTGAGCCTTTTTAGCTTGCTCTCTCTCACTCTCGAGCTCTCGCCCCGTGTGTACATTGCATATACATGGCCGTGTCTGTGTATATAGTCGATATGCCCTTTCGAATCGTATATATGCCCCGTCGGGGATTTATTCTTCCCGTCGTCTCCGCTGTCTCTCTCTCTCTCTCTCTCTCTCGCTCGCTCGCTGCTGCTGCATGAATATACACGTTACCTATAGCCAGCCGAGCCGATAAAAATATTCTCGGGCACTAAAGGACGATGTTATTTTTCCGAGATAAACTCGCTTTATTCTATAGTCGCGACGCGTAAACAGTCGCGCGAATGAATTGCCCGGATGTACGCGTATATATTTATATATATTATTATTTTACAGGTATATACACACGCCACGTTCCGCGCGGCGCAAACTTTAGCGTTAGCGGAGACAAAAAAGGAGCTGTATTTAGCGGCGTTTAATCTATATCTTGGAAGAGTTTTAAAGGCTTTATAATGTACGCTGCAGCGAGTCCTGATTCCTCAAAGGGGGAAAGGCTTTTCCATTTTTAGAAGGTATAGTATATATACTACTCAGGGACGGCCTGCGCTGTGTATCAAATGGAATTCATTTCGCGTGATAAGGAGATCTCGGAGTCGATTGAATATTTAAATTTCGCGCCACAATGGAAACCGGGCGAGAAACAACTAATCTTTGCTTTTGGTAAGAAGGAGGGAGGTGGCAAAAGCGGGATAATGAAAAATTGAGACGTCGCGGCTTGCGTCTCAAAATCACGCAATGTGAACTTTAAACTTTGCAGGTAATTCTGCGCAAAGCAGAGAGCAAATGTCCGGACTTTCATTCTGACGAATCGTTGTTTTTTCGTCTGCAACGTTCTAGCGCGAAATTAAAATTTTTAATATACTCCCAGCGAACATCCGGGTAGGATAATCCGATCATTCGGACCCGTTCTAAATTTTACACATGAATTTGCAGGTTTGTAATGGGGCACGAATCCGAACTTGTACTTCATTTCTGAACTTTATTCAACGTGGCTTTTTAATTTATCAAATAAAATGTCAAATTTTCTTCTTGTTAAAAAAGGTAATAATTTAATCGTCCAAATATACGCTAGACAGTTAGATAGTCTTTTGGTGGAAAAAATTGATTTTTTCAAATTTTAATTTTCATCAAACATATATCTTGTAATAGGTAATGAATCTAAAGCCAGTTTTAATTTTCAAATGTATTATTAGATTAAAATATATATGGATGAATGAATATTTTTCACAAAATTGCATTTTTTCTCTAATTTAATTTTTTAAAAGTTCAAAATTCTCCATATGCGTCTACCCTTTTCACCATCAGTATTCAAATTTTAGTACAATTTCGTATGAAAATGAAGAATGAAAATTTATAAACAGAATTTCTTTTAATAAAAGAATACTGCGCCACTGTTACTCACTACATTATAATTATATATTAAATCTAATTATTTTGCGTCACAAAATTATTATATCTAATTGTAGCTATACAGTTAGCACAAAATTGTAAAAAATATATATATGAATAAAAGATTTCCCTTAATCTCTACATCTTGTCAGATCAATGTAACAATTAACACCAACATTTTTACAAAAATTTACTTTGCAATGAAAAAGTTAAAATGTTTCGTATAGAGAGCTCCACCTGAAGCGAACTATTCACGCGATTCTGAACTGTACGTATACGAAAAACTTTTCTTTTTCGCCCAACAGTCCACGAATCTACATGAAACAGTCAACGGACGCAGCCAATCGGCTAAGCCCCATACTCACGTTCATTATACTATCGAACAAGAGATCAAAGGCTGCCAATGAAAAACGCACATAGTGAAGTCTCGCGCTAAAGCCAAAATAAAAGAGCTTTCGAGACTGCAGCAAGCTCGATCTGCGCAAAATTAACCGACTTAAGGAGGTTCAATCGCTTCGTACATCAGCTGTAAAATATTAAAAAACTTTCATGATTTATTAAGGATTAGTTATTAAATTTTATCGAAGTAAAGATAATTACTTAGAAAAGATGCATATATGTACAGTTAATTAGAAAAACGGAGCAAAACGTGAAACTAGTAAATTGTACAATTTTTTATAATTACGGATGTTGGATAAAGAATAATCAATATAGAAGATCTAATTACTGTACAGATATTAGTAATTGATCGAGATACTTCAGTATAACGGGAGAACTTATAGGTATTAAAGCAGGATGCACAACTTAAAAAAAGGACAATTACAAACCACAAGATTATTCCTATTTTTATCTCGCTGTTTCCTATGAAAAGCAACTACCTTTACTTAAATCAGAATAAATTTATTCCGAAATGGAATCTCTTTAGGTATTCCTTTACGCCAAAAACAATATACTTATATAATTCTTTATCCTCGATCCATTGCAACAAATTTTCTGCCCATTTTTTTCAACGATCTATGTAGATAAAAATTATAGTATAAAAAATAAAGTAAAGCAAGGATGGATAAATTATGTAAATGTTGGATACGCTTGATGAACAACAAAACTTATCTAAACATCATTCTGAAGCGAGTTTTAAAAATACAGTTATTTCCTTTTGGCTGAGATTTTGCATACATCATCTAACGAACTATAGGTCGATATAATGCCTGACTTGAAATAAGTGCTTGCCTTATACATGCGACTTTACAGCTTTTAAATACCCAAGCAGTTTCTTGCCGCTTAGCTGTAAACCAAACGACTTGTGTTCCACCTATCATAGATAATTATTATAGTTAAACGCCTATTTTTTCTGGAACTCGTATGTTTTAAAAGTAACAGTTGTTTACAATTGTCGAAGAATCAACTTTATACAATGGCGAATTTGATGCGTCGCAAAATTTCCTTCCTGGGCAATTCGAGCTTTCTGAAATGTCTATTTTACGCCATACAAATGTTTCGGTTATGTACCGATGTCTTCGAATACTTCACCAGCGCAGCAGAAAAGCAGGTCCTACAATGTTTACTTCAGCTATACTCGAAACTAGGAATAATTTACAACTCGATCGTCTCGTGTTTATTGGTGTATCCCGTGCGTGGCTGACAATGACAAACACTTTCAATTACTGCACGGGTCTGCAGAACTATACAATACACTTCGATAACATTTTCAACGGCTTCGCGGTAGTCGGCGGAATTTTCGCCGTCTACTTCATTCTGATCAACGTTTGCGTCAACCAGAAAAAAGCCTCGAAAATTGCAAATCAATTCAGCACGCTCTATACCGAGTTCTAAAAGATCTGACGAAAAAATCGAGCAGTGTGCTCAAGCCGAGCGAACTTTACTGTTGATAAAAAGTATACATCTCTCTACTCATCTTTAAATTTCTATTACTGGGATTATCGTCGATGTACATCCACTTACTGGGATTACCGTCGATGTGATCCCTTTGACCAGTTGTTCCAAAATTTTGCATTATATCAGTATTGTATACTGAAATTTTTTCATGATATCTTTATCGATTTCTCAATGACACTCTGCAATTTTCTCTGATTCTACGCAACTTATTCTTTAGTAGGTTACCCGTGTCGCTGAGTCGACTTTCACGAAATTTGATCGATTATTATTCGCTAGTCGCTACCGTTACTCGTCATTTTTTCAAACAGTTTCTTCTACATGATATGGATTTTTCAAAATTTCATTCTACTCTTACAGTCTAGGAGTGCATTCAGTTATGATAGATCGTCTGACTTTCTGATGCTGCTGCAACTGATAATAACATTTGCGTCTGTCGTCCTTCCGATGTAGTTTTCTCGCAAGAACCGTCGGAACTGTTATCGATGATGTAAACTTTTCAACTAAGACTTTTTACTCAACGTTGTAAAAGAATCCGGTTTTTGAAAATTGACTTTACAATTTATACGATTTTGTTTAAAGAATAAAGAATGTATTCCAGCAGTTGAAAGTGACAATACTTACATATTCATGGAAAATGTAAAATTTATATTGATTAATTATTGAACAAATAAACCCAACACAAGTATTATTTCTTTAAAAATTTTAAATTAGGTTTTATTTCCAAACTTTTTCGATTTTTATTCTAGTTGCTTTAAAAATGTTTTTAAATTAAACCTAAAAGAAATATTAAAAAAGCCTAGTTTGAAGAAACGTTTTTAGTTGGCTTGAAGTAACAAGCTATCGAAGAGTGGTATTGATACTATTCATGCTACTGGAGTACATTCCTTATTCTTTAAATAATCAAAACGTATTAAATTATAAATTTTAAACTTAATTTTAAAAAGTATATAAAGCTCTTACAATTTTCAATGAAATTCTTACTGTCCGTTCAAATATTTATTTTTCTTGATATAGAGCAGAATAACCAAGGAAATCGCCTGTGAATCTAGAGTGAGTGCTTCTATGTAAGTGTTCAAAAATGCATTTTTGACACTGTAATCTTAATTAAATTTTTTTTTATATTTTAAACGATTCATTTTAGGTTTTAGAAATTTATTGCACACAATGGTTTCTCATTATTACTTTTTATTATCGGTACGAATGCAGTAAAAAATTTGTCTAATTAGATCTAAATACTCTTATTATTGTTTATCATTTTCTAGATAATAAATACTGCACCTAAGTATTTGATAATAAATCCTACAAAACACGGATCCCTCAAAATAAAAGAAGTCAGTTGTCCATAGAGATTAGAAAATCTTCAATTTTCGTTGCAAAATTTCACATTCATGACTATTTGTAAATCAGTTACCACACGTCATCTAATACTGCATATTATTCTACATGTATTGGTACTGCAAGCTAATTATTGTATATTTTAATTTATTTCCTCGATATTGATTTTTTGTATGCTTCCCTTGAATACAACCCTTGTATTACAAGCTCATTTTTATAGCTGTCCATGTGTGCTTTATTTAAGAAACAGTCTATAAAATTATAATAATCATACATCTTTGATACATACGTACAATTTTGATATTCGACGTAGAGCCTATTATTATTTTCAAACGCATTTATTATCTCCAAGTTTCACGGTGTACTTATATAATTTGTCCGTGTGCAGTAAGTTCGTGCAGCACGTATACGTACTTCCGAAACAGCATAAATAATTAATTGTAAAGCAAGTAGATGTACAGAGTCTAAACGTGTAACTAATTACAAGTGTTTAAATGTTTCACCGGCTTAAAAGGACTGTAATCTGTAAGTAAGTTGTATTAGTTTCAATTATAATATAATTTCGGGGCTAACATCTCATTCAATATTTGTGTAACTAAGTTGTACGCGTTAAATTCTATTGGATTATCTAAAGCTGCTGCATTATTATGGTTAGAACAGATAAACAAGTTACTAATGTATTAGACTATTGTAAATGTGATTTATTGAAATGTTGATATTCAATATGCGCTAAAGTTAAAATTTTAGAACAATTCGTAAAGAATGGAAGTGAAAGATCAGTAGAAACGTTCATCCCACCGATAAGCTGTAGATTGAATATTTAAAAATTTTTCAACTCTTAAATTTAAATTAAAGGTACGTTCGAATACTTCTGCACTGAGAAAACGAATCGATAAAATCTTGAAACAAAATTAGAAACCCTTTTCAGAGTATTAATAAAGTTTTAAAAAATTCTCCTGGCGATTGCTTTCATGCGGAATCGTTTTATAAATTCATCTATGAGCGTTAACTTGTCGAAAATTGCTTCTCTTAGAGACATTTTAAATAACGATAAACGGCATCAGGAAAAATCAAGCTCGTTGGAAAAAACTATTAATTCGAAAAGTTGCGTACGCGCTACGTTTAATTTTTCTTTAGAGGCGAGAAATAAATCTCTCAAGTCAAAGTTGATGTGAAACTTACGTAAAAGTAAACAAGAGGTTACACCTTAAAATTGATAACCGACAAAAACTGATATTAACTTTCTGTATCCAAAGCTCTTCCAACTACTTAAAATTGAAAATAATTGTGTGAATAACTTCGAAGGTAAAAGAATATAACCTTTGTCTATATATTAATTCCGACATTTTTCCGCAGTTATTTGCAGATTAATTTTTTTTCTCCATTTCATTGCATCGCATTCGTATTTTTTCTGCAAATCGGTCATAAATAAACAAATAAAAATCTCGATTTTTACGCTCAAAATCACCTCACTTCTATACGTACGCGTTGTACATAATCAGCTTTACCCGCTGCTGTACAAACAAAACTTTTTATGCAAAAAATCAATTTCATTCGGTATTATATATTCAACACGATGCATACCTACATACATACGCGTAAACACGTATAAGACCGGAGCACACGGAAACAGAACAGAACCTCCTGCGAAATGCGCCTGAGCAACGGCAATCCCGCGCAGCGCCACGCGTGCGTCGTCGCCATCTTTAAATCGCCCGGGCTCTCCAGCAGTCCTGCCGGCAACAACATCAGCCTGGCTCCCAGTACATGTGTGTTTGTGTGTGTGTATATATATATGTATACACCTGTGTACAGTGTAGTTGCTGGTACTGCTGGTATACACGCTACAGTTTAACGCATCCGCTGCTCTCTCTCAGCTCTCGGCTCTCGGCTCAGTCTCTCTCTCTCTTTCTCGCGCGCGCAGTAAGTATAGTGAGAAGTGGGAGAGTAAAAAAGTGCCTCTTCAGCCTTTCTCTTCCACACAGACGCACACTCACACCCCAAGTAAGTCGCGCGTTCGAGGCGACGACGAGTGACGACGACGAGTCAAGTCGAGAGTGTGCTCCCGATGCACATCGCTTTTTATATTATACGTCACGCTCTCGGCCCGCAAGGAAAAGTGAGGTTATGTGCCGCCGCCACCGATGAGTGTCTCTCCCGGTCCCGGATCGACTACAAGAATCCTCCCTCGCAGTAGAAAAAAGGCACTCCGTCCGCCGCGACTCGCCGCTGCCTCCCGGCTCAGCTGATACGCCGCTGAGAGTCCCCCCAGAGCGCACAGCTCGAGAAGATGCGGCTCCTCGGAGGGCTGCTCCTCCTGCTGACCTCGAGCCTCGGCCAGGTCCAGCAGCAGCAGCAGATGCACCAACCGCCACCCCAGATGCACCAGCAACAAGTCCCGCCTCAGCAGCAGCAGATGCACCACCAGCAAGTCCCGCCGCAGCAGCAGCAGATGCACCACCAGCAAGTACCTATGCATCAGCAACAGGTTCCTCCTAATATGCACGGACAAGTACCTCCGCCGATGCAGCAGCAGCAGCACCACCAGCAGCAGCACCAGCAGCAACCACCGCCGCCGCCGCCGCCGCACCACGTGCAGGCCCCGGTGAGCAACCAGCCCTGGTACGAGACTCTGCCCGCCGTCGCCATGGACTACAAGGTCCACATCGATCCCGGCAAGGAGGACTGCTACTTCCAGTACGTCAATCCTGGGGCCACGTTCTACGTCAGCTTCCAGGTAGGCCTCTCTCTCTCTCGCCCATATGGCGTTCAAAATTAGTGCGTCGCTCTGTATAAGTACGGACGAGAGGGACACGTATACAGCGAGTGAAAGTTGACCCGTCGTGTTTACACTCTGTGTCTGTGCCCGATACTTTCCATTTTAATTTCACTTTGTTTAACTCTCGAGGAAGCTCTCGAGCGTTAATTGCAAAGGAGGGGTGGATACACGTAAATTTATTTTTTTCTCTCAACGCGAAGAGCGCCGCTCGCTGACGAAAGCGAAAACAAGGAGTCGGTGTAAACACGGCAGTAACGAACTGCGCGTATAATTGGATTAGCCGAATTTCCTGCAGTATAGCGCCATATGCTTCCGCTGGAGTTTATTCGACATTTTGTGTATCTCCTTGGGCGCTTAAAATGTAATTGCGAGTACACACCGAGATGCACGTAATTTAAGGCTGATTGTGCCTCTATTGTCCTGCAGGTGTTACGAGGCGGCGACGGCAAGGCTGGCTTCGCCGTTAGGAATCCGTCCGGAGAGATTGTGCATCCCTATCAATGGAGAGCTAACGCAGATTACCAGGATCAGAGTCAGTACGGCGGCTACTACAGCGTCTGCGTCGATAACCAATTTTCGAGGTTCGCTGGAAAGCTCGTCAATCTCTACATCACTGTCATCAGGTGGGGCTCGATTTTCCTCAAGCACGATTTGACGGAGACTCTTCTGTCTCGGGCGATTTTTACCGATTCTTCTTACTGTTGCAGGTATGACCAGTGGGAGAAGTTTGCCAAAGAGCTGGAAGACATGAATCTTTCCGTTGAGAATGTCACGGTGAGGAAATTTTCGTAGCTTTCTTATTCGCGAAAGATCGAATAAATCCACGTAATTTAGTCGTGAACTTGATACGTGCAATTTTAAAATACTCTGCTGAAACAATTAATAGTTTTATGCAGTAGATTTATCGGGTGAATTGCGTGTCTCAAAATCAGGACGGGAAATTTACGAGACTCCAGTTCTCGACGTGTCCGCTCAAGTTAAGAAAATTAGGTGGATTTACGTGGATTTCAGTGCGAATAGAGTTCAAATTTTATTACCCCGTGTAAAACTACTTCATTTGTCCTATTTGCAGAATACTCTTATCGGCGTAGAGAAGAATATATATGAAGTCCTCCAGATCCAGCACTTCAGTAGGAGTAAAGAGGACAGAGATTACAACTTACTCTTGGACAATAATTCTTACGTTCAAAATTGGTCGTTGCTCCAAGTAGTGGTCATCATAGCCACTACGATTTTGCAAGTTTACTTTGTACGGAGACTATTCGAGGTGAAGTCGGGTGGATATTCCAGATCGCGCATATAAGCGCGTCGTGTTTGTGCAAGATTGATTGAATTTTTGACAATACTTGTGATAGCTAATTAACCGCGCCTAAGGAAATTTCAGAGTGTCACAAAGACTTTTTACACGGAGACTTGAGTGCAATGCTTAACTATTTTTCTTATACTCTCAGAAATGTTAAAAGATTTTTCGAACTATTTTTATTACCTACTTTTACATTCCTGTAAACAAAAGTCATTTATTGAAAAGTGCATTTATTATGAATTTAGTACAACTTTACAGTATTTCTTTTTATACGGAAAGTAGGTGCTCTTAACGTTTCCTTCGTTTATACGATGCAACTCGATACTTAACTCATGACCATATAGATTTTTATCAAGTTGAAAGTGAGATTTACCGTTTGTGCAAGATTGAAACTGATTATATTTATAAAAAAAAAAGATTATTCCTATATATGAAAAACGGTTTACGCAATTGTAAATGTATTTATATACAATACAAACAAAATAAATTTACATGTACTTTTGTTACAAAATGTCTTGCGCTGCTTATTTCTAATAATCATATAAGTATGTATAAATTAACTATTTACACATGGACGTCGGTATATCACAAATATTTCGAGTCTAAAATTACACGTTTACATTCGGCTGCAGCGTAGAGCTGCAATATTGTACGAAAAAAATGTCGGCAAGACGGGGACATTGCATCCAGTCTGAAAAATGAATGCAAACACCAGCTTCACGTCTAAAGTAAGGAAAGCGACTGTTTGGCTCGTCGCTGAAGCACGCTACCGCTGAGCGCCAAGAACCGGTGCCTCTGTCGCAGATTACGCGCTCGCACGTGCTCCGACGCGACCTCCTTGGTAAAGTTGCCGGGGAACCAGCCCTGCTCGCCGTCCAGCAGTTTCTCGCCGAACAGCCAGCCGTCGTTCATTTTGCGCAGAACATTAATAACGTCGCCTGAAACGATAATCGATCGCAGAGTTGAAGCCGCCTATATCTGCCCAGCATCTGCGGCAGTTGTTATATCGGGAAAAAATTCAACGCACCTGGCTGCAGCGCCAACTCGTCGGGCTGCACGGGCGCGTACGAGTGCAGTGCCATGACCTGGGGACAGTCCCAGGACTCGTAGAGCGTCTCGCCGACGCAGGTGGGCTTCGGCGGCGAGACCGCGTCGAGCCACCTCTCCTTCTCCGTGTCGTTCTCGCAAGTCAGCACGTACTCCACCTGACGACCCGCGTGATTCTCCAGCAGCGTCAGTACCATCGCGTGCCTACCGGCGAACGGAGAGTCCTCCGGAACCGATTCGAGGGCCACCATGCTGCGCTTGCACGTTTCCATTACGCTGAACGTCTCTTCGTTCGAGCTGCGCCGAGAGACGAGCAGTCGACGATTAATGGCAAGCTCGTATACGCGTGCACTATGGCAAAAGAGTATTGAAAAAAACTCCGAGACTCACTTGGACTTTAATTTCGTGACTAGAAGGTAATCCGTGAGCAGCATCAGCATCAGCGGCGTCTTGTGGAATTTCTTGCCGAAGGTCAGCTTGTACTCGGTGTCGGACTTGGTTGACAACTGGACGACCGTACCGCTGCGCATGAGCTCGCGATCTCGCAGAGTTATCGGCGGCACTTTCGGGGAATATTCCAATTTTCTGTGTCGACGAGCAATCGTAAATTACAGTAGAAAGACAAATGTTCAATTGTGACTCGTGCAAAACTGCCGTATATACCTGGCCAAGGCGTCCATTTCGTTGCGTCGCTCGGCGAGCCTGGCGCCTTCGTTGCACTTGCCGACGACGTCGCTGAGCGCGGTGAGTACTCTCTCCCAGCTGAGCCGTTCACTGTGCTCGACGCTCAGCCTCGAGAGGACTGCGTCGGCCAGTAGAGGCAGCCTTTTAACGAGGAATGCGCAAAAAACAAGCGGTTAAGAAAACATTTCTGCGCGCAATCGATTACGACAAGCGTGCAGTGCACACTCTATATCAAGAATTTGCACGGTATTGAGTTGAACTAACGAGCGAAAAGAAATGCTGAATTCAATTGAGAGGACATTACTGGATTTAATCGCTCTTACCTGGTGATTCTTTGCATGGGAAGCATAAGAAACGAGTGAAGAGACAGGCTCTGGCAGTTGGGCCGCATCTCGATGCGCGAGACCGTCTCCAGAAATTTGTAGCCCTTCTTTGCCCTGCGAAATCAATGAGCGAATGTCTATCGAGTGCGCTTCGCCAAAAATGAACAAAGACGCTGTATCGATCGAAAAAAATCCTGTACACATACCTGAGCTCCTTGAGCGCAGTGTCGATGCTCACTTGATTCGAGCAGTAGTCCACGTATACCTGGCAGCTCTTCTCGCCGTGCTTGAGGAGTAAATCGGGAAGCTTCGCGAGCATCGGATCCTCGCGCCAGATCGACTCGAGCTCGGCGAGAAATCGTTCCGAGGCGACGAGGACGTCGGGCACCATGCCGAACAGCCTGTCCCGTTCGGCTGGCGTTAGGATCTCGTGGACCAGTTCCTGATTGCTGGCGAACTCGTTCTCCAAGACCCGCAGCGAGTTTAGGTAGGACGCTTCCGACGTCAGGATCTCGAATTTCGCCTCCTGGATTTTACGCTCCTCCATGGAGAGGCTCTCTGCGGATACGTCGAGAAATTTTCGTAAGCTTAGTTTGGTGCGACTTGATTTCTTCGGTTGCGTGCGCCGAATATCGATTGGAAATTCAAATTTGCTTTGTCCTGCGATTATCCGTCATTTTACGCAGTTTAAAACTATACTCGCAAAGTGTCAAAATCGCACGTAATGCTGCAAACCGCGCGTGAGATATTTATAACTGTCGGCGAGTCTCAATTTTCGTACTACTCTCCATAAAATATTGACAAGTGTGCAAGCTCGAAACGAGCGCGAAGCGAGCTAAGTAATTACACAACACAAGAGTTATTTCTATTTGTCTCTAAGCAAATTAGCGATTTCTCAGCGCGGCGCGAAATTTGAATTTTTATTTGACTCTCTCGGAGTCGCTTTGAGCCGCGTCATGAATATTTACCATGCTGACATATTTCAATGAAATAACATCGCCGATCTTCTCTCGGACAAAATAAAAACGCGTCGTTACATCAATCAGCCGATCGAAATAACGAGTTCACAGAATATACGGCCGATCCTGAAAACGACACACTCGCGCGCGCTCACACACACACACACACGTGTGGGTATACAATATAATAATATAATAACAACTGTGTACATCGACGCCGTTGTCGAAGCATGATTCTGACGCGATGGAAATTATTGCAGGCACTCGGTGCGGGGACAGTGCGCGCAGCAGAAATGGCGAAACTCAATTGTGCTCTCTCGCGGCTTGTGTATTATACAGACTATAGAGATATACTTACGCAATAGTCCGCTGTTTATGACCTGTGGCGTTTGGCACCAGAGGGTTCGGTGTCCAGGCTTAGCGAGATCCGTCGTCACCGATGACGGAGTCAGCTCCTCGACCTGCGAGCGCACACGGACGAGAGAGACAGACAGAGGTTTACAATTAGTCGGATAATGAAAATTTATTTTCGACAACTACATATAACTATATCACTTGATTTATTGCACAATAGCCGATTCCGTTATATCGCGCAACCTGCCGTTGAGAGCCGCGCGTATAAAGCGATAAAGCCATTATACGCGCGCGCGAGAACCGTAGATAATTTATCGGAAGCGAAATTTTTACGAGCGACTAACGCTTCCGCCTGAAAATTATTAGCCGCTTTTTCGCGCGCGCGCGCGCGCATCACAACGAGAAGCGCCGTTATATGTCTGTATAGATGCGTATAATAATGTTGTCAAAGCCTCGTCGATAACACACGACGCTGGTGCATAAAGGCTATTCATCACTGATCCGGTGAATGGCGACTGGACAATAAACAGCCTTAAATTACCTCCTCGTAGCCGTCCGAGTCCGACTCAAAGGCGACCCGAGTCGCGGCCAAGGCGTAGAACTGGTAAAGCGGTTCCTCCGTTAAGACGCTGTAGTGGTCTGGAAGGGAAAAGAATAATGCAATATTTATACAGACTGCAGTTGGCCGCTGTGCAGGTGGATTTGTTAGAAATTCAAATTTCGCGTCGTATCAATGCAGCAGAGCCTTTCGTCGTTTTGTAATATGTGAATATGTGATTCGACATTTTACAACATTTCGTATTTGTCTGAGTATGTTTAGGAAATTTTGGAAACAAAATTTTCTTAAAGGCACACCTACCAGACCTGTTTTTTCTCGTTCGTTAGGTCATTTTGAAAGAGAAAAAGCTCGCTTGCATTGCGAATACTATGGACTTTTATAAAAATTTCGTTAGAACGAAAATGTCTTAAAATTCATGAAAGAATGTTCTGAAATTTTTCAGATTGATCCGGTACAATTTTTCATTTTTCAAAAATCCTAAAAAATCGAAATTTCAGAAAACGTCGTAACAAATCTGAAAAAATTTCAGAGTATTCTTTTATGAATTTTAAAACATTTTCGTTCTAATGAAATATTTTTAAAAGTCCACAGTTTTCGAGAAAAAAATCTATGAATTCTTAGTCATGTTTACTCCGGAAAAAAGTATACCTACGATCAGCCATGCACGCGAGCTTTTTCTCTTTCATAATGACCTAAGGAACGAGAAAAAATAGGTTTGGTAAAATTTTTTGCAACTTTTTCGTCCGAGTTGTTTCCGCAATTTCCTGGACATACTCATATATACTTCAATATCAGTACATTATTCGGTTTTCGCATTGAATTCTATGTTACGTGTCTTTCAGATCTCTTCAATACCTGACCTTAAAAACTTTGTAGGTCTCATGCATATAGTTAGCTGTAACTTAAATTCTATTATTATAATTATAAAAGCGAATAAGCAGTTTATTCATCTGTACAGTACCTATACTATTATGTTGCAATTTGAATATTTTTACAATCAAGTATTTTCTTACAGAGACAATTACATCTTTTGAATGCATCAGATGTAGCTTACTTAAAATGGCAAAAAAAATAGTGAAAAAGTGCAACTATCTAAATTAGGAAAATAAGGATGGAGCAATTACGAATTATTGAAAAGAATACAATTTTATCGTCAGGTTGAAACAGACGATGAACAGGCTACACGCAAACGAACAAGTAAAAAAGGTGATCAATTGGGATCAGGAGATTGAACAAGCTAATATTTAAGGAAATTATAAAATAAAAAAAGCTGGTTTTATTGTGCTACGAACGATGGACAGAATTCGCAAAAAAGGAGACAGATAATCTGAAATGAAAATGAACCATAAAATCTGCAGCATATTTGTAATTGCGAGGTAGCTCGGAGAAAAAATGAAGAAGAATCGGCAGAAGAATGAGTTCATTGAAATTCAATGAAGTAATCTGTTAAAGTCTGCAGCATGGTTAAGATAGATTTAAGAATTCTTTATGCATAAGGCCTGATTGAGCTGAACTGACTTGCTAAATTAACATCGTTGCGAGACAGTGGAGGTCTGAAAAAAAGTGCGGAAAAGTCGAAACTCACCAATGGCCGCTTGATCCTCGACGTTGGTCGCCTCCGCGGGCTCTTCCCTGTACAAGCCGACCTCCCTGTACCAGTTGCCGTTCGCGTAAATCGGCTCCTCTTTGCTCTTCTCGCTCTCGCTCTCCTTCTCGCCGCCGCTACTCTTGTCGAGATAAAAAGTGGACAGGGCGGAGCCCGAGCTCTTCCTGAAGTGTTTCTTGAAGCTGCAGAAGTACTTCCTGTTGTCGGCCGGACTGGCAGCCGAATTGCCCTCGGGATGGGGCTCGGCCTCGCCGGAAGCTCGCCGCCGCATGCGTCCGAGGCTGCCCTTGGTGATGATCCAGGAGCGGCGCAGCATCTTCATGCGGCGACCGAGAGTGTGGCCGAGAAGACTGGCTTCTCGGGGCGGGGGTGGGATGGGTCGAGTGGGTGGCTCCTGCAGGCTTAGGTGGAGGGACGGATTGGGGATCGTGGGGGTCGTTGCCTCCGTTTCCGAGTCGCTGCTGAAGTCGTCCGGCTCGTACGTCTGCAGAGTCTCGTAGTTGCTGTCGTCCGACGAATCTGCAAGATAATGCGGTGGGGTTCACCTTAGTCTGGCTGATATGAAACTGAAGGCGACGAAATTTATTAATCTATTCAAAAGTATACGTTTTCTTTTAACTTGAAACATATTCCGAAATCTAAGTGACCACGCCAAACGAAAAGTATCGGCAATGCTTTAAATAAAATATTATTTAAACTCTGGGCTTAAAAGAATGAAAAGTCATTCTGAAAAGATTTAGTATTATGCTCTTTCAAAAAAAAAAAAAAAAAATTAATTCTGATTAAAAAGATTCTGATGAATTTTAAAGCAGTGTCACCAGCTGCCTGCTTCAATTTATATGTAAATATATATAAAGTGCGATGAGTAATTCTGCGCATTTCAAGTGCAGATTTTATCGCGAACATAATTTATTAAGCCTCAAATTGATGTGAGAGGCGCACCTCAATATTTTGCTTCCATAAAGATTTCCCACTTGCCATATTCAAAACGAATAATACTTTCGAAAGCAAGAATCATTTTGTCTCAGCTTACAATAAGCTGCGCTAACACTAATAAAAAATTCAAATTTCGCGCCCCCATATATAACAAATGAAATAGTACTAATATATCAACATATTATTAATGGTGAGAAATCATACTGTGAATAAATCTTTCAATAAATGTGAGACATAAATTCAATAAATTCAATACACGTGTGCCCATTAAATTACATTTTATATTATCTTACCACATGACATTTGAATATTATCTCAAAATCGCCTAATTAAAATACCCATCAAAATCAGCAATATTAAAAATAATAGACAATCACCACACAACCGAATGCAATAACATACAAAATCTCGTTAAAATTGGATTTAAAAATTTAAATCGTGCATTATTTTTCATCCAGCACGTTATGGCGCGAAATTCAAATTTTCAATTGACTGCCAGATACCCACGAACCAACACAGCATTATGCATATAGAATACTTCAGCGTCAGTTTTGTCGCTTGGTCAATGTTGCATGCAGCCGCTCGTCGCTGCATGGCCCCTCCGAATGCTAATTCACCGCTTGCCACATAGCGCTTCCTCTCCCCCTCCTCCCCCCCCCCCCTCTCTCTCACTCTGCAGCCCGAGAGATAATAACTCGCACACACTTGGGTGAGAAAGACGCGGAAACCAAGTATTCCGTGTATATAGTCGAGGCATACATACTGCGCTCAGTTTAGCCAAGAGCGAGAGATACGCGATGAAATTGAATGTAATTCCCTCTTGGCTCTTCGTCAATTAAAAATTCAAATTTCGCGCCACGACGACGGCAGACCGCGAGAATGGGACTAACATGATTATAGAGGCTACTGGAGTAATTATTGAAAATTAAGCCGTAGTCGTCTGCTCTGTTTTGTAATTGTTTACCACAGCTATATCCGAAAGTTTCGAGTTTATGGTACCAATGTTTTGATGAGAGAAATTTTAATTTAAGGGGGCTCGAAATCCAAATTTTACCATAACAGAGCGGTTGACGTTTGTAGGTGATAATCGTACTCTATCATTTTACAATAATTTAATATACAAACATTTAAAATGATTAGAGCAATTTATTCAAGTACTTTTCTCGCATCAGCGGCCGATCTGCCGATAATAATTGGCCTCCCCTTAATCTTGAACATTACAACGAATTAACTCTTCTTGTAGCTGTATTATATAATAAAAACTTAAAACTTTGTAAAATTACAGATAATTACAAATAAGAAAAAACTAATTAATCATGCTTCCATCTACTACATTTTCGAGGATAATTTAAATTTTTAATTGACTACACAAAACCCCCTTACGAACTCCAGCTCAGCCGAGACTAAAATAAGTGTTGTATAGTAGCTCAATGATGTCGCAGGATGTGCGGCGAAGAATGGACTTTTATAAGGAAGAGAGTGCGGAACTTTTTCCAATAGCTACTGCGAAGTTCCTCGAGGGCAAATTAACGCTCGAGGGAAAGCCAATGATTTCCGTTTCCTCTACAGTATACATATCTATACTTGTAACTATATACTGCGTCTGGGGATTACTCAGCTGACCGCACTTTTTCTTTGACAATTACTATTGTTTCTTCGAGTCGATGTGGTTTGATTGTGAAAATCGAGATTCGTTATATTGGCGAAAAATGCTTAATATTTTTCAAGGAATATAAAATATATATACAATATGATCGGCAGGTGGTTTTGCATTAGTTTTGAGAGCTTGGGTAAGGAATTGTAGAAACACAGATTTGAGAGCACTACACGCCGGGAATACAATATACCATTGTTTTGCCTCATAATATAAGTGTAGAAGCCTCTTCTCGACTGTTCAAAGAAACTGCGGTGAAAAATTTTTTTAAAATGCTAATCATTGGTTGGCGAAACTTTGGCCTTAATTTTGTAATTAAGGCTTTTACGCACTACGGTTATTTTACTATCGTCGACTATAAATGGATACTTTTAAATAGATGCGAATTTTCTTCATAATTTTTATTAAATTTAAAACTTTTCTGTAAAAAATGTTTCCATTTGATTAACGGCTTGGCCAACATTGTTGATCGACCTTATGCCAGGAAGTGAAGAAATGATTTCTGTGCGTGTAGTAAGAAATATTTTCTTGATTCAGGAAATAAATTTTTTCAACTATGAAAATTGATCAACCAACAATCAATAAAAATCTGGTTTTTACGGTTTGATTATAAAAAATATTTTCAATCCAACAGCATATACTTTCTCTATTAAAAAAAGTATTCAAAAAAGACAACTATAAAAATAAAAAATTTAGAAGCTAATAAATCTTTTTTCCTTAAAAGTTGAGTATATACATGATACATGTTTTGCGTTTTGTTTCAAAGGTCAAACAAAAATATAAAAAAGTGTAATTCTACCCGAAACAATTACAAACCAAATTGAGGGTCAACATAGAAATAAGGGCTAATTTTTGCTTTTACTAAGTACTCTAAAATTATGTTCATTTCAGAAAGTTCTTATCAGATAACTTCTTAGTTTAAGAAAATATTTTCTAAGCACATCAGAATAAATATTTACTTAAATTTAATCAATTATTTGTAGTTGTATTGATATTTTTATTTTTTTTATGAGGCTATCATGGTCAAATTTCGGGCCGCAGTGTAAAAGAAACAATAACAAATTTACTAATAGCTAATAACAGATCATCAAAGAACTTTAAATCCTCGGCATCAAATTTTATTGAATCAGCGAAATTATGTAAGAACTGATGTACGGTGAAATATTATTTAATTACTAATTTATCAAATAGATATTAAAGTCCATTCCAATTCCTGTATCACTGGCTTACAATCGAATTAGCTATCCATATATTCATCTTGCACATTCCGGCGCGCGAAATTTGAATTTCCAACAAAGTCTTTCAAAACGTTCGAGTTATATATATCCCGAAAAAACAAAAAAAAACCCTCCCACTCTGCCGAAAATGTCGCACCTTCGGCAACGTAAACCGTCGCCTCCTGCCAGTCGTCCTCCAGCAACAGGCGCATCTGCACGAGTCCCTTGGATTCCTCCTCATCTTGCGGTACCGCGACGGGCAGCTGCTCTTCCTCTTCTCGTCTCCTTGACTCGTCCTCGCTCTGCAGCGGTCCCAGCAGCAAAATCGTTCCAGCGCCGAGGCTCACGGCCACTTCGCGCGCACCCAAAATTACAGATTCGTTTCATTTTTATATTCACACGTACGTAGTCGAACACTTACATGCACAGAGAGACGCACACACGCGCGCATTAGCCGAATAAAAGTTCTCAAGGTCGGGCCGCGATCTTACCAAATCGGGAGAGCGCCCAAACGGATCTGCGGTTGGGAAACGAGCTGCTCGTCGAGACGCTGGGTTTTTTTAGGCTTGTTATTTTCTGCGGGATATAAGCCGATGCCGAGCGAGGTGAGAGCGTTTTGAGGAGAGAATTTTTTGCCTCCTCGGCGTGCAGAGGTCGCTTTCTGAGATTCCAAGTTATTTTACTGGGAATTTCGATTTGGGCGAAGGGCTTGCAACTCGTTTGATTTTCAAATTAATCAACCATTTTTCAATTTAATATTCTTTTTGCGAGTTAAACAGGTTCAAAGGATTATGTCTAATCAATATACTGTTCCGATAGAATTATCAACGATATTTTGAGCAATTTCGTAATTGTTTGTCAGTCTAATTTCACGGTTTTTTTTCCCGTAGTATGGTAAATTTTTAAGGATAAACTGTACCGGAGAAACTCTAAATTATTTCAGTGCTTTTCAAGTGAATTTTGAGATCATGAATATATTTTTCAAGCTTGACGCTTTCACTTCGGCTCGATCCATATATGACTCATAAATTTACGAAAATCATGTTACATATTATACTTTATACCAAAAAACAAAATGGAAAATTTAGTAAATGGTCGATATTGCTTTTCATTTTATGAGTCCAATAAGAACATCGAAATAGTTTACAAAGTTTTAAAACTTTTTACATTCTTGAAACACTTGGAAAACCGGCTCATGCAGTGAAAGGAGCCATCGGGACTTTTGGTCGTACGATATTTTATCATGAATTATCTTCCACTTATACAGAGCTACAAATAAAATGTTTATGCAAAAATCAATTACAGTTAAAGATAAAAAATTGGAGTTGTCCAACTCGATCGCAATCAATGCTTTTGTAATCAATTCTCTTTATTCTTTACTTGTATTTGACTTTAGCGTAAAAATTTAAATTTTTTATACGCTGATGATAAAATATCGTCTGACTCGAACTTGTGTTCCCAACTTGAATGGAGTAAATCAAAATCAACATTTTCATTCCACGCTGTTGCCCCGAGCTGAGCGGACGTCTCCAAGATCGCGATTTTTTTTTCAATCCCAACAGCATCTCTCTCGCGTACGAAGACGCAAAGCCAATTACAAGAAAAAACTCGTTAACCTCACAATTCCATCAGCTCCGAGAGACAGAGACAGAGAGAGAGAGACGCTGTCGATTGCCCAAGAGAGAAAACTCCGAGATCAGCCCGCATAGCGTCTCCCGCACAAAAGGCTCCACACGAGAGCTAATCCAAACATCGGGCAACTCGCGACCGGATCGGCAAAGCCATGCAAGCGTGCACTCCTCTCTCTCTCTCTCTCTCTCTCGCTCGTTGTATATAAGTAAGCCGCGCAGCGCTCTCCCGACCTCTCTGGCGAGTCGCGCTGCATGCACGCACACATTCACGCCTCGTATTCTCACTCAAACCTTGGGTATTGGGTCGCCGCGAGGGCGTCTTCAGGCTCTTCCTCATCTCATGGCGATCTGTCCGTACCGATCTCTCGAGCCGATTTTCCGCCGATACCGCGACTACCGAGTCCCCGTACGTACGTGTGCGCAGTGTATGCGCGCGCGAGTCCGCAGAGCTCTCTCTCTCTCGTCGCGAGAGAAAAAAAATTATCGCGCTGCGTTTAACGGACTCGCGGCTGGGCTGAGGTGCGCGCGCCGCCGCGTCTCGGCCGTGACTGAGAGCCGCGCGCGCGCTTTCACCTCGTCGGCGCTCTGTAGCAGCTGCTTTTATAATATACGTATATACATATACCACATGTATATGCACAAGGAGGCTACATCGCGCGCGCGGTGTGTGTGTGTGTGTGTGTGTGCCTATACGTATTACGTGCATGTGTACAGGCCGCAGGAGTGAGCGAGAGAGATATTCTGTTACACGCACGCACGCACTGTGCAGTGTGACTTGCAGCGTTTTTTATTTTTTCCGTTTTATTGTGGCCGATGCCGAGCCGAGATCGGTACAGTGCAGCAGAGCCGGTCCGACGCGCGCGGAATGCGGTTTTGCGCTTTAAATTGCGCGAGGAAGAGAGCTTTTTTTCTCCTTTTCGCCGACAATTCGAGTTAAGTGGACGGCGTTTAAAGCTCGCCGCGGTAGCGCGAGGGATACTCGCTGCACGCTAGGCGTATGTTGGTCTCGGGACAACGAATTACGCGTATTAACAAACAGATAGGATTCTCCTCCGACGGTTAGCGAGACGAGTTGCATAAGGAGAGACGACGGCGGAGGTAAGTAAGAGTTTGCGCCGAGAGAGAGAGAGAGAGACAATGTGAGATATGGGAGTGTGTTCCCATTGCTGCGAAGCCTTCTTTTCTTATACGCGTCTCATTTTTTTTCTCGCGCGCGCGCGCGCGCGCGCACGTCTAAGTGTATGCGTCTTTCTGAAAAGCGTATAATTTAATTTTCGACCGGGAGATCGCTAGGCCATGATAGACGCCGAGCCTATGAATTAATTAAGCGCGAGTTGAATTTCTGGCGCCTATATCTCGTTGAAAATGGAGCAAGTTTGAGGATCAATAACAGTCGTGTCAATGAAAAATGGAAATATCTTTTCCAGTGTAGTTCTTCAAGGTTCCGGCGCTTTTTATATTTTTGAAATTTGACATAAGCGTCTAATGAGTCTGTTCCAATTGCTTACAGATTATCGTCATAAAATAACCAAATTCCACTGCGGGAAGGTAAATTTAACATTGCTTTAAGTAAAGAAATTAAAGTCTGTACAAAGAAGCTTTTAACGATGAATTATGCTATTCTTGTAGTACATTATCAATTTTTTATTGAAAATTCCAAAGTACGCAAACATTAAAAATGAAATGATCAACACGTAAGCTTTTTTATTTAGCAATTATAAACTTTAATTACTTGCTCTTTTTAAATCTAAAATTTAAGCTAATAGTTTGAAAACAATGCAACGTTTAACTCGACCAAATAGGACAAATTTTAATGAGACACAGTTATTCAATAATTTCTTAATCTATAAACTAAAAAATAAATACATTTCTATACAATTTTTATACAATATTATTTAAAACATTTTTAAATTAAAAATGTATACTGTTTTAAATAATATCGGTAAAAATTACTAGAGCCTTAACGTGTTACCTCAAACGAATTTACACTCGTCATTTCTTATAATCATTTCTGATTTCACTCTAGAAAATGGTTAGTTATATTCATGAGAAAAGAAGTTTCATAACTTGTCAATGTTTAATACAGGAAAGAAGATTATTCTAAAAATCAGGCTGAAATGCAAAATTTTGCTATTTTTAAAGTGATTTGATTTTCTTCAAAAATTGGTATACAAAAAATATAAATTCATGAGCTTCGTGAAATTCAAAGAATTTGAATTTGTCTTGTGGCTTTTTTTGCCTCCTGCCCTGTAAAAGTAAACCAATTTCGTTGGTCAACGTGCTAATGACATGGAAGCAGCTTTTTACAAAATATTATCCTGTTGTAGAAAATGCGACGAGTGGATTAACTCGTTTACGTGTACCGGCGCATGAACAAAATTTTTTGAACGATATATAACGATATTAAACTGGTTGGATTATGTGTGAAGTGGTCAATCTGTATCTTTTTATGCGAAGGTCAACGAATTAAAAAAATAAATAAATAAATAAAAATTTTACTAAGAAGCCGATGTGTCGTAAATAAAAAGAAATTCAAACAAAATACAGACGTGTATCTGAATCATGGAAAGTACAATAATAACAACATTTTTAATATAATATGGTTAATCAAATGGTGTAATTGCTGATGTACTACACTTAATACGAGTTCATAATACTGTTAAAAAAAGGTTTATTTTTAATCGCAAAATACAGCGAATTCGATTATAAATTTGGAAATATGTGTTTTTACTTTGAGTAGTGTTTCATTCTAACGTTACCTGCATTACGTCTATTTAAATAAAAGAAAAATCCTGCTGAAATAATGTAAATAAGTGAAATAAATGTAAATCATTTAATATAAATTACAATTTGTTAATACTAATAACAATTTTAATTTTAATTTTAATAGTACTTAGTTTAATAAATATTATAAATACTAAGTAAGCTTCTTCTGAATCAAGATAATATTTCGCATTTTTCTTACTCTCTGTGAAACTACGTTGATGACTATAATTATCCTTTTCGTTTGTCAATGAATAGGATAAAAAAGTTGCGGAATGTTATTCTAAATAGTGAGGCAAAGTGCATTGAAACTTTCTAGGCAGAAATTTCCCTATTCATACCGTGATTTGTATAATCATCTCGTTAACGTGCATATTCAATGGAGGCATTATTTTTTAAAACTTTAATTATTTAGCAACGTTCAAATTCATTTATTTATAAGCATCGCTTTAATTTTGCTTAATGATAACATACTGTTATCGAAAAGTCTTTTTTTAACCACAAAATAACTATAGGAATAATCTTAGAAGGCTTCTATTCGGATTGGAGTGTCTTCTAAACGACTTTCTACTAAAATATCGTCTTTATAACACGACACTTAGCAAACGGACATATAAATGTTTGACTGTAATAAATAAAAATAAGTCAAGCAGACTTCTCTGCAGTCGTGCAGCCAACCGCCGGTTAAAATTTTTCCCACAGACTCGCATGACGCTCTGATTCGCCGCTTCGCACAGATCCGCCGTATCACTTGTCATCATCAACAAGTGTCACCAACACCATCGAGTCAATAAATCAATATTCGTCTTACGACACACCACATACAACGGCAGTTCCTCGTTCATTAGCCGACACACGGCACCTGTTGACGCGTCGTCCCCACGATGCAAAAAGAAGCAAGCGTGTACACACACACACACACGAGCCGTACGTGACATCGTCTTTTCTTTTTCGCTACATACGTGCGCGCGTAACGAAATTCACGTAATATACACACAGAAGGACACATTGTTTCGGCGAGTTTTCACAAAAGTCATGTAATTGCGCCAGTCGAGTTACGTGCATGTGCAGTTATCTTGTAGAGAGTGTTTCTATTTCTATCTCCCGACTTTCTGACAGTCGATTAAAAATTTAAATTTCGCGCCAAAATACAGCTGATGAAAAAGTAATTAATTTTCTCGTTAAAATATAATTATATAGGATTCAAATTAAAGTATATGAAATACGATGGGATGCTTGACCTCCAGTTACGTGAAATTGAAAAAAATCTGATGAAATTACGAAAAACCAATGTAGATATGGTCTCTTCGTTGTGTATAATTACATTTACCATTTTACAATATATCGCAAGTTTACATAACAGTTTATCTTGACGACCGTAGTGTATAATTAAAGTAACTTTCTTCTACAAGGATAGTTTTTTTGATTATGTATATTTATTATTTTTTTTAATTGTTCGTAATTTAACTTTTAAATTGAGTGAATAAAGGAAACTGAAAACTCATTGTTTAAAATAAATAACATAAATTATAAGCTCTTTTGAAAGTGATCTTTACGATGGTTCGAAACTGCATCTTTTATCACATCCGAAAATGATGTTTCCAACGCCGTAAAAATTATAGTTTAACATGATAATAAGTCATCTCTTTAGCTTGAATACACAAGATCTCGTCAGCTGCATCATGGTGCGAAATTTAAATTTTTATTATTGAATAATGCGCAAAAATCAGGTTACCCAAACTTTCTTCGTTCGGGGCATTAAAAGCATAAACTTGAAACTCAAAACCTGCAACAATCTAAACGATCAGTTGTTGGTCTTTCTTTCATCTGCAACACGTTACAGCCCGCGAAATTCGAATTAATTCTCAGAGCCCCCCTCAAACCAAAAAAGAAGCTTCGACAAGGACTTTCTCGCATTTGCATAATATGCAAGTCTGCGCGCCCACAGTTTTCGTCGCAACTCGAAAAGAAAAAAAATATCGCCGCCGCCGAGCTCTCGAAATTAATCTCGCGAGTCTCTGTTATCTCCATAAATCTGCGCCTGTGCAGCAGCAGCAGCAGCAGCAGCAGCATGAAATTACAAAATCCGTCACGTTTGTCCCGGAGCTCGGAGAGGAGAAAATTCGGTATAAGGATGTATCGATTTGGCAGAAGCGTTTTACAGTAGTCGTCGCGCATACACAGCCGGCTACACACGGGGAGAAAGTCGTCTCTCGAATTATATGCGTCGCCTCGGGCTTGCGTACGTGCGAAGAACCTCCGGGACACACACGCGGGCACGGTTTTCTCGATTCTTTTTCTCCCATTATGTATGGACACAGACGCATACCTCGGCGGAACAGCGGAAAAGCGAGTCTGGCGACTGCTCCCGTTCGAAAGTAAGGAGGTTTTCGTTCTCTCTCTCTCTCTCTCTCTCTCTCTCTCGCTCTCCGCGAGCTGTAAAACGAGGGCAAGAGAAGCTTTTTAGCTCGCGGATGCGACTCGCCCGCGCGCGCCTGCGGGGAAAGGAGTTGCTTTGCTTTTCATTTGAAATGGAGATTTTTATGAAATTTCGAGGAGTCTTTAATGTGACTTTGAAATATGTGTGCTGGGGAGGTAAGATATTGTGCTGTTTTCGTTTGGCACGTTTTAGCTGTGAGTTTTCTGGGAAATGGTGAAAATTCGGTGGAAACGCTCGATTTTAAATGAACACGGCCTTATCCATACTAAATTATTAAGAAAAAGCTTGTTCAATGAACTATGCAAAGTGGTACAATTAGTCGGTGAAACTTGTTGATGTAATTAAAGCGAGTAGACGCGCTTTAATTGAACATATGGTTCTTGGCTGAAATTACTTTGACACCGTGACCAAAAAGTTCTTTGCTAGTAGCTCACTTCAAAACCTTGCATGACGTTTATTTTGTGCGCTTACAGTTGTAGAAACATTTTAAAAAGGTGTTATGCTAATAACAGAAAACCAAGCTTACTTTAAAACCTTGTAATAACGCTTCTTCTTCACAAGTACAGTTAGACGAGTGCTTTAAAAAAGTGTGGTGCTCAAAGCAGCACATTTTTCTGAAATGTTTATTGCAAATCTTTGCATAATATCTACTTAGCAAGTAGTGATGACACTTTGAAAAGCTTTGCGTTATACCAACAGAAAAGTAGCTTTTGAAAAAGTTTACTTTAAAACTTTGAGTAAAATCTTTTTCATCCAATTATACGGTTATAGAAAAACTTTAAAAAGTGTTAAGATATTTCTTGTGCTATACTAGCGAAACACGTTGGTTCTGTGAATCCCAACACTGCTTTCTAGCAAATTCCACACCGTAAATTGACAAAACGTAAAAAAAAGTCTTCGTCCCAACTATACAGCTATAAGTATCGAGATAACTTCCTCAGCCGTGAGAAGTGGAATGTTATTTTCGTATCTATACGTCCACTTTCTAACGATATATCCTTTTAATCCGCCGGCGAAAGAGTGGATGTAACGAAGATACCGGTTCGCGATTGCGCAATCGCTTTTATTGCGTTCGGCAAGTATTTTCCCGAAATTTGAGAACTAATGACAATCGAGTTTTCCACCCGTGTACACGCAGCACATCTCGAATATTACATAAATAACATAATTTTCTCACGTATCTTCAACTCCGCAGTTGTATGTAGGTTATTGGCCTTCGACACGTACGTAACGCACGTCAGGCTAATTTATCGCTCTGGAATACATAGAAGAGAGAGAGAGAGGGAGAGAGAGAGAGAGAGAGAGAGAGAAAAAAAAATGTTAAGAGATTTACGTAAGTCCCGACACGTCGCCGTATTTCACTCGCGCGCACATTTCGCATTCTCTCCGCATCTTCCCCCCCGAGAAGTAAAACCGTTGCAGTAGTATATACTCTGAATTCTGCAGAAACTGCTTTTCCGAGTTTAATACAAGTGGAAAAATAGCAGATGAGATCCGACGTGACAATGGAGCTCGAGATTAACAATTTTTCATCCTATGACGTGTGCGTGCGTTGTTTGAACCGCGGCTGCGGTCAATGGCACCGCGAGCGACTCTGCCTGTCTTTCTGAAAGTCAAGGCCGCCTCTCTCGTCTACAGTAGACTATATAACATATAGCCATCGGCTCTATACTTGTTAAAAAAAAAATTGGGAAAGTCCTCAGTGAATTGTTGCGGCCGATATGATGGTGCGAAGGAAAGGAAAGGTGCTCTCTGCTCTCGTTATATCGTATAAATATAACAAGTGTGCAGTGCACAGGAGAAATGTGCCTCGTTCCCGCGTTATAGAGAGAGAGAGAGAGAGAGAGAGAGAGAGAGAATCATCTGGCTCTCATTATTCGCGTCGTACATGAATTCACGTGTGTAGTATGAAAGGCCTGGTTGATATGCGGCGAGGAAGAGAAAAAAAGTGGGAAAATATCTCCTTCTGCGGCAAGGGAAGCCCATTGATTGTGAAGACAAAATGGAAAGCCGCTTGCGCAATGAGGAGCTGCGCGTGAGAGAAAAGTGCGCGCTTTCTCGAGCCCTAATTGATATATTATATTATCCTGCAACGATGAAAGAGAGGAGATTGGCACTCACCGTAGTGAGCCTCGCTGCTGGGGTGTTGAAGTTTCGCTTCGCTGCTCGGGTTGGATTTGCCTCGACTACGGCTTACTGACCGGCCGGAGCTTTTGCGGGAAGCTTTGCTGCGCTGACGACGGACTTTGCGGGACCATCGCTGTTGCGGCTGGCCTGGCAGCTTCTTCTTCGTCTGAGATGCGCTGCCAATCTTCTCGCTGAAAGGATCGAGTAGAAAATTTATTTACTCATTTTACGAAATTGATAAAAAAATTTTTCTTTCAATTTATTTAAGGGTTTTAAAAAATGTATTTTAAAAAAAACTAACGAGTTTATACGATGATATTATACTTCGCGGTATTCACTCGTGAGTGTACATTTTATCAAATAAAAATTTATGAACAATATATTCTGAATTTGTTAATAAAAAAATGAAAAAACATGAATTTTTTATTTATTAATTAGTGATATCTTAGTTCTTCAATCAAATGATTTAATGAAGTGAAAGCTTTCAAAAGAAAACCTTGGATCCCCTCACAATCGAAACTTGAATTATTCATCCGCACATATGGATATCGGTCAGAAAACACTAAGTCATATTAACATGAAAATAGAAGTGATCAATTACAGTATACTTGATACTAAGTATGTAAGAGTAGAAAAGGGAGAATCTTTTGCATAAAGAAATACCTATTCTAACAATATAAAAACCGCAAAAAGTAAAATAAATGTACTCTTATTAAATTTAATCACATTGAACAACGATCAAATTGCTAGAACACCGAATACACAATTATCGTAGAACCGAATTCAAAGTTGAATCAAAATTTGTAATTTCAATCCAGCTATGCCCACTCAACCTACCCATTTTCAAATTTGTAAACCTCAGCGTCTTCGTCTTCCCACTCGCTCTCCTTCTCACCGTAACCATAAGCCATACTGCCAGCGAGGCTCGAACCAGCATACAAACTATTGACTCTCTCGTGACTCTCCTGACTCGAGCTTTGCATTGGCAGTCCCACATCGTCGTAGACATCCTCGTCAGGTTGATTATCGTCCAACGACGCTTCCCTGAGCTCCACCTTCTCGACCTCGCTCTTCTCGCCATTTTCTACCGGAGTAGACTCGACTTGCGGTATCTGGTCGTAGCTGCTGCTTCTGTGCAGCGGCACCACGTCGTCGTAAACTTGATCCTCGTCGTAGGCCGTCGTTTCTTCTGCCTCGCGTTCTTGCGCCGCTGAGGATTCCGGAGAAGCAGGACGGGAAGTGGAGGTCATCACCAGCGACGGACCCACGTCGTCGTAGGCGTCCTGCTCCGCTGTGTCTTCTTCGTCGATGACCTGCTGCTGCTGCTGCTGCTGCTGCTGGTTCGATTGGTTTTTGCTCTGGTCGCTGCTCGAGCTTTCCTGGAATTTTCGAGATTTTCTTTTTATAGGCGGCGAAGAGAAAAATTACGTTTCTGAGAAACTTTACTGGCGGCAAAGGTTAATGATTGACTGGATAATTACTGCACAGAAGCGTCACGCTCTGACGTTACTGCACGTCGTTAAAGATAAAAATAAGTAGATGTGTTTATTGCCAACAATTAACGCATGAGATTTAAAAATTCAAATTTCCCGCCGCAATGCAGGCGAAAAACACAATTGAATTTAACTTGAAATAGTATAATATTTCAAAAGGTTTTTCATTGCAATATCTACTGTCATTGTAATTGTAAACAAACATGAAGGTTTTCGCTAATTCCGATATTATGGCGCGAAATTTTGAATTTATGCAATCTACCATTTGATTCCATTCAATTAACACAAAAACCACGAAAAATACTCAATTCGTTACACCAAGTTTTTAACTACACGGATAAAAACTATTGTTACAGAATCGATAAAGTTCAGCGTACGCTTATCTCTCCTGATCCGGATACACGTGTCTATCGTCTTATTAAACTCGGCACTGCACTACTTAAGCCTTTATTACTGTCATTCTTTATCTCACGTAATTCGATTAATGATCCTATTCACTTTAATGTGTGTGTGTGTGTATAACTGTATACACATAATGCACTATGCATATATATACTTTCGCAATAACACGAGATCTCAAATCATTATTTCCCAGTAAGTAAGCGATTACGGAACGAAATGTATTTTCAACAGCGTGAAGTAACACAAATAATCGGAATCATCGAAGAATCACTCATTCCCAGCGCTGTCGCAAGGCATCGCAATAAAATAACTCGTCGCTTCCGCGTCGTTTTCTGCGACGATGTTTTGCAAAAAACTCACGATCGCCGACGCAATAAACTATAAACCCCAACCCGACAATATTTATAAGTCTGTACGATACAATAATTTCCCGGAGATTATTATATTGAATCCCCTTTAATTTTATAGACTGCGCGCGCTCTGCGGATTATAGAGGAGTTATTGGAATTAGATAGAATAGCGTTCGGAAAATATAGTATATTACGTATATTGGATCGTATATTTCATTTGCGTTTGTCGCGATTACCGTTTATATTCAATGTTTTAAGCGGCAAGGGAAAAAACTCACAGCTCTCGGTACACACTACCTCTTGAATTTTGAATTGATCGTGAAAACTGCTCAGGCTTATAGTTTTTTAATAAGATTTCATTTATAAGCTTTAAAGGGCCCAAAATTAATTGAAGAATTTCTCTGACTAACGTGCATTATTATGTGCACTCTAGAATTGAATTGAATTTCGCTGTTTTCTACAAAGTAATTCGATTTGCTGAGAGATTAATGTCTGCTATTCTACCTGGTGTCAAAATCACAAAGTCCAATTCAATTGTAAAAAAACATATCTGTTGAAGCCAGTTTAAGCCAGATCCCGAAGGTCATGAACTTCTCGGGCGAGTTAGGAAACACAATATACTCACGATACTCCTGTGCTACACGTCGCCCACTTCACATATTAATATTGCAATGCAGTGTTTTTCTTGTTTGATCTCAAAGGTTCTAAAGAATGCTTGGAATGCTCGCTTTTGCGTGTACAGCTTTTATTTGCAGGAAAGCTCCAAGTAAAATTTACATAGAATTTTTCGATAAAAACATTCTTGGACAGTTTAATTGTATGAAATGCGAGCGATGCTAATTTTGGGTTATCACTATTTACACAATTTTTGTACTTTCAGCAATGACTGCGGTATGAGAGAAAATCAACAAAGATAAGCTAACAAGCGATTCTCGTGTGAGCGTATTCTCTCTGAAACTGAAGTCTTACGAATTTCGGGATAGAAAATTCTGTGCAGAACTTTGTGTTTTGATACGAAATGTAAAGCTAATCCCTGTCTTAAAACGAATTCAAACTGTCATTTGCCAGCAGGGTCATCGGAAATGCAGATATAGTAAAAATGAAGATCGAGCTAAATAAATGGAAACTGCAGCTGTAATAAAGAATTGAGCGCAGCAGGACACTCACCAGCGGCGGTCCGACGTCGTCGTAATCGAGATCCGTGGTGATGTGATCGTTCCTGTCCTCCGTGACTCTCCTCCAGAGGAAGCTCTCGTTGGCCCCGATCTCGGCGTACTCCCCAGCGGCGCCCCTCAGATCGGCGTATCTGCCCTCGTGCCTGATGTGCTGCCTCTTGACGCTGTTCTCCGCCACCTCCCTCTCGATCGTCGACTCCGGCATGAGGCTCTTCTTCGTGGCCGAGGCCACGTGCACGAAGTTGCTCGGCTGCGAGATCGTCACGTACTTGAGCTCGTCCCGCGAGAGGCTCCGGCACTTGAGGGTTCGCTCGTCCGGCCGGCTGTGGCTGCTCTTCGAGCCGCTCAGCGACTTGAGGGAGAGGCTCTTGCTCGCGAGCTTCCGGGACTTGCGGTAGTAGCGCCGGCTCGTCATCGGCACGTAGTGCAGAACGTTTTTCGCGAAGGTGAACTCCTTGCGCTCCTTCTTCTCGCTGCTGCCGGACTCCTTCTGCTGGGGCTTGGCCCGCAGGGACGGATGGGTGTACTTCGGGCTGACGTAGCTCCCGTAGATGCTGTTGCTGCTCGAGCTGCTCTTGTTGTAGCCGCTGCTGCCGCTGTCGCTCTCGTTCTCGTTCTCCTCGTCCTCGGGCCCAAGTTGCGCCGGCAGGTTCACTACCTTCAGGTCCAGGGACGTCGGCTTCACTGCCACTTTCGGCTGGCTCTGCGGCAAAAAGACAAATTCAATTCTCTTAGTTTGGGATCAAAATTTTGAAATTCGCGTCGGTCACGCAATATATAGTCTTTGCCAGAAGCATTACAGCAAAATCGAGTTAACATCTAATTATATAACACGAACTCTACTGAAAATCGAAATTGTAAAAACAAAATTTTTAATCTATTATTCTGATAAAATGGTACTAATTCAATGATTTTCATTTGAATGATTAAGTATTGTTTGGCTAAAAAATAGTTCAAAATCTAATTCTTCACTAAACATTAATCACTAACTGTTCTAATCAAAATCTCTACATCTGCGCGTACTTGCCAATAGAATCTTACGTTCAATGGAAAAGCCATCGATGAGTAATGCATTTAAGAGCTACGGTTGAAAAGCTTCAAATGCGAATTTTATTTATTAATACTAATTAATTAATCAATGTATATCGCAGTGTGACCTGAATCTGCATTCAAGTCACACACATGTCCGTGAAATAAGTAGGCGATTATTTCATCGTGAATATTACTCTTGCTGCACTCGTGCGCAAACGAATTAAAATCGAATTAAAATCACTGCACAATCAGTATAAGGCGGAAAAAGAAAAAAATTTTAATTTTGTACACGCTTTGCTTTAAAACAAAAATGACATTGACATCGAAACAATTACGAATTCATCATTGAAAATAATCCCCTTTCACAAAAAACAAAGCCTCGGCAGTCAGCAAATTTCTCGTATATATTTAGACGACTGCAAGTCGTCACGTTAATATGTGAAAAAATCTATACAACTGAACTGAATCGAAACAACATATCATTTGAGTTTAATGTGTTTTTTATAAAGCTTTGAAATATAAAATGCCTCAACGATTCATTGTTCATGAAAATAGATTTTCTAAATCTTTAACGAAAATTTTAAGAGAACTATTGCTAAAAAGTAGTTAGTGATCCTGATAGATTTTGTTATTAAAAAATCATTAAAAAATTGATTATCAAACGTCATAATTCAAATAGATATTCAAATGTCAAATATTATTTCTATATGCTAGATTGAAAGCTTTATGTCCATCCCAAAACTGTTAAAAACTATAATCAGCCGTACACAGCAGCTATAGACGCATGTTTTCAAATGCTCGTAAAATAACTGCAGCAATTTATTTAAATGTCATTTTCCATTCGCACCCTATAGATGCTGATCTTAGAAAATAAAATCCGTTTTTAATGTTCATCATAGCAATAATAAATATACCCTGCGGTAGCTTTCGAAAGCTCGCGGAATTTACTTAACAATATAAGTTACGTAAATCGATGTACAGTAAACAATGGCGCAATGTTTTCTCATTTAACGTTTCTTATGCAAATATATTAATAACAAAATAGACGCAGATCCTGCGATCTGACGCGACTGGGTTTTTTTTAAATCAACGGTTCACTGCTTCCCTACAAAAATTGAATTGATTCCATACTCCCAATTTAATACTTGTATAATTTTTAGAATTGAGGAGAAACGTGCGGATTCATGGAAATTAAAACGTTCACAATCTTTATCTCTCGCACCAAGCCTCGGCAAATTTCAAGTGAGTCGTCTCCAAAGTTACATCTATCAACGTAAAAGGAGTTTCCGACTTCCCTTAAACAGCCAATCACTTGTCGGAAGCACGCATACGTACTTACCACCTGAAAATATCGTTATCGATTACCATGGATTTTCGTTTTTACAATCCACTATAAAAATCTGTAATCTGCGTACTGCCTATCGCTTAAAAGCCTTACTGAAAAATCAATAATTAACCAAATTAGGTATATCAGCTTTCGGCAGATCGTTAAACAACACCTTTTACACATTAATGCAATAAGTGCGTTCTTTTAAACGCAGCTCTCGACCCGCATCAATCAAACCCGCGTGCGCTCGCACGCGCACAGAAGTCACTATACGGCCAATGAAAATCCACTCAAAAATTCCGACTTTCATTTGCCTCGATTAAAAGACAAGCCCAAAACGGCTCCGGCAGCGCAGCCTCTCCCCCTACACACACCACATACGTCCACGTATAATGCGTACACAGCTGCACCGTTACGGCGCAGTTAATTTAATTTTATAGCAGTAGCTCGTCAAAGCGTGCGCTGCGCTAAAAAGAGAAAAAAAGTCCTATGCACTCGCGCGCATTCTCACGTGTTTTATGTACATATGCAGAGCGCACGCACCTCGCGGCATAGCCGAGCTATGAGGAAACATAATGAGAGACTCTCGCGGTTTTTTTTCTCAAAAAAAAAAGAAAAATGAAAAAAATGAAAAGGTATATAGAACGCGCGTGTGCATATCGCTATCCTTGAATTTCCGCGATATTCCGAAATCGGCACGTACAGCCTCGTACGTTACACGTTCCTCGCGTTCCTTTGTCGACGCGTGCACACGGAAACGCGAGAGGAGAATCTCTCTCTCTCTCTCTCTCGTCGATCGCTCTCCGCGCGAAGTGGCACGGCGGGCAATTAGCACGAAAGCGCCGCTAAATTTCGCCGAGTTAGCGCGGAATTCAAAAGCAGCTGTCTCGTGCAGCGATTGCGACGCCCGCGGATTTGTCCTCTCCGCGGAGAGCAGAGAGAGAGAGAGAGAGAGAGAGAGAGAGACCGTTACACGTCTCCAGTTTCGCGCTCGCCATTGTCTAACGGCCAATATCCCTCGGCTGCATTATTATGGTAGATACACTCGGAGAAGCTGAAAAGTTGTCATCGACGAGAGGTATATACAGTCATTCGGCCGAGCGACGATTGCGGAGAGTAAGAGCGCAATAATGCCGTTCACTCGCCACAGGCGCTATATACTCCCGGCTGCGGTCGCGTATCTGTATAATGCGCGAGTGTATATCCGTGACGAGTCACCGGTTGCGCTGCTTTCGACAGATTTTCTTTTTCTCTCCAGAAGCTATTTTCCCGGGGATTTAACGGGGCGCGCGCGCGCGACTCTTACGAAAAATGAAATGCGCCGTCGATGAGTCGAATGCTGCAGCGTAGCGCTGCGGTGGCGGCGCGGCGGCGAGGGCCCCGCGGGGACTTGTGATTCACTGGCCTGGAGATTCGAGGAAAAATTTGGAGGAAGTGGAGTAGAGAGAGAGAGAGAGTGAGTGAGTGACGGAGCTGGAGAAATGCTGAATGGAAAGATCCGTAGACTTCCGTTATTCCGTTAAGAAAAAATTATTTGATTGTAATGAGGAAATTTCATTACTGTAATAAAAGTAGTTTCGAATGAAAGGCGCAGTGAAGAGAGAAAATAATTGATTAGAACTAAATGATCATTCGATATTGAATGTTGTCTACTTGATCCTCTCAAGAATTTATCGCTCAAGTAATTGTTGCAATATATTGAGTTACATCGTCTAGAGAAATATTTACCAATTATAATAATATGTGCAATCGGGCCTTTCTTTCAAGGTACAATGAAACCTCATGCTATTTATTAGTATATCTATATATACGCAAGTGTCCAATGGTTCTAATTCTTTCAAGTTTTTCGAATATTTTATCCTCCAAATCATTTCTATCAAAATTTAAACGTTAATTTTAAACGAATAGAACAATAATACCTATATACTTGCAGGTTTAAGGAAGAAATTCATAGCTACAATAAATAAGTTTCGAATAAAATGCAATGATTACAATTAAATTTTTTATCAAATTATTATTAATTAGAATTAAATTTTCACTAAATGTTGAATTTTCAAAAACACCACTATAGTAATTATTGATTTAACAAATTCTTTTTTATTAATGAAAATTATTTAAATAAATGATTCGAGGAAAAATTTTGAGGAAGTTATAGAGGAAGTGCAGCGAGAGAAATCTTGAATGGATACATTTTGTGACTTGTTGGTAGTGAGGCGGGTTGCAGATTTCTGTTATGTAAAAAAATACTTTGATTTAATAAAGAAATTTAATTGCCGTGAAAAAGTTAAAGTTTAGTAAAATGCAGTGAAGAAAAAATATTTACTGATAAAAATGAAATATTCAATAAACATTCGAATATTCTTTTAACAACATCACTGAACTAATTATTAAATATAAAACCACTTAGGCAATTGCTTGCTTCAATTTACTTTACATTGTACGCAAATGTTTTAATACGAGTATTAATGAAACACGCGATGTCGGATGAATTAATTATAAATTTAATTTTTTAAACTTAATACTCGTAAAGTATGAATTTTGATCAAATATTAGCTCCACTCAACTGTACAATAATTGACACTATTATAGTTATTTAATCGATTCAATTAAACAATATACTTCAAATGTACACACTACACATGCTTCTTATTGTATTGCTACATGCTTTTTATCTAGATTCAATCAAGCATAAAATATATTCAAGTACTTTAATCTTTTTTTATTTTAATTAATAACTAGCTAGTTAATAATTTAGTTGGGAAATTAATCGTACATGTGCTAGTAATTAGGTCTAATTAATATTTACCTGCATTTATGTCACAGACCGCACGACTCAAATAAATATTTAATTCGAATTTAACAAAGTGGTCATTGCTTTTATATCATTTTGCTTTAAAGTTAACATGTTTGATTATTGGACTCGATAACTTTTCATGCATTTATTTACTCAATAATTTGTAAGAAAATGGAATGTATACAAGTCGCATTAATTTTTTGACATAATAGAAATCCGCGTCCTGAATACCACAGTCGCAATAATTTTTCAATCAAGTCGTAGTAATTTTTCCTGAAACATTTCTCTCGGCGGGATATAAAGGCGTTTAACGAGAGAGAAATTCATCGCGATGAGAAAAAGGAACGAGGAAACGCAAATAATCGATGAAAATCCGAGCGCGGCGGACTTTCTTTGGTGTAGTTCGTAGAAAACTGCTTTACATGCGATATCGGCGATAAAAAAATTCGCGACGGGATGTAAAAAGTATATTTATACGTCGGCCTGTGATTATTTACTTGCTCGCGGGTGGGTTAGTGTGTGAGCGAGTATTATATGCGCACGCTCGAGCGATTTCCGCGTGTGTGTGGATACACGAGCTTTCAACATCCTGTACGTACATTACAAGCGCTCGAGGTATAACTTTGCGAAACTTTGTCGGCAAAAGGAAAAACAGCGAGCGAGTTTAAGTTTTGGCAGATTAAATAAGCGGAGGACTTTTTTGCACTCAACTTTTCGAGGCGAGTACATCGTGTGCTTCGAGGAGAATTTATTATTATTATTAATTTAATTATTATAGCCGGAAAAATAATGACGTTGTGTACGTGCGGATAATATACTCTCGATGCTCATCAGGATACCATTATATGCGTGTCCGCGTGTATATATGCGTAGCTTAATTAAAAATAAATTTATACCGGCTAAAAATAGAGTTGCATTGGACATTAAAGTTTTTGCGTTATTTTTGCGAGAATAATGAATTACCGCAAAAAATGTATGGAAAACGGAAAATAAGAATTTTACTGCTTGCAATTCAGTTGAGGATTTTACTTTTCAAATTTTTTTTTTTTGACTGACCTTCGATACTTTCATTTTTTTAGAGAGACAGTTAAATGCTTTTTATGGCTATTAATTCGCGATTTTTGAAACTGCAAGTTCAGTACTTTATTTCTTGGAACATGCACTTGACGATGTTCTACACCGAAGAAAAATTTGTTGAATTTAATTCATCGTTTACTGTGTATATATACAATACATACATTGAAATTTGTATATTATCTCTCGATTAAAAAAAAAATTTGCTGGTTATATGAACACATACCAAAATATTCATTTCCTCAAATCCAACAAATTTGGTATCTCCAGTGCATATTTCACTTATAAATCACTGTAAAAATAAAGGAACCTTTAAAGCTCATTGTACAGCTGGTATTCCTTATACCCAATAATCAATTTAATAATGACTCTATATTTACTAGGTTTTTATACGCAGCGTCTGTTGTTATAATTCTATAGCTATACAGCGTTGCAATTATACAGTATTATTGCAAAAAAGCAGTAACTGCAGCGGTGTTCTTTTTAAACACAAAAAAATTATTTATCGAACGTATTATTCCAAATAGAATTTTTTTTGAATCTCACGATGCATATTACTATGCTGATTGTATTTCACCAGCACACAGAATAGAGGCTTTAATATGTAATGTCCAATTAATTCAAAACTCGATTTTAACTTTGTTGTGATTCTTCAATATTTTTATTTTTGTTTTGTTTATTCTTAATAATGTAAGAGCAAAACATAACAAAAGATAAACTAAAAATATTTTCTAAAATAAGTGTTTTCTATCCGAAATTCAAGTCACGGTACCTTTGGGAGCCATATATAGGAGTTTAAATTTTAATAGAAATATTTGATTCGAAAATGATTTCTCAGGCCGATAGCGAAATTTTTCTTAAATACGCTATAAGATAAAAATCTGCGCACTAGATATTAAATGACATCTCTACGATTATTAAGAATATCCGTTTGATTTGTAAAATTTTCTTGCATTTTTTTATATTGAATAGCCTTTATTTATGATAGAATAATTGTTTAACGAATCAGACTCTTTATCGTATTCAAAATAAAATATTGAACTTTAAATGTTGATACTACGCAAGCCGAATATGTGTCTCTTAACTGATAAATGATTTCATTATGTATGGACTAATCAGAATGCTTTATTGCTCAAAACATCTAGACTGGTCATCGAATTTTCGATCGAGACACGTGCATTGTACTGTAGAGACTTGACGATGTATATTAATTATTAGTTAATTTCGTAAAAATTTATTCTATAATGGCAATAGCTCTTTATTATAATCATAATTGATTAGATACTCCTCATGAGCTAATAAAAAATAGCTAATTTTTAAGTTTAACTTTATAACCAACAGAAATTAGTTTATCTGTACGAAATGAGTATATTTTGAATTAATCAGCAGGAAAAGTGCAGGGCTAGTTTTGAAATTTTGTTCTACAAAACTGACGCTCTTGTCTTTCACTGCAAATAAATTTTAATGCGATCGACCCAGAAAATGTTCTCCGAAGATAATCACTCGTATCAGCTCGCAATAAAAAGAAATCCTCCGATCGAAAAGCCAAGAATAAGAGGCCTCTGTGCAACAAGAGAATATGAGGACGTCGCCTCGCTCGTCGATCGCTCGGGGGAATCCCAGTAGCTCATCGCGCATGCCGCGCGCGTCCGGGCTCTCATGCAGCACAAGTGCGCAGACACACGCGCGCTCGGCGAAAGAAAAGGAAAGCGACGGCCGTTTAAACAAAAGCTGCAGCGGCCAGCGACAAATAAATTATATCCACCGACCTTGGCGATGGGCGCAACTCTCCTTCCCTCGCCGATATCCCTCTTCGTATTCTTCTTCTCCGTCTCGTCGTCCTCGCTTATTTCAACGGGCGACAACGGCAGTGGCTTTCGGCTCAAGGCGAGGCTGTCGAGCGTCGCGTAAACGATTTTGTCACCGATGAGGCAAGACGCCGACGGCGTTGCGCTCGACGACGAGCCTTGACGATTGTCCATCAGCGGCTTGCTACCCCCGTAGAGGAAGCTCCGGTTCGCCAAGCTCGACGAGGGACTCATCATCGCGAGGTCTCTTCCTTGCGGCTTCTAATGCTCAATTTTTCTTTTATGCGGGGCTGTCGATCTGCAGCGTCGCGTTCTACATCGCTTTCAGCTCTTTTTATTACATTGCTTCTACGCTGGTTGCTGCTTAGTCTCTGGCCTTGGGACAAATCTGCGATGGAAGCCGCGTCTCAGTGCTCTGCGAACATTTGCAATTTTATAGAGTTTAGCTTTTCGTTAACTGATATTTTCATGTGCGTGTAGGACAAAAGGAGTATAGAAAATGCAATAAAATGTTTGCATACTCATGAGAGTTTATCTAATTTTGTGTACGCAGTTGTTTGATTTTTATGAAATTGCTTTTACTTATTAAAGAATAATTTTGTTAATTATAAAGTCTTAGAGCCACAAAAATGTAAACAAATGTAGAATAACGTAAAATTACACGACATTAAAGTTGTATTAAAGTTACATTAAAATTACATTAAAATCACGTTAAAATTGTATTGATTAAAAATGAAAACAGCATTCCCGTACTTAAAAGTGCATCATCAATAATCTTTCGATTTTAATAATATAAAGACAAAAATGTAAAAGTGTAATATAGAAACGTATAAAAAAGTAAAATATATTTCATTCGTTTTTATCGCGGAGGAAAGGTACTTAAGTGTGCACTCAGAAAACCGGCGTTTTTGCGCTCGTCTTTTTGTCGTGGAAGAATCAATCTTTCCACAGTAAATGGAATGACTCTTGTATATAGTCAAATCGAACCGATTTCTGTTTACTATAGAAGAGCATTGAATGAGAATACCAGATGAAAATAAAAATTTCTCGTTAAGTTACTGTACACCATTGCACGTCTGCGTGCAGCAATTACGCAGTTTATGTTAAAATTTATAGACGCATTATACTGTAATCGTACGTCATTCTACGCAAACATTAAAAATGTGCTGAATTCTTCAACAAAAATTACAGCAGTAAAGAAAGAATTGTGAAACGCCGAGTTAAAAAGATTTCGAATACATTTCAAATGTAACCAAAACTCTCCAATAATGTTTATACGTCGATACGTTCTCCTCTGCTATTGCGTATATAATTTTGCTCGCGCAGTAAGTACGCTTATGAAGCATTCCGTATCTTTTAGTGTACGTTTATGCGCGATTTCGTACGATTTATTACGTCTACGATTGTACATACACTTTAGCATACGTTTCAAAATACTTGTGCACGTATTCGCGATAAACATTTAAACTTCCATTTGTTATTATAAAGTGTATGAAAGCCGTATAACCCATACGTTTGCAAGTTGGTAACGTTACCGATACGTCTCTTCACGTTATTTCATTACATTTGATTAAAATCGTGTGTACGACGAACATTTACATTTCCATTAACAATTTGTTATTAGCAAAGTGTCATCAAACCGTAAAACTCATACATTTAAACGTTGACAGCGTCCCCGATACGTTTCTCTACTTTTCTACTAAGTTTACTGCCGACTACGCCCGAGACTCGATAAAACAACGTTAAAATTTCGCACGGCAAAAAATCTGTACTTGTCCATATTGGAGAACGCGCCGCAAATCCGCGTGCGCGCAGTCCCATTAAGAGTGACGCTCATATCTACATAATTCAACAATAAGCTGGATTTCAGACCGGTACCGATTTTGTCCCCGTCCGCGATTTTTGCGCCTCGAGTCAAGAGCGTAGACAATCCCTTTGTTGTAAAGCGCTTTCATTAGCATGAAACTGCACACGAGAACCGCGCTCCTGAATGCGAAAGGAATTCCCCCGTTTTCCACAAGCGCAAATTCGCCGTACGCGCACCTTCGCATTCGCGCACGATCTGGCGTATAGGATATACGCGGAGAGGAAAGAAAAAAATCTCTGGCATTGAGATTCAAAGCATCAACCGTTCGCTCGTAAGTCGGTCATTCCGCCCGACTATGTACGCCGGCGAGCCATTACAGAGTAATTGTTCCGATTAAATTAGCCTCGAGCGGCGATAACGAGCCGCTTATCAATACTACATCGAAGCGGATTCGGGCTCCTCTCTTCACCTTTTCCCTGGGCTGCAGACAGTTTGCTCAAGTGTAGACGCACGCGCTCGAGAAACAGCGTTTCGAGCGCACCGCATGTGTCGACATATAATACACATACCTCGGGCGACATCGTCAGTCCCGCGGCTGCAAGAAGAGCTCGGCTGCAACATTCCCGGAACAACTAGAAATCGATGGACTCACACGCCTCGGCACCGATAACTCGGCTGTTTACACTAGTCGCCGCGTTATCTCGTCCCTCCCGCGCGCGCGCGCACAGCACACTCGCGCACACGCACGCATATGTGTAACCGCATCAAGCGCACCAGCAAGTCTGCAAGTGCCTACATCTATACGTGTACAAATACAAACGGATTTTCGCGGCGGAATGTCTCGCGCACAATAGGAGAGATCGGCGCACCTACGCTCCCTTTCGGCGCGCGCACTCACACAGAAGCGTATCGTCTACACTCTACGCATGGACCGGAGAAGCACACGAGTCCGCACTGCAGTGCGTATCGCACAATGCGTGCTGTCCGTATAGCTATATACAGTTGGACGAGACGTCGAGCCGCGAGCGACGATCTTGCGAGCCGAAGGATCGAAGCGCGCGGAGCCTGCGCCTGTCACACACTGCGCGGCGCGGCGCGGCGCTCGATAACGCGCTCGACTACAGCAGCGAGAGCGAACGAGCGAGCGAGCTGCGCGCCGCAGTGGAGGGGCCCGAACGCGATCAGCCGTGGTGGGAGGGAACGAGCGTACAGAGCAGAGGCGCTCGGATCGACCGCGATTCCGCGGAGTTCGGGTTAACCGGCCGGTGTACGGGATATTCCAGATAGCTCCGGGGAGATGCTGATCTCTGGCTCTGCTGCAGGTCCCACGCTGTTGAGGCTTGTGCAAACTCGCGAAAGAGCGCGGCGTCCGTGCGGCCAAATGTGGAACGGGTTGGAGACGTTTTTTCGTAGTACACTTATAAGTAATAACGTTGAAACGTGGGGAGATTGTCGTCTGGTGTATAGAGGTAAATGTCACCAGATGGCGTTTTGCCAATTTTCCAATCCACAAGTAAAGTAGTCCTTTGCAGTCTATGTATATAGGGAGATGTATTAGTTGGAGGGATATGGGTGATACCTTGGAAAGTTTCGGATTCACAATTAAGATAGTCCTTTGTGGTTTATTACTGTAGTTGCGATGTCTTGAGAGATTCGTAACAATCATAACCCACCAGTAAAAAGTCATTTCTCGTTCATAATATAGGATGCGTAAGATTTTCAACCCTATATTATTCGGATACTTGAAGTTGTCAATGAAGTATGCTGTTTTTCACGTTTCAGAAAAACGTTATTCCCTAAGTGGAAAGCAAGGATTTCTTTTTGGAATGAGAAATGTATGGGAAATCGACGTATCAATGAATTGTTAAGAGATTATGGAGGAGATTATTCAATTTCAGTGATAGAGATGTGTAATGATTTTCCAATGTATGCACTTACCGGTTTTTCCAGATGATGAAAGACAGACATGGATATAATGTGGATACTTGGAAAGAAATCGGAAGTCCTTTGCAGAGCAGCATCTTGAGAGAAGGAGAGAGAGCAGTGCTGTCAAACCACTTCCCCTACTCTAGACACTTTCATATTCCAAGCTGACTCATCGGCTGCGTTTTGAACCTTCGCGAAGCTGGAGTTTGTGCAGGGATAGAACCCTTCATGATTCGTCGAGTTGTTTTGATTAGCAAGCTTTAAGGAGTATTAGGACAAATGATAAATAAAGAATGTAATATTGGGTGACATTATTGATGTTCCTTAATCATTGCAATATTTCTGATCATAAAGTGAGTGATCAAGAATTCGTGTATGTACCTCGCATAAATTAAATAAATTGTATATGTTACGAAAAACGTTAATGAAGGTTATTAGGTTCAAAACTAAAATGTGCTAAATCAATTCTATACATAAATATTCTAGATATTTTTAATTTTACTGCACAAAAATTTCCCACATACATTATCCCATCATTTTACGACGTAACAAAATTCTATCTAACGGTATAACCTGCTGCTGCAACAACATGTAACGGTATAATTTAGTCTTGCAACAATGTACAGAAAGAATATAGTGCAGTTCTTAAAAAAAAAAAATAAATAATAATAATAATAAAATTCAAAATCTGAGCAAAATTGTTTCTACAGAAAACATTTCCGATGTCCGCTGTAAAATATTTCCGATGTCATATAGATGCGCTGACTAAAGAAAGTCTGAGAAAAAAACAATGAAATGATTTAAAAACCGTTATAAATTTAAATAACAATATCTATTTTTAGAGTATTTTTTTGGTTGATGCGTAGATAACTGTAAACGCATAATAACCAAAGAGGCCATGATGCATTTTTTTGTCTTATGCAATAAGATTCGATAGGTTTTAGTGTCGGACTCAGCTAATTCAGACAACTTCTACATTATGTAGGACGTTGGTTTATTATTTATATCACATATAACCCGATTTAACTCGTCTGTACAAGTGATAAATAATTAATAAAGTTGGTGATTAACTATTCTATGATAATTCTAAGCATAAATCTAGCTTTAATGGTAATTTTATTGCTTTTTTGAAGATAGATGGGATTTTTACATTATATAATCATTCACGATTAATCAAAACAAAAAACTAAGTGGAAAATATCGTTGCAAAACTAAGATTCTTTAAAAGAAAAAGTAATAGTTTCAAGTTAAAAAAAAGACCTTCTGGACAACTTTATTACTTACATTGCAAGGACAATCACTGTGAAGCAAAAGCCATCTTTCTGAATATTTAGCATTTTGCACGTACTTTCCCAATCCATCCCATCGAAAGCCGCTGGCTTCGTAAAGCTCTGTTTTTTTAACGCTCTCACGATAAATCAAAAAAAGGGAATACTGATCCCTCAACGCCAACAACCTCGTTACTAATTCTAACGATACAGCGTCCAATCCCGAGCTAAATTATAAGCTTAAAAAAATACACCACCCGAAATACACTGCAATCAAATTAATAACATTGTTCCCATCCAGCGCAGCAAGCAGCAGAAAATCCTCAATTTTCTAGCAAAAATACACCTCAGAAAAATAAATCTTTTTCTCGCCGATGCTGCGCGATGGTCCAGGCGGAGGCGTGGCGAAAACAAGAGAACGCGAGAGCGCGCCAGAGAGAGAGAGAGAGGGATGTGTGCGTTATACTGCATTCCAGCGCAGGTATATACACTCGACCGTTGTTTCTTTCCGCTCTTCGCGCTCGGTCTTTTTGCATCCTGCAGGACGTCCAGTGAGCTCGAGCCCCTCGAGAAATTCGTGTACACAGGTAGTGATGCAATCCCGGAATAAGTAATCCTTATAGGAGAGCAATGTGTGTTCTGCACGTGTGCGTCTGCAGTGTGTGTGTGTGTGTGTGTGTGCGCGTGCGATGTGATTTATAGAATGCGAGAAAGGATCAGGTGGAAAAGGAGGCGAAAGGATCGTGCGTCAGGCTACCTGGAATTCCGATTCTCGCATTCTCTCCTTCGCGACATGTGTGTGTGTATGTGTATATACATGTATAGTATGGGTTCAAGTGGTCGGGAGATGAGTTGACTTTCTGTGGTGTGAGTGTGTGTGTATGCTGAAAAAATTTGCGGTCTCGAGGATGATTTTCACGAATTCATGGTGGCTCATTGTACGCGACTTTTTCTACTTAAGCTTTTTCTACTTAAGGAAAGCTGGTGCTAATTTGGTGATAGGTGAAGTTCTGGAATTTTTTTGTCGCGGTATATTATTTCAGTATGTTTAAAATTTTCAATAACTTTTAGAATTTCGGATATTGAAGCGAAAATTTGTTGATTTTTCTTTTAGTAGAAATAAAGTTAATGCGATTTTACAAATTTTGCTTTTTTTATGTTTGCAATAAAGGATCTGATCTTGAATACTTGACGCTGGATCGAATGTTTATTGAGACTAGTGTGAATGATAAGAGTTTCATGCCAGAGTTTGAAATAATTGTCAATTTAATTTTGTTGCATATCAATTAGCATCTATTAAAAGTAGTGAGAAAAATTTTAATTTCATGCTAATTTTTTCAAAATAATTTTCTGCTCAACCACAATTTATTGAATGTTTATTAAAAATATTATTTTGTATTTTTTTCAGAATCTCAGTTTTGCCTTGATTTAAACACAATTCATTAACGTTTATTATTAACAAGTTAAACAAGTTTTTTTTAAACAATCTGAAATTTTACGTATATTATTCATGCAAATTTGGAGATATATCGGTAAATTGCAGAAAACAGCTTGAGTTTTACTTTATTCAAATGTCTTTAACTTTTGACCTGCTGTCTAATTCATTTTTAGCAATGTTCTACTTTGAAATCAAGCTCTCTTTTCTTCTACTTTCTTTTAAATTGATAATTAGTAAAAAAACGGTCACTTGAAAAAAAGTTACAGGAATTTGAAGAAAAAAATTTTAGACTTGGTTTCAAGTGTTTTGCTGTTTTCGAATTCAGACAAATTTTTACCAGTGTATTCCATTCTCAGATACACTTCGTACAGCCTTCATAAAGTAAATTAGTAAATAGTCTGTTTAACTTTATTTTAGATACACAATATTCTTCGTGTTAATTCTTCAACATCAACTCTAAAAATGGTAAAACATTTAGTGATAACATTTTTTTTATGTATCAATTCCTACATCAAAAATAACAACACAGAGCGACGATGGCTCAATCGGTATAGTATCGGGCTAGTAATCTAGAGGTCCTGGGTTCAAGCCTGACTTCTGACGATTTTGAGGATACCTCTTTGTTTACATAAGTATCTATACATCTGAGCTCCAGTGGTTCGAATTCTACTGTGTACAACGTGTATATTTCGCTGTACATAAAACTGTAGATACCCATTGCTCTGCGCGAGTACTTAAAAATAGTGGACTCAATGCACTGAAATTAAGTACTCACAAGCACAGGCAATGCAGAGCCATATCAGACAATATAAAAAAAAAATAAATACATAAAACAACGGTAAAAAGATAAATATTTGAATAAGCTAAAAAATTTAATAAATTTTACTTAAACATCGTTCACCTCGAAAATTCGCTAAGACAACAACAACAATAATAATAACCTCGATAATAATTACCAAGAAAAAAAGGCAAACTTTTCTCCTCCTCGGAAAATCCGATAGGCCACGTTTATAAGTATCTACAAAAATACGCTGTACTCTCTCTCTCTCTCTCTCTCTCTCTCTCTCTCTCTCTTTCTCCTCTCTCTCGCTCGCTCGCTCGCTCGCTCATTCTCTGCGGCGATTATGTTCTTTCTTTTGTGCTCATTGTCTTTTTTCTGCAGCGAATAAGCCGAGATATCCCCACCAGCAGTCTCTTCGCCACATACTCGCCAGTGTACAAGACATACGGCGCGTAACCTATATATGTGGCTGCATGTGACATAAGCATGAAAACGTCCCAATCTAAAATCCAGTAGTCATCAAGCCGTCGACCGATCTACAACATCCGCACGAGGCTCCAAGTCGTATTTACTCGCACGATACGCAATGTCACTCGACCAGGTACGTATGGATACGCGTTTCTATAAATTTCTTCGCTACTTATCTCCGCTGAGTGTCATTAAATTTTTATTCAGCCAGTTTTGTTGTATCGGATTAGCTCTCGGTGCATTGAGTGTATACAAGGCGCAAACATTCGACGATTTTCCCCGGCGGAAAACTCCTCGCGAGATTTTCTAGTTCCGCGCGTATCTCGCGGCAATCGTCCTCGCGCGCGTAAATCATCTAATTGCATTTTTCTTCGCAAGGCTTATCCTGCACGACCTTGACTCGATCCACTTTCCCGACAATTTCCACGACATTTTCCATTTCGCCGTTGCGAGAGACGCCGCGCGCGCGAGCAAGCGAGCGAGATTTGAAATTTTAATCCCGCGACGACGCGAGACCCGCGGCTTGAAATAGCCTCATCAATAATCCAAGTTGCGTAAGTCCCGTCGTCGATTCTTATATTAAACGGCGATCCTATACGTGTGCGCGCACTCGTTCATCAAGAGTGAAAAAAAAAAACACTTCCCAAAATCCTATCTGTAACCGTCATGACGACTGCACTTTTCGGTAAATTTATACATACGCGCATCCTCTACGGCGGCGTAACGCACGCAATCGGGCAACGAATAATAATCGGCCGATTTTGTATTGCGCAACGCGTCGACGTGTGTTTTTCGTCGATTTCGATATAGGAGAAAATTCTTGACAGCGGCCAGCTTATCGGCGTAATACACACGGCTTTTATCTGCGCAGAGATTCGAGGATGCCGCCGAGCGCGTCAAGAGCCTGACGAAGCGGCCTACGGATCTGGAACTGCTCGAGCTCTACGCGCTGTTCAAGCAGGCGACCGTCGGTGACGTCAACACAGGTGAGAAATGGCTAATGGGATCTTTCTAATATATTGTCGTATCATGGAGCTTGTATTCGTGTTAGCTTCAAGGCTGATGTTGCAAGCCGAGCTTGGGATCTGCTTCGAAATTGGGGATTATGCGCGTATTTCGCTGCTGTTTTCCGTTTTACAAGTGCAAACTTTTTTTTTTATTTTACCACTCATTTTCTTGGGATTGCAAGAATTACACTTTTTACACTTATTTTGTAAATTTTTTTATGGCCATAACAGGCTCCTGCAGTAGTTAAATCGCATACTTTAGAATCAATGGATTTTAGAAAGTTTGCTTGCGTCAAAATAATTTATCGAATAATAGTAATACCTATTGCGAAAATTCATGATCGTCGTGTCATGGTATTGGCAATTTATGCATTATACATTATCACCATTATTTCTGTGATAATTTTTAACATTTAGTCCCCAAGTTATCACGTTAAAAATAAAGTTTTCCGCACAAGAACTGAATATAAAGATTTAAAGACCATAGAAATCCACAAATTATAATAATTCAAAATTTTAGCTTAATTTTTACTTTTTTATTCTTATTATCAATTGATACAAAAACGATTTTACCAACTTGAAATCCATATATAATGGATAGCTTTTATATATAATACTCTGATCCACCATGACAAATCCCCAAGTATAAAAACCAATAAAATAAAAAATAAATAATAAAACGTCATATCTTTGAAGTCACGTTTTATATTGAAAAAGGTTTCCCGCAATAAGAAATACTAACTTTTCTTGTGCTAAAAATGCTCAGTTTGATTAATTTAAGTTCCCTCCCCATGAATCTACATATCATACCGATATATACAGTAAACGAGGAAAATCGCACTCACCTTGGCGCATATGGTTTACTCGAATAAAATGAAGACAAAAAATCACTGTATATATTGATTTTATTCTGCAGAATGTATTAAAGCAAGTTCACTCGACTGTACGTGTATCCGTGATTCAATGAAAAAGAAATCTTGAAAAATGCGCAACATGTCCAATTGTGACTTTTACTATTCATATGTTTATAAACAAATGATAAACGTTATCTAATAATAACTTGAAGTAAACAGATCGTTATGTATAGCGAACTGGATATAATAAAAATGGTGAGAAAAGCGTGAATAGACAATTTAAGAGATTACTAATACTGGTTCTTATCGATAATTTACTCAATTTAAAATATAAGAAAATAACATAATTTATTAAAATTATATAATTTAATGTAGACTAGAATTTTTCAGTTAAATTTTTAGCATAAAATTGTTTATAACAACTGTAAAGCAGAATTTTTATAGAACTATGCGTGAGTTGTATGCAATAGTTTGTACCACTTATTCATATTAATTTATTATAGGTAATATTCAAAATGACAGATAAGTTGTCATACTATTTTCAATTTTAAATCTGGATGCACGTTTTCAAAAGAACTTACTTTCAGCGAAGTAATAATATTTTTTTTAATAGAAAACGTCACTTTTCACTTCTATCAAGCATAGAAAAATTAATAAATAATAATTTATAATGAAAAGACTTTTTTTCTCCTTGAACGTTCTTGATACATTCAACTTAATGTAATCTGCACAAATTGTATACAGTAATTTTTTCAAAGCGTGCCGTTTACGTAAAAACTATTTACGCAAAAGATGAGTATATTTTTCCTCGTTTACTATACGTATTGATTATGCCGTTTAGATTCATAGGAAGGGAATTGCATGATTTTGAGATACTATGCAAATATTATTTCGCGATAAGCTCCAAGACATTTGTAAGTAAATTTCGATTTTCGTAAAACAGTAGATAATTACGTAACGACGGGCAACTGCCTTCTGATTTTTGGCAATATTTGAATTTTTAATTGACTGTGAGAGTATTTGAACAGATGTCCCATCAATATCTCAGAGTTTTCTTGTTTTTTATTATTAGTATGTAATAAGGAAATTAGTTCACTTGATCTGATAAACAGGGCTTAAAGTTTTAATTTTTAATTAAAATCTTTATTAAAGGAGCAGTATTAACTATAGTAGTACTAAACTTATCTCGCTTTTTGTGTAGAAAAATTCATAATGTTTTTCGATTTTGGTCAATAATCACTTTGACGAAAAATTCTCCCTCTACCCTATTTTCAAGATGATAAATATGGCAACGAGATTGGTGATAAAATTCATTTTCATAATATCGGACTTCTACCTTGTCTTAAACTGCAGGTGAATTTACAAAAAATTTTTAATATAGGTCACAGGAACACTGAAAACGTTAATATATTGCAAAATCCCGGCGCGACGTTAATACACTCGCTGCTGTATGAAATTCTGCAACATTAGCGCGAAACTCGCACTCGGAAAATTTAATCGTACTGCGAGCTACTCTTTACAACGCTGGGAGATATACGCATATAATACATATGTATAATATGATGCACTTTCATTTTTATACACGACGTGTGTGCGCGTGAGGTGTTTACTGCGTCACCTTTCGCTTCGCGTGAAATACAAAAGAGAGAATAATCCTTTCTTTCATTATGTCAGTACACGTGCAAATCCACGGCCAAGTATACAGAGACAACGCGAGATTGAAAATTTAAAACATTTGTCTTTGGACTGTACTCTAAGTGACAAAAGCAGCATAGTTTTTATGCATCCGAAAAGTATGATGCATACGAGTTCTTAACAAGGAAAAACTTTAATGATTATACTTACAAAAAAGGAAAGAAAAAAAAGATTTTACAAAACGATTTTAAATGAAATAAAATACAAAATTACATTCAACATTCATTATATAAATTCAAAATTATTCTAACGATATAGCCATATTTTCATAAATAAACGTAAATAATTACTTTGGATTTTCTCTCTCTCAATAATAAATAACGTTATATTTTTAGTATCAGTGTAGATATCAATCCATTCGTATATGTAGTCCTGCGTAATTATAAAAAATCATTTTAAAGCACTATACATTATCCGCGCGCGCCAGGGTATTTATATGACGATCAAAGATTCAAACTTCAAGATTCAAAAATAAATTCAATTACTCATTATTATTTTATTGATTTTTTTCTTTGACCGCTATTTATGGCAGAAAAGTTGAATTTATTTATCGATTGATTCTAAGAAGAAATCGTTTACTTTCTAGAAAATTATTTCTTCTGCCTAAGCCGAATCATCGTATAGCGGATTTCATAAATCTATTCAAGCGATATCGGCGACTGTAAAAATAGTATTTAAAATAATAAACATTTCTCCTAACACTTTTTGCATTCTTTTTTCACTTTTCGATAACGGCTGCATCACTTTCATCTCTTTCGCAAAAATTTTCGTAAGCGACAAGTCGTGGTTTCTTTCATTTAGAATAATAAATTCTCATTAAAAGCTAACCGCAAAAAGTGCCCAAAGAATGCCTGTGGTTTAATCCCGCAGACTTGCTCATATACGCACTCGCAGCGATGAACAGAAATCTCGTACCCAAAGGTTGACCCCGCAGGAGCATTGCATTTTTTTTTTAAGGCACACTCAAGCTGCAGCCGTGAAATCCATTTCGCATACACGACGGTCGGGAATTACTCGACAAAGCTTCTCTCCATCTCCATTTCAAATCAGGAGAAAGATCGCGTTATATTACACGTATAACTATATACCTACAAAGGAAGATCGTTATTTTCCGAATTGAATTTCCCGCGCTTTCGCAAACTGCATAGACGTTGTTTATATAGATATGTGTGTGAGTGTGTGTTTGTATAAACACAGTGCATATGCATAAACAAAAACTGATCGATATGACATTGTAAATTTCTCACAGCTCGACCGGGAATGTTCGATCTGAAAGGCAAGGCGAAGTGGGACATGTGGAACAGCAAAAAGGGCACGAGCCAAGACGATGCCAAAGAAGCCTACATCAAGCTCGTCGATGAGCTCCTCGAGAAGTACAAGGAGTAAGAAGAGGAATGGATCTGTGGATGATAATTTTTCTATATATTTTTTAAGGCGAGGGTGTCCTATTATCATATGTTAGCTCGTTAATTTACATATACGCTGGTGTTCTTGTGTATTTCGCCTAAGACTCGTTACGACTATTACATTTTAAGCTGCACTATAAGCCATACGGAAAATACTCTCAAAATTTGAATTTAAACTCTTGAGCACGAATTGAGACTGAAGAACGATTTTCAATACTTTACTTTTAAAAAAAGTATCATGCTTAGAAATGAATTGCCATCTTTTTTTACTTCATTTATAGGTAAATTTTTTGCTATCGTCTTTTATTTATTTACTTTGTTTATGATCGAATGCACCATTAAACCTGGTAGTAATAATAGATCGAACTTTAAATATTAAGGAGATATTATGCTACAAAATTCTAAGCTCACTCGAAAATGCGAGAGTCAAAATTCAAACATGACATGTTTACAGTCATATAAAAAAGTGTAAACACTGAACAGTTAAGTGTGCACATTCGAGTATAAGAATAAACACTAAAATTAGTACATTTAGATACAAAGTGCGAAAATATCGCATCAGTCTTTTGACACGGTGTGAAAGTCACACAATTGAAAAATTACGTTTTCGTACTGGTTAGTGTCAAGCTGAGCAAAGCTCAATTCAGTCACGCGCCAAATCGTGCTTTACGCACGGAGCGTCGAAAACTAAGTTTCAAGTACCAAAAATGAAGCAAACATGTACCTTACAACCCTCAAAATTTCAGACTATTTTCCGTAATACGCGCATTTTTGTGTTCTTTTATACCTAATTTTGTCACTGTGCAATATTTTTCTGAAACACTTAAAATAATCATACTCGATTCTAGCGTTATATATTATACTTATTGTGTTTTTTTCCTCTCCGCTTGTTATTGTCGGCGAGGCGCAAGATAGATATATATTACCTATTATACCTGCCCCGGCTGACCTTCGCGCGCGTTTATAGTCGCGGCGATTCTTCTACATATAATATACAACGAAATTCAATAATAAAAGCGGCAAAGCAAAGCTCGTCGAGCGCGTATTCTTCTCCACTGCGGCGGAAGAATTCTCCGGTACGTTAAGCCCGGGGGGCGATCCATCAAGAGGCAACTTTTCGCGTTCAGAATCCAAATGTCCCGAGCATATGCGCCAACTGCGAAAGTCAAGTTCTCGCTCCCCCAAGAAACTAGACCGAAATTCGGTCGTACGGCTCCATTGCTCCATACTTCACTCGCCGCCCGTGTATATATGTATATATCCGCATATACACTTTCGTAAAAGCCAATCGACGAAGAACGCCCGAAAAACGTCCAGCACACGCGCAAATAAATGAAAATATACCTACCTATGTGCATGCACGTACGTGCATAATGTAAGTATACTTACATGACATACCAGACCACGCGATGGAATAGCGGCTTATCGAATTTCCCCTCCTCTATCTCTCTCTCTCTCTCTCTCTCTCTCTCTCTATCCCTTCCTCTCCTCTCCGCGTATGGAGAAGACGTCGCCGCCTGAGTTTAGTACCCGCTTGGCGGCCACCACGACGCACATATTCGCCCCGCGGCCGTCGCAGAGTTCCGGCTGCTGTCCAGCCCATATAGACACGTAATCGCCGAGTCCAGCGGGAGCCAAGCTCGCAATCATGTCCCTTGACGAGGTCAGTATACTTATACACGAGTGTCGCTAATAGTCGTAGGTATACACAGATATCAGTAGCCTCGCGCTCGCTTTGTTATTGAGCTCTGATTCTCGCGCGCGCGCCCGAGTGAGAGAGAGACACGTTACATAGGTGTATACACGCGGAGATACGACACCGGTGTTTCGGAGTCGGACACGCGCCGCGAATTGGAAATGGACGAGACGATAGACGGTGCGTGGCATTGAGAGGCTGATTCGTCCGATACGTGTGCAGCTTGTGCGATTTTCTCTCGTTGCAGGGGGGAATATAAGATGCAAGCGAGTGTTTTATTTGTTGTGCTGCCGCGCAGCGAAGAGCAAGTGTACGTGACGCGATATAGCTATATATAGGCCGGGTATCTCTGATGTGGCTTTCGCCGCGATTAATTAGCTGCTCGATCGGTAAGATCGACGCCTTGACTTGCCGACGGGTCAGTTTTTTTCTTTATTTTACGAGCGGAATTTAAATTGGATTCTCCTGTTTTTTTCTCTTGCAGAACTTCAACAAAGCCGCCGAGGAGGTGAAGGAACTGGCCTCGCAACCTGCCGATGCGGAGCTGCTCGAGCTTTACGCGCTTTATAAGCAGGCTACCGTCGGCGACTGTAATACGTGTAAGTTTAACGTTGGTTTGCGGTTCGCTCGAGGAGGCTGCGCCGCTCTATATATACGTGCGCGCGCGCGCGCATGTGCATCTGTATATATACGGCATGTGGAATATAACGGGATAATGTAATTTTATAATATTGTCTGTTCCACTGCGTAAGCGAGGAAAGGCGATTGCGTCGGGATGAGGGAATGTTTCGGGGCTGGATAAACACATTCTGTGGTTAAATGCGCGGATATTGTTAAGGTGGGCAAAGAAATTGGAAAAAATGGGATTGAACGTGTTAGCGAAGCATGAGCCAAAAATTCTATGCATATGCCTTGCATTAGTGGAATATTGAATTTACGCATATCAAAGTTGTATCGAATTTGAAACGGTAGTTTTGCAAAATTTTGTTTACTGCAGATAACGCAATGAAATTATGACGAAAAGTAGAATAAATTCTTAACTTTTTATTGATTGATGCCGTTTTTTTAAAAAAAAAGTTAATACATGAAAATCAAAGCTATAAATCTTGATTTAATGTTCAACTAGTTTTTGAAACGTTTATAAACATGCGTTTTAAATATTAATTGAACATTAAATAAATAAAGTGTTAGAATCAATCAAAGTTTGTGCCACATTACAACTGACAAAAAACTCATTCACTTATATCAAAAAGTATAAATGAAACTCTAAAAAAATAAAACTTGGTGTCCGCTAATATATAATTATCTATCACTTTACAACCTTTCAAATCGACATCGCCTCGACGAGAAATCAAACTAAATTTTCTTATCAAGGTATCGTAATATAAACTTGAAACATTGTTGAATAATAGATAATTAGTTGCATAATTTTGCTTGTATTAATCGTTATAAATAAATGTTATTTTTTCCACTGTATGCAATGGCGCGAAATTTGAATTTTTTATTAACTACGAAAGACCCTTAAAAGATACTAATAGCACTTTTTAATAAACAAACCACGCAAAATTCTATTTTATTTATATTCTACACAGCTGATACATTATAATAAGACCTACTAAGGGCTCTCAAGCACGTATGTAGGTAGATATGTGTTCGAGGACCCTTAAATTCAAATATCGATTATCTTTGATATAGCATTTGATTTTTTTCTTTTTCAAAGCGAGACCCGGGATGCTGGACTTCAAAGGTAAAGCTAAATGGGATGCCTGGAATGGAGTGAAGGGCATGAGCCAGGATGAAGCGAAAGAACTATATATTAAGAAGGTCGAGGAGCTCATTGCAACCATTGGCAAAAAATGAGGGAACAGGATTCGATTTATAGCACAATTGTATACGTGATCTTCACAATTTTTTCAACATTATCTACAAGATATAGAAGCATTTTTCGAAGTGTCACGTCGCGCACACACGGGAATTATAAGCAGAGGAATTGCTGAATTTATTGTTCGATATGGACACGATGAACGTTTTTTCTACACTTTGTACTACTGGAATTTACAATATAGGTGTTTAGTTGATTTATTCCTTTTATTTGTTATTTTCCGAAGCGAATTTACCGTGAGCATTTGTATTGTATGATACGCTCTAATCAAATTTGTTGTATTTGCGAAATAAAGATTATTACAAAAAAAAGTTTGTAGTGGACTCGATGTTGGGCGAGTATTGAAGAAAGAAAACAAGCTTTAGTGAATGATAATAATATATTTTAAGCTTAACACTGTTCCTTATCTTTATATACACATACGCAATTATTTACTTAAGGGGGAGATGGGGGACGGGCAGAATGAGATACAACTTAAATAATAGGGGGGGGGGGGAATTTCAGGAAAATTACGTGTGCACTTGCTCGCTTGCATTTCTACATTAATGTAATTCTTTGCTTTTCTCGCTAATTCAACTTCGTAATCTGCAGGTCCGTGTATTGTGCCTTATAAAAGTAATCAAATTACAAACGAAAAAGAATGTAGAAACTAAATTAACTGCTCGATTCACATACACATGTAGATCATTTTTTTCAACTACGATGTGTCGGTAGACACAAAATACTTTAAAGATGACAATGCTCTTTCTTACAACGTTAAATTTGCACATTGTAGAGTACTTTGTGACTCGTCGAACAAAAAAAATCATTAACAATGAGCTTCATTTTTACCAGTCTACGTTTTACTTAATAAAGAATTACTCGTTTCTGTCAGTTCTTTGGAGCTGACAGACCAGCTACTACGAAAGACCCAATCGCGTAGTGGGATCACAAGAACTGTTCACTAAAACGCATATCTTTGTATAATCATAATATAAGAACTCACGTAACTACACACGAGCACACACACGATTGCACAACAGATCAGTGTCCGTTATCTGCCTCAAACTTATTTCAGAATCGAACCAATAGATACGAAGGAATATTTTCGCTCACATCGATTCGTCTTACAATATGCCGCTACAAACTATTATATATATATATCTCGCCACTTTTTTCTCGAAAATTTCTTCGCCGCCTATCTCTCTGCTTCCATCGATTTACAAGCATTGGAACTTTTTCTCTCTTTCCCTTCCCCTTTTGCATTCTCACTATCTCAATTTCTCTCCCTTTCTCTCTCTCTCTCTCTCTCTCTCTCTCTCTCTCTCTCTCTCTCTCTCTCTCTCACTACGTGTTTACACTCACATCAAGTTTTGCTTCATCGGTATGAATAGTAATGTGTAACATGACCGCGTGTGTTTAAATATTAAACGAGGACTAAATATCGTCCTTTTCGACCACTCGCCGTCCAGCAGGTAGCAGCAGCTTCCCGATATACGACGACGGATTATCGCTTTGCCGATAAATACAATGTGTTAAAATGAAATTAACTCTCACCAACTGCTTTTTCATCAAGGGACAGCGATAAAGTTAATTCGATACAAGATTTTTTACCATTATAAAAGCTGAATAATCAAATCAAATGAAAATAAAAGAAATTGATCTAAAACAATAAAACAGGTATTGTTCTCTTTTTATGAAACAAGGCTTTAATGATGAACTTTTATCAGTGGGTATCATATAAAACGTAAAGTCTAATTGATTTGTGATGCGTCACTTAAAGAATTGAAAGTTATCTTCTAGGAATATTATTATCAGTTCAGTTAAGTTGTTATGTGTTTTTTTAAATAAATTAGCTGTAATATTCCAGTTATTATTAAATACATTGCGTTATTACCAAAAAATTTCTATCGTCGCCACGTGAGCTTACATCTTCTAACAATATTGATTTCATTTATTTCGCTCAAACTTTCTTTTGTCTTTGCGCATGTCTGACGCGTTACATATTTCATATTAAAATCTAATGAAATTTGTTACCGGAACTGCATATTAGCCGAAGTAGAGCTGCGGTTTTTTTGAAATCCCAATCAACGTGTTAAAAACAATTGCTCTGCTCTGGAAACCAAAAAGTTTACGCAGGTTCTCACGAATCGTTGCAATAGTTCACAAAGCTGACAAATCTTAGTCCAGTGTCCTGCGAAGAGCAAAAATCGTTTTCTGTTTCTTTGAATCTCTTTTTCGCAAACGGCCAACAACGGCCAAAGAGAAGCATATATGAAATGGACGCTCGTTCGTGTGTTTTTCACAGTGTGTGCTATCGTCGCACGCTTGCAATAACAAACGAACGAACCCACGAACGAAGCAATCAGACATGGCTTACTTCCTCTTACTCTTTTCGTGCTTGAGACCTGTGGTGTGCGGATGATGATGGTGGTGATGGGTCTTTAATCGGCTACCTTTTGATGTTGGACTGATCGTCGGTGTTTTGGTATCGGCGGCTTTGTCGCTCACTGTACGACTTGCTGATGATGCAGATTCGTCAAACCTGGCGAAAATACAAAAACGTTTTTCTTTGACGACCAAAAAGAACTTGCAAGCCTCCTGGTTATCGACATTCTATCGATACGGAGCTGAGCAAAGGTGAGTTTTGTTATCGATCGAAAAGCTTTTTGGTATTAAATGTTAAATTTTTCTGCGCTTTGCTCATTATAAATTAAAAACGTTTATGCATTTTGCGGATTAATCTTAAATCTAAATTATTTAATTAGGTTTGATGAAGTAATTGATTACGCAAGACAGCACTTTTCCTTTGATAAAAATAAAAAAAATAAAATAAATAACAATATAAAAGAAAAAAAACGCAAGTAATGATGATTATACAGTGGTTAGTACTTTGCGAGTCTCCGTTAGATAGATGAACGGTCGCATTTTCGGACTTACATCACACACGCCCTGTTCACAGCCACCTAAGCTATCATGATAATATGCCAGGGTTACTTTTTGCTTTTGCATTTACGCAATTATAAATCGTTAGATGCTTTTGTTTTAAGATTATAAAGCAGCTAAACGTGGATCAGTCTGTCTGCAGCGTGACGTTTATCAGCGGCGATATGTAATGCTCTCGCCCTGAAAATACGCTACTGCACACGTTTCTCTTAATATTTTTTTCTAATTTATCATTTCACTTTTAACATCAATGTTTACTCGGATCTATGGATTAATCGATTAAGTCTGTAATGTGATGTAACTACGTTATGCTGGATGCAACTCTGAGTGTTAGATTTGTTTTGTGTTTGATAGTCGACGTTGACTTGCAGCGAAAACAGCTGCCGGTTGGTTGATTGATTTAGTTGAGGAGTTTCGTAATAGAGCGGAATTGAGAGACATGAAGAGTTCGTTATATCCTAAGTTCGACGAGTTAATAACGAGCAATTGAGATAAAAATTTAACTGTACGTTATTGATTGAGGCACTCCATTCACTGTCTTAGATTTCAGGACGTCGTTCTCGTAGGACATGATGGTTTCTTTGCCGTTCTCGTAAACCCTGGAAATGTGCAAAAAACATGGTTAGATTCCTTTTATCCGTAAGTATGAATAAAGCAGGATAAAAATGTATTATCGACCTAATACATTTTTTCATGCAGTCCTAACAGAATACTTTTGACCGAAGCCCAGCACTCACTTCTTGGTAGTTATCTTTTTGCCATTGATGAACCTCGTGGACGTACTCGTCCGTTTCATCTCGGCGTGTCCACCGCTGGGTCCGCCAAAGTTGGTGAGGGTGCTGAAGGAGGTGCAGTTGGCCATGCCGTTGCCTGCGCCGAAGATGTCTCCGAAAGGTGATGAGAAGAAGCCGAACGGGCCCAAGAAGGATGTGCTCAAGGTGTTGACGGGATGGCTATGCCTGTTGCCGCCTCGCGAATGACCATAAAAATCTGTAGGGGCAGAGAGGAGTCACAGCTATAATAGTGCCTCGCTTTTATTAGATCGAGCTGATAATGAGACGCGATTAGAGCTGCCGAGCATGGGCAGAAAAATGAAATTCCTCGCTGTGCTGTGCAGCTTGCGCAAGAGTTTATTAATAGAGGATCGAAGGTTAGATCCTTTCTATACCTCTTTTTCCCGACATTCGCTCTCTCTCTCTCTCTCTCTCTCTCTCACTTCGTGAAGGAGGTAAGTTTTAAATGCACAGCAGGTGCTGTTTTATTTTTCGATCGTGACTCTATATGAAAATGAATTTAATTATTTTTGCATTGATAGATGCAGCGCTGTAAACAAGCCTTGTCGGCGGCGCTGCGTGCGCCGAATGCTCACCAGCAAACAAGTCGTCGAAAGGCGAGTTGCCGCCGAAGAATTCCCTGAACACGTCCTCGGGATCTCTGAAGACGAAGGCGTCGAAGTTGAAGTCGAAGTCCTCCTCGTGTCGCCTCTTGCCTCCCGGCATTTGTAGTCCCTCTTTGCCATACTGGTCGTAGACTCTTCGCTTTCGATCTGCAAAAATTCATCTTTATAAGCCTTTGGAATCTTTCGTAAAAAGTAAAATGCAATATGAATCTTGTTTTCTTTTTAAAAACGATCGTGGGGTTCGATTTAAGAAAGCAAACGCCAAGGGTATTAGGTTGCTGCTCTCGTATAGCGTTAGTGATTGTTAGGCTCTTAAAAAGGCGAGATTAGTTGAAGAGCATAGGTACAAGTGGTGAAATCGACGCGGGTAGCCTGGAAAATGTTTATATCGCGGATGACGATGAGTCGCGAGAAGTTCGATGCTCTTGCGAAACTTGAAGGAAATGGCGAGTGATCGTTTGAGAGCGACGCATTGCGGCAGACGTGTTATATACGAATGCCAATATAAAGTTACTGGAAGCGAGCGATAAACTTTGTTCGTTGAATCGCTTCACGTATCGAACAGATCACTGCGACGATCAATAAAGCCTCGCTGTCATCGATTCCCCCCCAATAAGTAGGTTACAGCAATGATCGCGATGTATTGTGTCGGGCGACGGTTAGAATTAAAAGAAGCGTATAGCTGGATTATAAAAGCCGAAGAGGGGGCAGGCTCTCTTTTAAATACTGCAGTTCAATAATTAGCATATAAGCGCGTTTCGACGATAAGTATGGGAGAGAGAAGAATGCAGCTTACTGCGCGCACGTGTATTGGGGGAATATAAATGTTAATGAATTCGTTGGCGTTATAAAGGTGAGCTGCCCCCTCGAGTAAGCTGCAGCCGGTATATGTACAAACATTCCTCCGCAGACCCCAACAAAGAGAGATAGCCTCGGCGAGCATGAACCAGAGCAGATAATTGAGTAGAATATATAATATGTATACACCCCGAGAGTATAAAGTCCATAAAAGAGAAATTAATCGACGATTGCCGCTCGCATACATATTATCGTGTTTTAATAGGGAGCTCAGAGCACACAGAAAAAAAGCCTCGTTAACAAACTGCACATCAAAGCGTCTCTCGTTTATAATATATGTACACGCTGTGTCTCAGAGATAGTCGTCGACTATTATACCGAAGAATCGCTGGAAGGGAGAGTCAAAGTAATCCCGGTAGGTGTATCCTGAGCCGGCGCGAGGCTGCCTTGAGGAGGTTCTTTGATAGGCTCGCTGGTCGTAGCGTCGCCGCTTCGCATCTGTACAGCCACAAAAAACACAGAGAGCGCGTTTTTTCGGATCTTTATACATCTCATTCACTTGTTGACAAACTCTGCTTCTCTCTCTCTCTCTCTCTCTCTCTCTCTCTCTCTCTCTCTCGCTTGAGCGTCGAGCGCAAGAATCGACGCGCAGGCCTTGGGTGGCGAACAAAGTCATCACGCTCTCTCACTCACATTGTGTGTGTGTGTGTGTGTGTGTTTCGCCGTTTTAAATAATGCGCAAGTTTATATGCGAAGAGGCAACAACAAAGAGAGCCGATAGTTTTACACTTTTCCTTTAGATTAGAGAAACAAAAATAGTTTGACACAAAAGCAACATCCATCCGCACATCTTTCTTCTGCTATTTCTACGTTGTACGCATAAGGACATGTGCTGCGGAAAATGAGCGAGAAGCGAGTGAAATTTATGATTGTGCACCATACATCTACGAGCGAGAATGAAAGTTAAGTTTCTGTCTCGTTGCATTTAACCGCTCCGGACAACAGCTACCGAGCGGTCACTCGCTCTGCAGTCGTCGTTAAAAAGAAACGCACGATTTTCCGTCTACAAATAAACAAACTTTCTAACGCTAATTCTTCACGATCTTATCTCTTATCGAATTACCGCAGTTAACGACATCCGATCGGTTACACTCGCCGCGCGCAGCGAAACAAACGGTTGCCGATCGAGAGAGAAAAAAAGGCAAAAACTTTCCCGCAATAATTCCATTAGATCCCGTCGACGCGACGTAGCATAGCGCCCGAGGTATCTGCGCGCTTTCTCCTCAATTTCAATCAGAGCGACGACCATAGAGACCGGTAATTCGAACGCGTCTCCCCCTCGTCCAGCTCATCGGCGAGCCTCGCGCGTAAATAAATCCCGTCCGGCGGCGAAGGGTCAGAACGCAGCGGTGTCCGAGCATCTCTCGCTCTCCTCTCCGTCGCGAAAAAAAAGAAAAACCCGTTTTAGTCGCAAAACCAACTAGAGCGCGTCTCTCGCGCGTTGAGACGCGCGGAGCAGCGTCTGCGCGCAGCGCAAGGACACCGCGAGAGAAGAAAAAAGCGCGGACAACGAGCCTCTCGCGCGATCTACCAGGCAGAGAGCTACGAGCGAGTCGAGAGAGTTGAACCGCGCGCGAGCCTCCGAGAGATTTCGCGAGCGAGATAGCGCAGTGATGGACTATCGCAGCGGCGGAGATACCGGTTAACAGCTACACGAAGAGTAATTGTACGCCTTTTACGAAATAACTCTACGCAGACATTTTCCCGCACGGAAAAACTCGATGCGGTTATCTATACCGCCTGCAGGACACTCCGAACTGAGGCCGCGTGCAGCTGCGTAAAAGTGTAACCCCCGCGCACGATTTACGAACTCATTCTGCACGGATATTTCCTACACGAGCACGCAGTATCGGCATACGCAGGCGTGCTCTTTTCCTTCTGACGAGTTACTGTTTTTGCTTCAAACGACGTTTTTTTCAGTGCCGGCATTTTTTGCTGTTTTATTGCACTGTAAAAATTGCACAATCACGTACGTGGAAGCTAATTATTATGCATTGTTATAACAATAGATTACAGGATCGCGCAGAGTTTCGCGACGCAAAGAGACAATCAAAAATTTGTGTAGAGGTTTTTCCTGTCTTTTTTAATGTCTCTGCAGAATTTGTATACGACGCCGGACTACCTTTGCGGGGAGCATCTCCATGCATAGTTTCGGTTATTTCTCTCCACCGCAAACCTCGGCACAATCGTGTAATCTTTTGTCGCACTGAAATTCTCTCAAAGCCAGAGAATTCTTAACAGCAGCTCGTTAAAAGGGAAATCTGCTTGAAGCAAAAGGATTAGGAATGTGGTTTTGATGCAAAAGGAATTTTCTTGAATCAAGAATATTTTAAATTTTGCAGCGTTAAAAAAAAGAATCGTTTTTCTCTCAGAGAAATTCTCTTCTTCGAACAGATTTTCCTTTCAAGCGCAGCTGCAGTGTCAGAAGATTCCATTTTGCTTCGTTTTCTTCGGTGCATAATTGTATACAGCTTTAGTACAGTGAAGTAATGCATGGAAAAAAAGTCCTTTAGAAGCAAGAGAAATTCCTTTTAAATAACTGATCGAAATAACGAACGTTTTTAACGTTGTCAGCGCGGTACGGGTCAAAAATGAGCAGTAAAATATTGCAAATAAATTTGACTGAGTAATCATTTTTATAGCTCTTGATTTTAAGGGAGTTGTATGCAGGAGCGAAAATTCCAAAAACTTTTTAAGTTAGACACATACTGAAAGTATTTAAAAAAAACGGTATATACCAACAAAAATCAATTCTTAATTTCATTGACTCGAGAATTCCCTTGCTTATAAAAACTTTAAACAAATCGTTGAGCGAGAATCCCCCTTGCGTCGCGCAGCAGACGTCTGCGTAGAATTATTTCATGTACAGCGTACAGAGGTTGTTATACGTTCGCGCGGAGCATTTGTCCGGTACCTGCGCGCGGATTAAAGAAACAAAGAAAAAAAGAAAAGACCATGTCGAAAGGCACATATCCCCGAGTAGTCCGGCATGCTCACCATCGATAAGGACTTCGTAGGCTTCGGAGATCTCCTTGAACCTCACGTTCGCCTCCTCGAGATTGTCGGGGTTCTTGTCCGGATGCCACTTGAGCGCCAGCTTTCTGTACCTGCAATCCCAGGAAGAAAAAGGTCAATGAAACCCGAGAAAAAGGACGATCGCATGTATACCTAGAAAAGCGCATGCATTCGAGAGAGGAGAGAGAGACAGCTCGGAGCGAAAGCTTTATTTTCGGTCACCTCACGCGACGCGGCCGTGAAATGGGTCAAAGACCTCGTCGTCGTCGGATGCAGCCACGGGCACATACACATGAGAGAGAGAGAGACAGGGAGACGCGCGCTCTGCACATTATTATATCTCTCGAAAAGGGAGAGAAAGCCGAGTAAAAAGGCATCGGCGGAGAGGCCGATCTCTCGGAAATGCCGGCGGCGATGCGCACTGCAGAGAGAGAGAGAGAGAGAAAGAGAGGAACGAATAAAGAGAGTCGCGAGGAAGGATTCTATCCTCTTCTTCCTTTGTACACACATTGTGCAGTTGTCGCAGACCGACTCATAAATATTTACGGATAACCATTTTGGCTCTCCTTTTACACTTTTCTCTCTCTCTCTCTCTCTCTCCCTCGGCGTCGTTATGCGCTTCGTTGATGCTTTACGGACATGTGCATATACGCGTATTACGAGAGTAAACGTTGGGCTGTTTGCTCTCGCGGCTTTTTCTTCGGTTCTCCGGGGCGGTCGGCGGCGGCGCGGAACAACAAGGTGTACCGCTAATGGAAGCGCTTCGCGATATTTACTCAATGCGAAGCTGCGGCGGCGGCTGCTGCTGATTGTCGCTACTAAAAAAGAGAGCCTCGGCTAAGCCAAGAGAGCTTGAAATATGATTTACATTATTCATGACGTTTCGCCCGATGGATTTCCGGTTTTACGAAAACTGTTTACGTTGCTCCACGTGCGACGAGCGTCGTCGGCGTCATCTCTCTCTCTCTCTCTCTCTCTCTCTCTCTCTCTCTCTCGAGAAGATAGCGAGAATTTAGGACTGCTGCAGAGCTGGCTACGTGTCAAGAGAGCATCATGTGTGGCGTTAACATTTTTTATTTATTTATTTATTTAGTTTCGCATTTTTCGCGTTTAAAAGAATACTTCTATCGTACGTACTCGACACGCTGAGGATACATAGCTAGGCGGATTTATATTTAAATCTATATTTAACGCGTGTATGACTAACGTGTCATTATCGTGGCATGTCGTCTGAAATATAGTCGTATTAATAAAAACGATTCTATTGATTTATTTGATACGTCACTGGGACAGGCCCAAAAATGTTGAAAATTGTATATGCGCACACGTGTCGCACCCTGAAGTTTGGAGGAAAAGTCATTGCCCTCGATACTTGATTGTATAATTACTAATTTGTTTATTTTGTCATAATTACAAAATGTTGCAATAATATAAAAACAAACTCAACCCTGTCGATGTACATTGAATACTTTTAAATAATAACCAAGTAAGCAACAAAATAAAATGTTATTAATACATTGACTGTTTGCAAACCTTCTTTGCGGCATTACGTTGTAGTAACAAAGAAGATGAAAGTATCAAAGTTACAGTAGAAGAAAATTTTATGAGCATCGGAGCGAAATGCCCATAATAAATCGGATGTAATCCAGCTTTTTCGTTTATTTTTGCATGTTTTATTCATGAATTGAGATCGTTACCAAGTTCGCGTTGTAAACATTTATATAGCCTTCTGATAACTATTTTTCTTGCTATAATTGCTTTATTAGACTTGGGTATCTAGACACTGTTTACGCCTGGTTTCATTTGTAGAACTGTTAAATGAATCTGCGAAACACTTGCAGCAATAAACCAAACGTTTATAAACAAATTGCTTGGTGAAAGCGTAAGGATATCCTGAACAATGTAGTTTTCTAGCACAGCCCGCTTCCCACGCCGTATTTCCATAATTTCGAATATAATAGTGTAGCATATTAATATATGGTCAACATTTATATAAACATTTGCTAATAATGTCAAATAGTTAATCCGAGTGTTGTAATAAAAGGATAGCGGTGAATTTATGACGCAAACGAGCTAAAAGTAGAAATTGAGCAATTAGTTTATTTATTAATACGCGCTTATTGTACGCAAACACTTTCGATGTACACAAGCCGTTCGCCGCATTTGGTGAAAATCCGAGACGACAAATTTACGGCCGTGGCGTCACCGATCGGCAACTCGCGAGACAGAGGCGAGCAATTTTTAATGGCATTCAGTAGTTGTTTTCGAATAAATAACCTTTTATTCTACTCTAAATAGCGAAAAGAAAAAAAATGCCGCGGCGTGATTCACCTAATAAATCACATTTCACATACACGGCGAGCTATTCGAATGACAAAACACGCCATTATCGTGACAATCAGTCATATAACTAGTTAAAATACACCTTTTATTCTCCTCTCGCGCGATTCCCGAAGAAAACGCCCATATTCCAGATCGAGCCATGATATACTGTGGGATTGTCCTTTTCTCTCTCTCTCTCTCTTATTTTCATCATCGTCGTCGCACTGTACTCGTTTTACGAGAGGATTCTCGGAAAGCTCGTTTATGCACGAAAAAGTGCGCATCTTTGTCTCTCTCTCTCGGAATTTTCATGCGGTACACAAAGCGCGGAGTATACAAGTGCGACGCTGCAGCAGCATTGTCTCTCCCGCGGGGAATCGTCGCCCGCGCGCTGCAGCGCACAAAGAGGGCACAATGTCTCGTCCGCGGCTATGAGTAACCCTCGCCGCGAGAGAATAATCGGATATGAACAAAGTAATATACTTACGCCTTTTTAATCTCGCCGTTGGTGGCAGTCCGGCTGACCTCGAGGATCTTGTAGTAGTCCACCATCCTGCTCTCTCTCTCTCGCTCACTCTCTGTTCACTCCGAGCTTAGGCTACCACCACCTGTCGACAGAAGAGAGGAGGATTCCTTGATTAATGCTCGCCTCGGTAGGATTTTCAATATGGGGGTGTGCGTTAAACGATAATTGGGCAGTGCGCTTATATACTGCCTATAGAGGGAATATTTTTGCACAAGTTGTGGAACTTTTCGTTTCGGTGTTACTTGTAATATAGGATAGCCGCCGTTTCGTTGTTTCTGCTGGGAAATTAAATGCAAACAATGGTGAGACTGTAGTTTGGGCGACCTAGTCGCCTTTCCAATGATTTTCCTTCAAGAAAATGACAATGCGCAGAGCTATTTGGAAATAAAAACATTTTCTTATACTTTGACAGTGCCTTTGTTGAAGCTTACGGGAATGAGACGAAGATATTACGGGAACTGTACAAAAATTCCCAAAGAATAGTTTAGTTTTGAAGAAACTTCAGAACCTAACAGAACATCGTCTAGTTACGAAATCCTTTTTTGTTAATTAATTATCCGTTAATTTCATGATTGATATTACTTCAAAACTAGGTTGGGCTAGATTATCTCTACCAGATATGGAACAGCACCTTGAGTAATTAATTTAATTATAAAATAATGCAACGTTTAAACGCACAGAAAAGTTACTTAAATTCAAAAAGTAAAACGAATGGTTTCAGTGGCTTTGAAGTACTAAAATTTTTGTTTCAAAAGTTGAATATAATTTTACGCAAAGAGGAAGACATAGAAACAACTATATCTACTAATCGAGTAGATAAAAACCAACTTAAAAAATGGCAGACATTGCACATTTACTTAAAGGCTGCATATATTATTTTAGCAAAAAAATATTGAAACAATAAAGTTATCCATTAAATTTCACTATTATTTTCATTGTCAAATACTAATCAACCAATGAAATTTGTTGACTTTTTTACCGTTTCAATGTCTTTGCTATAATGCATCGAAACGTTTTTAGATAAGCACTGTAAACTGAGTCCAAGTCCGATACTAATCGCTAACTTCCGTCTACAAATGGATTTTCATTGTTTCACTGTTTGCACTTTATCGACCATTGCAGATAAGCTCCAAATTTAGTTTAATTGGTACTTATTCGATATGAGGCTTGCCGTAATCGCGAATTTTGCGTACGTACTTATTTAACAAGACGTTTAATAGTACGTGTGTATATATCCTCTAATACATTAGAGTATAAAAAAAGTTTAAAAAACCTGTATACATTCAAGTTTTTTAAAATAATGTCCAGTTATACTCGGTTCTAACCTGATTAGTAATGAGTTCTACAATACTATGTAGAACACATTTACCTGACAGACTAGGTCGCCGTTACCATTTTTTCTCTTTGTGCATATTATTTACTATTCTGCATTCATCATGATTTTTCATGAATTTTGATTCAAATTTATTGCCTTTTAAACCAAAACAATTCTTTTAAGAAGAATATATTAAAATGGATTTTTGTAAAAGTTTGCACTTGAATGCATATACGAAACACTTCTTGCGTCGATATTAGTTTTCTCCATCCAAAATGATTATTTTTTACAAAAAGATATTCCAGATTTGCTTCAAAAGTATTATTTCCCTCGGCGTGGATCTGTTTTATTTTCTTTTGCTCCTTCATATACTTGGCCAATGTACACTACGTGCCTTTCAATTCCGAACAACAACATTCTAAAAACAAAAAAAAAGAAGTTGCACCCAACATTTTGGCATTCTGATAAAAGATCCCCCCCGCTTGCGAGAATAATTTTCGCTTCTAATAATAACAGCAGCAATTTTCACGCACACAACAGTTGAAAATCGATAAATAAAAAAAATCCTCACGATGCATTTTTTTCGAAACCCCTCCCAGCATCTCTTGATACTTATCCAAATAGCTTGTTAATGGCAGTTCTGCACACGTTACTGCCGCCGCACCAACAAAGTCTCTTCCACAACAAAGTCTCTCCGTCTCACTCCCTCTCGTCCGCGAGACACGCAAGTATTATACATCTAGAGACAAGATATAGACTCTCGCTCTCCCGCGCGGCCAGAAGTATAGAAAGAGGAGGAGAAGAGAAAGAGCCGAAAAGACCGCGGCGGGCCAAAGCGAGAGGAAGGCTAAACTTAGCGACTCGGCGTATCCAGAATAGATCGTAATGCGGAGGTGGAGGTCACTCAGTTTTCTTTTTTCTTCTTCTTCGTCTTTTTCTTAAGTTGCAAAGCAGCTGCTTGCGCTCCTTGCCGCGTGCGCGAGCGAGCGGTGCTATTGACCAGCGCCATTTAAGGATTTCGCCGAATGATAAGCGAAACAACGACGATTATATTGGCCTGCGCAGTGCAGCGCGCAGAGCGCAGAGAGTAAGCGCGAGAGCCTTAAAAGGACGGCGTTTCGATCGATATGTTGGTCGCGCTCGCGCGATTTTTGACACACTTTTTCTCTCGCTCACTCGTCTGCTGCAGAGATACGTATACGCGCGAGGCGAGGATTGAGAAAAAAAATTACAGTTGGACGAGATTCAAGCTCTCTCTCTCTCTCTCTCTCTCTCACACACACTCGGTTTATCGCGCGGCGCTGCAGAGGCGAATACGCCGAATGTTACGAGCGCCGTATAACTGCAACTCTGTGCGTGTAATCGCGGGAGGCGACAAAGTGTCGAGGATAAATACGAGGCGATTCTTTTTTTCTCTTCTCTCTCTCTCTCTCTCTCTCTCTCTCTCTCTCTCTTTTTGGCTCGAGATTGCAGCCGACGATTTCGCCGGGCAATAAAGTTAAAAAATACACCGAGTGATTCTATTTTACGTAAGAGCCTCGCGGGTTGATGACACTCTCTCGTCAGGAGAGTGAGGCGAGGCCTATATAGACACTGGAAATAGAAGTGACTTTTTCCCGCGGCTTACGAAAGAGCTCTACGTGTTTATGCTTAATCACGTGGACGTGTGCATGCGCGTGTTTGCGTGTATTATATACCCTTAGGTGCAATAAGCCGCGAGTCGATTTTCCGGTAATTTCGAAAAGTAGGCTACCGCAGCCTCTGGTGTATTTTTACGTCTCTCTCGTCTCGCCGTCGAGAGGAGGAGATTGACTGATCATTCCGCGCGATTTTCGCGCGGCGCGCATTATAAATTTTATTTCGAAACAAAAGCACAAGCGAGTCTGGTTTATCGGCTCGGCGGCTCGAATTAATCAGTACTCCGGGCTCGCGTTCTCGGAAAAAATATTTGCCTCCGCCGATTTTTATGTTTACGAGCCTCCTCCTCCTCCTCCTCCTCCTCCTCCCATCTCGTTATTTCTTTTTTGCAATTGTTTACCAGCCTACGCCCGCTCTAACGTATCCTGTCGTATTTACGAGTGACTAAGCCGCGAGGATAGACGGAGAAAAAAAATCCCATACGAGACACACACAACGAGAGGCGAGACAAAAAAATTGGACGACGAAATCTCCGTTACAAGAAGCGCATTACACAACGACGCGCGCTGCTCGTGACGAATCCGCACGTTTCCTTTTTTTTCTCTCCTCGCTTCTCGGCTGATCGCGAGAATACATGTAGAATGTAGATACGCATAAAGCCTGCGAGGCGAACGCATCAAGGCCTGATTTGAAATTCCCGCGCTCTCAGCGAAAGCCTCGATCGAATTCGAGCTACCGCTGCTCGTACACGCACCGAGGGAACTTCAATTGTCTTTTTCTCTTTGGTTTACGTCACTTGGCACTTGCTATATTTATTATTTATACGTTATTATTGATTTAGTACTGAGATTTAGGGTGTGAGCTAAAGCGGTGCGGTGATGTGAAAATGTGGCGAGCAACAATATTCAAAAATAACAGCTTTGACGCTCGCACTTTGTTCGAACGAACTTCATTTACGCTCTGACGCTCGAAATCACGCTTCCGCATTAACTTTGCATCTATTTCAACAATTTATTATTCTTTAGTAAAGAACAGAGAAAATTAATTTGTTTTATCTCATGCTGAAGATATAACGTACAACATAAAAAAATTAAAATAGGAAAATCATGTAATCGACGCTTCTGTTTCAAAATAAAGTTTTGAAAGATATATAACCTTAAATTATATACGTATACTGTAATTGGACAAGCCAATTTTACAAGTTGTAAATTTCAGTAATGAGTGCAGCTCTTGCAAAGATTACTATAATGCACAGCAATCGGAATAGAAACTTAGGTTCGAGTAATTTTTCTTGTAGAAATAAAGATTGTTAGATATATTCTAGGAAATATCATAGGTTCTGCTGCACAATAAAAATTAATACATATTACACAGTAAAATTTGATTCTGGATCATTGTAATTTTCTCTTGCATGTTAGTGCAATGTGTTTCAATATTCAATACTTCAGTTTAACAGCTTTTATTATTATTTTCAGGAAAACTACTTCCTACTTAACAACTTTGTTCGCGATGAGAGTGTCTCTATATATTGTAGTATAATACTCTTTTTTGCCAGGTTTCCCTGGCAACAATGCGTACTTCATTTTATTATCATTAAAACGAAAATTTGAAGAGTCATTAGTAAACTGCTGGTCACTGGTAGATATAGTTAGAGTAATAGAATACAGCTACTACGAAGTTAAGATGTACGCGTAAGGAATAGCGATCAATGACACTGAAAAAATATTTTTTGTAATAATAAAGCAATCACATACGTTCTCTAAATACGTCTAATAGCTTCCAGCTAAGCGCGTGGAGGGATCTCAAAGATAATTAACATTTCAAAAAACGTCGGAAATAATTTAGCGCAAAAATTAGTCGAAAAATATTTATGCTAAAGACTCAATTGGCGTTATTCTATTGACTGCCGCAGTGAACGAGCACACAACGATAATTACCGCGGAATTCCAATGCAGTTTACATATCGATTTCAGTTTACTTAACGCCTCAACCATTTCGAGCCATCGTTTTTATACTCTAACGATGACTTCTCTCTCGCTAGTCCACAGACAGAATGACTCGATAGTAACGTACATGCAGTACATACGGACGCACGTGCATTTTTCACAGGCGTATAATACAAAACGTGTAACACAGCCGCGAGAAAACGCAAGCTAACGTGACTCACGTCGGTTTTGGATTTGGCCTAGAGCACAGCGATTTCGATGACGTGGGCTGTGGTGGGCGCGCTGCCGCCGCCGCCGCCGCCGCCGCCGCCGCTGCTTTTTCACGCCGCGACGACGTCCTTTTACCTGAAGGCGACGACGCGCCGCCGCTGCTGCTGCTGCTGCTGCTGCTCTCGCGCGTCCGTGTGCGCTCTCGCACCCACACTCTCTACGTTGTTTACGCGCGTATGTTGGCGTGAAATTTACGATAAACACACGAGTGTACGAGAGCTGCGCGTATACGCGAATCTCATCTCTCTACCTCTCTCACTTTTTGCCGACCCCTATACACCGACGGCGCGCAATGTTTTCATAAACACAAGGGACGCGCACATAGTGCGCCGGTGATTTGCCGCGGCTCCGCTGTAATTGGAGACTCTCCGGATTTAATGAGCTTTATTAATAACTCTCGCGGCGAGCGCGAGCGAGCGAGAGCCTCATTAATCATTCATCGGGAGCGCGGCTTTACGTAATTCGTATAGTTTTTGCCGCCCCGAAAGTTTCTCGCCTCGGCGACGCTTCAATTCGAGCGCGAAATTTAAATCGCTCTCTTTCTCTCTCCTTCTCCGCGCCGCGACGCGATAGGACTCGCGACTTTGAAACGTTTTCGCGCTTTATAGCTCAAATGAAATATCGTCTCTCGATCGCCGTTTTATATAGATTTTTTTTCTTTTCGAGCAGCAGCAGCGGCGGCGGCGGCGGCGATCGAACAGGTCCTTGGCGCGGCAGGAAGGCTGCGGAACTCTATACGCGACGCGTCGATCAATGGCTATACACAATGCGCGACTGTCGGCCCTGGCCGCGACGTCGATTATAATAGTAACTGCGTATGCAGATTCGTAGCGAAGAGTATTATGTAGTAACGAGTGCGGACGTCTCTGCCTCCGTAACTCAAGCGCGGCAGAGAGAACGAGAGACGATTTTTCGAAAAACGAGCCGCCACCGCCGCCGCAGGCTCGTTTTGTTTTCAACTGCTACTGGCCTTTCCTCTCTCGCGATGAACCTAATAAGTCCCTCTTGTCTAAGTTTGGTCGGCTTACTCAACGGCGGCGAACCGAATGAAAAATTCAAGGCCGAGAAGCGCGACATTACGCGCTATTATATGTGCACATCGCTTATCTGACTTTTTTTGCTTTCAACGCACTGATACATATAGGATTGGCTTATTGGACGAATTGTTATTAATTGTCAATATAAGCGCACGCTCTATCGTCAGTGCGGTGATCGGAAGATCTTTTTGTTTTCATGATTGATAAATAGATATGCACTTTTCATCTCGTGCAAGGCAACAGAATTAAAACAACATAGAATATAAATTAAACTTGATTTTGATTTAAATTCCCTCTTTGTACCCAACAGCAATAAAAGAGACGAACGCTAGCCTTTCGATTATTTACAACTGAACAAATTATAAAAATAATTATTCAGGTACAAATATAATTAAGACAAACGAAAGCAGTACAGTATAGAGCTCGCCAGAATGTCGTCTATGGTAAACTTATCGATAATATACACGCGCAGGTTTCGCGCAATGACATCATTAAAAGTATATAAAGCTCTGCGAAAAAAAGCTAACCTTTTGGGGGCCGAGTGACGTTTCGCGCATGAAATATTAGGCTTTATCGAGAATTAATGCGCTGCTCGCGCCCGCGGAGAGCGACGAATAAATCGTGCGATTAACAGCGCAAATGAATCTTTCTCTCTCTCTCTCTCATCTCGGTGAACAAACGCGACGGGCCGAGGGTCTAAAAATACTTTCTCTCCGATTATATATTCCCGCCCGTGAAAAAGAAGCCGGGCGCGCGGGGGGGATCGGCTCGACTTCCGAAAATTCTTCCTGTTTATATTGCGCGGCGAGTGCGCGCGCGCGGAAACAGGCGCAGAAGCGGAAAAAGCAGCAGTTCTCGCGAGACTTTTCAGGGCGCGAAAAGGTGTGTGAATCGCGGCCGCAGAGAGCGCGAGAAGAGAGAGAGAGAGAGAGAGAGAGAGAGAGAGAAGGCGCGTGCGACAGACTAGCCGGTGGGCGTCCTCAATGAGACTCTCTCGCGATGCCTGACGTCAGGCTTACATATTTGGCCAGCAGCGCCGGGACGGATTTTTCGCTGCGCGCGCGATGCACTTGACTCGCGATGCGTTCGCCGCGAGCGGCCGCGGTGTCGCCACTAGATGGCGAGCGGGAGGCTCCTCCAGATCCGCAGCCATCGGGTGCGATTCTGGAAATGTAAGTAATGTAATACACGGCCGGTGCGCGGAGAGAACGATTGTTTTTTTCGTTCAATGGCCCTTTCGTCATCGCTGCTGCTCTGTGTGCGCGCTCGCGCGTGTATATCGAGCGAGCGGCTGGGAAACGAGGAGAGAAAGAGCGAGCACGTTTAATTGGCACTGGCGAACTGTGTCAGAGAACTGCCGGCAAGCTTTATAGGATGGAATTAGAAACATTGAGTGTAATTCGTCCGGAGCTCTGGCTTATTATACAATCTCTTTTGTTTCTTCTGCGATTACGCCTAGCTACACTCTACGCTCTTGAGGATCTTCTTGGTTTATTGTACTTTGTTCATTTCCTCGTTCGCGATTACAGAATCTTGCGAGAGAGAGAGAGAGAGAGAGAGAGAGAGAGACTTTGAAGACGATTACGAGAACTTGCAAAGGAATGTTCTTAATTTTGCTCTGGATATCCTGATGGGAACGTCACGTTTAAAAATAAAAAATTGTACTTTACTGCATTCGAGCACGTTCGATTTCTGTTAAAAAAAATACTTGCCTTCACTTGGCACGTTGAGCAATAACAAAAATCGGTAATTTTCTACCGCAATTATGTATGTTAACTTTGTTTGCTTGTATAGTGAACGCTGATATGGAATTTAACGTGTTTGTGCGTTTAATCGAATGCGAAGCTACGTAAAAAGTCTTTGTTAGTATGCACGAGTATATTGATTAACGCGCCGATATCAAGATATAAATATACACAAATAGCATATACTCTGTGCCTTCGGGGATTAATTTTAATATTGATTTTATTTCAAGTTCGCGTCAACATTTAAGTGTGCCTGCCTGAAACTATATATAAAAATGTTTTGAAGTTTTAAGGATTTTGTTTTCTCAGGCATTTAAACCGTAAAAAAGTGGAATATTTTTGTGAATTTGCATGAGTTTGAAGCATTAGTGGATTAAATTTTATGCAAATCTACATTGATTGCAATTTGAGTAAATATTGCCATTTGTTAAAAATGCTTTTAAGTTTAAACTTCTTGCGAAAATTTTTATAACGTTAAATGTATTTGTGCTTAAAATTTAGTGGAACTCTACTTGACAAGACATTGTTGCAATACATTTCAATTCCTTTAACCTTGATTGAATATAGACGTATAAAAATTAATGCACACTTGCTCGAAATTAGCTTCAATTACACGTACATGGAAAACATTGCTGACACTGCACCGTGAACAATTTACTTTATTATAAAGTAATAGCAGCGCCTTATAAAAAAATAAAAAACACCTGTAACGCAAAGGTGCATGAAAAAAAGTGTATATCCTTCGCAAGGCGCATGAACTTTAACGTAAACAGGCATTAAATTTCATAAACTTTCACAACGATCGTAATCATATTTACCCGCCAGATATTAGCTTCAATTATACCCGCGCGCAGCAGCAAGTACTTCCTAATAGTCTACATAACGCTCTTTTCTCTCGCTCTCTCGCGCGATAACCGTCTCTAACTTTCAATTAGCCGAGCACCGCGACGAGCGATTATCTCAATTCACGATGGAATCGCCAAATATTACGCTCGTCGACGGGGCTCTCGCGCGCGCAGAATCGCCTCTCGATCGCGTAATAGCAGCAGCAGCAGCAGCAGCAGCAGCAGCAGCAGCAACACCACGTAATGAGTCACACCGCACGTCAACATCGAACCCTCGAAGGAATATCCCGAGAATGTCAGTGGCGATCAGCGAACTTAGTCCCGACCCCGTTTAGACAGACGTAATGAGAAAGTTGACTTTCACAAACTGCCCCGGCGCTGTCGCCGCTGCTGCGCATTGCGTCGCGAAACTGCAGTGTCGTATATATACATAACGGCTGCGGCTTTCGCGCAACGCCACACCGCAGGCATGCACCTCACGATCTACATAGATCCTGTCTATATAACATGTAACGTATAAAATAGTGTGTCTACAGACCGGAACGAGAGGAGGAGGCTTACGTTTCGAGTGTAATATAACCATGACGTTATGTAGGGGAAACGGGAGGAGAGCGGGAGAGAAAAAACGAGATTCAGAAACGAGCGTTTTCTCCTTATGGAGCGGAAGACTCATCGAGACCGTTGCTTTCGGCAGCCGATTATATTCTCTTTCTCGCGCGCGCGCGCGACTCCTTTTTTCGCGCGCGCGCGCGCGCACTCTCAGCGGGTTTCTTTATTCTCAAGGTCGCCGGAAGGATTCCTCGCGGCTTTTGTCACGTAATGCTCGCGGCAACGGAATCTTTCTTTCTTCAGGACTTTACGCCGACGTGTAATTCGACGTGTCATTTTTACGAGAGACTTTGTGGGAACGCACGGGCTTTTCGGATTGTCAATGAGTCATTTATGCTTATTCTCTTTTTTTCTTTAATTTTTTTTTTAAGGCCGCGACTCACGCAGCGGCCGTAGCGGTGATTTTTATTTTATCGAAAAATTACGCGATACATGCTGAAATTGAGCTGTCTCGACTTCGCAACGCACGCGGCCTCTGTGCGTGTATATTTGTGTCTGCCCAAATGTGCAGTTGTGGTTTTAAAATGATTTTGCGCAGCGTAGGAGCGATTCCTTTTTCCGAGCCTTTTTTCACTTTATAAGCCCGCAGTTGCGTGGAATACGAGAACGGTAGACAGATATGCTTATGACAAATATTAAAACAATTTGGGTATTTGTATTTGATTTATAAGAAGTTGAAAGTTGACAATTGCAAAATATTGAATCGTAAATTAAAGCAGGGAATTTCGTTTCAAACAAATCTTTATCCAAACGCAGAGAAATGCAGAAAAAGAAAAATGCAAAAGGCGAGAGATTCTGACAGCTTCGATTTATAGTTCCTAAAAATAGTTAAATATATAACTCTTCGGCTACAGACAAATTTTTTTTCTGTGATTTTCAATTAATCGATTTGTCGCTTCTATGGTTTTCGATAAAAAATTTTTTATTAAATATGTATATACCCGTGAAAATCATGATCAATGGTTTTAAAAAATAAGCTCATATAAAGTTTCTGACTACATTTAACGAGAAAATATATTTTACAACCAACAATAAATTATCTTCATTAATGAAAAGCATTTCCCTAAAAATAATAAAACATTTAAAGTTTTAACATTTTAATAAAGTTCCTTGCTCTTATTTCAATATTTTTTAAATTCTTAAAAAGACATAATATTCGTTTCGTATATAAAAATAATGACGCACGAAAATTCTATGTAATAAATGGAAAGTATCGATCTTTCACAAAAACGCGAGCTTCAGATGAGGTGAGTAACATGGTAATCTGAGTGAGCAGATTTTTTAATTATTTCCAAAAATTTACATCATTTGACGAATTTTGTATAAAGCTATAAGCTATAAGTGTTCGGCTTTTAATTAATTTATTTTAGTATTTTTATAATAAAAAATTTTCAAAAGCACTAAATATTGGTTCAAATATATTTATCTATAATATTTTTGTATCCACGTAAGGCACCAAATGAAACTTAATCATTAAATGCTTATAATCAGAAAACGCTAATAACTTTACTCACATCTAGTCCTCAGTCGCTTTTAAACCATTATTCACGGTATCGTTAAATTTTATTAAGATATATAAACGGACACTACAACCATAAATGTAAATGCAAATTGTAGGGAAAAAATTTTTTTTACCGTTTTCAGAGTCCAAAATACTCAATTTTATGTTGTTCGCTACAAAAAGCGACTTTTTAAAAAATAAGTATTGCTTTTGTGCTCCAATTTTGCTTCTAAAATAAAGTGCACGTGCTGCACACGAGTTCCAAAACAGTACACTGAGAAATATGTTCGTTCTGATACTAGACATGAGAATCAAATAGTGCTAACGAAATAGTGATTAATTCCAATGCACAAATTAGTTTCTCATATATACGTCTTATATTTAATTAACGGTACGCTTAAAATAATTAAAAGATTCTATGAAGTATGTACACGTCATTGAGTGTATAGAAAGTTATTTTTCTCAGTGTGCACCCCGAGAAAAGAATTCCAGGAAAACTTGAGTTTGGAATAAGATTTGCTATTCAGCAGTACAATTTTCAGCAGTGTTCGCGGTCCTGCACAGCTGCGTCTTTCTCCCGCATTGAAAAGCAACGAACAAGCCCCTTACTTGTCTGAAACGACTGCGCAGCTTTCGAGCAAGACCAGCGCTCACTTCATCGCCGCCACGACGAGGAGCAGCGGAGCAGCGCAGCAACAACAGCAACGGCCAGTTAGCCAAACAGGCCGACAACAAATATACACGGGTATATCACACACTCACTATAGCGCGTGTACAGACTGCACCGGCTCACACATATATTATCATCGACAAAGCGCAAGTGTAATGACACGCACACACTATATATACTCGTTATAACACACGCAACAGCGGCAGCAGCGGCGGCGGCGGCAGCTCGACTCACGAGAGCTGAGTTTCCGGCTAACGGACAACGACTGGCCTCTATAACCCGAGCCGTCGGTGGACACGAGCCCATAGTTTTCTCCCTCTCTCTTATTCCGTCCGCATCGGCTGCACACTCTATATAACAACAATGAGCCGCGATAACGTCTCTTCGAGAGTTTGTGTCGCGCAGGGAATTCGGACAGGGCCGCAGCGACTTATACGTATATACTCTGGCGCGTCACCAATTTGGCAGATTTTCACGCGAAAACGCGGAAGGCGGCACTGCTCGATTTAACGCTACCGAGGATGCAGAGAACGCGTGACTCACTATCGAGACGTTGTGCCGTTTCTCGCTTCTTTTGCAAGCGGAGCAGCATCGGCTCAGACTGTTTACGAGGGAATTATGCGCGCGAAGGCGGGAAACGGTGATTCCGCGCTGATTAGCCCGCAGATGTAGAAATATATGTATGCGTGCGTGTATTATAAACGTGTGAGCCGCGGCCGATGAAGAGGACGAGCAGAAAAATCTGTGACTCGAAGGCTTCGCGAGCGCGCGAGACGTATAGAGTTTCTCAACGGGATCGAATTGTCGACTGGCAGCATCGCCGGGGTTATATACGCGAATTTAACCTCTTCTCACGGCACAACGTAACGCAAGTTCTTAATGTCTTTTTTGACCTTTATATGGGCTTTGACCTGGGGTTCCTGCGACTCAACGTCACTGCGGCTTGAATTTAAAATTAAAATTTGTTCGGGTCGGATGCGCGGGTCGGAAGATATGAACTTTTCGCGAATAGTTTGTAACCTTCTTCAGCTCTAATTAAGTCTTTTCTTTTCATTTCTTTTTATATACTCAAGAGTTAATTCTCACGTAAAACCTTTTCTTATTAAACGTGACAAGAAGCGATATAACTCGACACGTGATATTAATTACAATCAATCCAAAAGAAAATAGAAGAAAAAAGCTTGAATTGAAGAAGAAAAAAACCTTGCAACAACCATTTGGGTCAAAAGTTTATAAGAGAATGAGAAAAAAATTCTTCAATTTTGTAACGTCCTTTAGCTTGAATTGAGGCTCTTTGTCTGACGCAGAGAAGAATGTCGAGTATAGTTAACATTATATGGCTATTTAACACGTACGAATTCCGTTACCAACAATTTACATAGTTTTTTTCCAATTGTCAAATTAGAGGTTTTTATATGCTTATTTACGTCTTTTTATGTCTTCCATAATGGCTGTGAATAACACTTAGTACAGAAGATAACCTGACCTCAATCGTCTAACTTAGCATTTTTGTTCTGAAACTAATGTCATGGAATCTTTTGGGGACATTCTTGCATAAAAACTAGTAATTTATAATTCGGCCGAGTCTAATTTTCCATCATAAATATACTATACGCAGTAAAACTGCACAAAGCTTTCATATCGAACACATCAAGTTTTCTTCTGTATATTTCAATGTTAATTTTTTTTACGTTAAACACTCGATAAAAGCAATATTTCATATGATATACAGTATAATAACATAAGTTCATCCACAAGGTACAACGACGCAAGTACATTATTTTGCAACCTCTGCAGGTGCAGACTGCGAAATAATTTCCAAGTCTAAATGTATACGGTCGAGTAGGTACCGCAATGCCCATTATAAAGTTTCACATTCGGCGCTGCTGCGTTTTGCAACGGTGCAAACGTGAGAATGCGATTTCCTCGGTATCGGGAAAAATGGACTTGAGTCGTTACGTCCGTCTGTCACAAAAATAATTTCTAAATTTACCTGAGGGGGCTCTCCCGATGAACGGAGCCGTTGTTAGCAGAGTTTGATGACTCTATAAATATATTTAAGCAGCTGCAATAGATAACCAATTGCCAAGGCGTTAACTGACGCAATAAGCGCTCGAGCGAAGAATCTACGCGACAACGACGACGACGACGACGACGACGACGACGACGACGACGTTGTCGACGAAAAAGTTTGGTTTCCTCAAACGAGTGGAAAGCAGAAAAAAAGAAACCTGTCCAGTTACTTGCGCCGAGAGAAAGAGACACGTAAATGTAAAAAAGACAGGAAGCTAGCCTCGATTCGACTGTGCGTGCGCTCCAAAAGTTTTTCTTCTCTCGCGCGACGACGGCGAGTCATGGAACGGTCTAACAAGCGTGAATCACGCAATCGAATGATAATGGAAAAAAGACATAGTGTATCGAGTCATTTTCTTAAGTTTCGCGCTGATGTAAGTATATTAAAATCGTTAATTAGAATTTTCACATTTCGTTTGCACCGAAGAAAATTGCGAATTACGCAACTTCGTCAGAGGAAATGAGATTTCCTGCGATAATGATGGATGGCTTATACCTAAAAGTTGAAGCTAATTTACCATATTCATATAAGAAGTGTATACGTATACACGCTGTACAAAAGTTATTTCTTTGCATACCTATAATTTTGAAAAAGTCCATTGCTTGAAATTATTTTGAATGGAGAATTTTTGAATGTATTTAGTAAATGTCATAATATCATTTGTGTACAGTTAGTGTTGCCACTAACTGTCACAACTTTGGTTATAATAGCTAAATTTTTACTTCTCCTTTATACTATACTAGAATTTAAAAATCTTTAATTTCAATTGCTTCGATTGCATACATTTGAAAGTAAAAATTCAAGTAATTCAATTCTCCGTAAAGCATTTGAGAGGGTTCTGACAGTCAATTAAAAATCGAAATTTCGCGCCATAATATTGCTGACGTAGCAGGATAATAAATTTATAGCTAATAATAAAAATAAAATTACGAAAAAATCAGGAAACGCTCGCCTTCCGTTATGCAATAATTTATTATTTCGCAAGCTCTCAATTTTATATTTTAATAAAACTGAAAAGAATTAACATTTTAAAAACGTGTTTTTATTTTTCAATTCAGGCATTAAAATGTGACTATTATAAAACGAAGGTAAATTATCTCTGGTGATTCATTGCAAATTGATTTTTATCGTTTATTACGAGCGAAACATTATTACGGCGCGTAATTCGAATTTTTTCTCCCCCATAACATACAACTATAGCACAATAAAACTTGTGTCTACACAAACGTTTTATGAATCTTTCAGAGCCAGTCGAGGCATTGCGCACGGAACGCCGCCAATCAATTACGGTCAGCAGGAAAAATGTCACCTTCCCGACCATCCGCACCTCTATACCGCGTGTACGAAGAGTCACTAATTTACAAAGGTGTATAGAGTCTCTGAAACGAGGCGTACCAGCGACGCAACTCTCTGACCGCGGCTATGCGGTTCAAGGCCAGAAACTCGTAACGGGCCGACCCTTGGAAAAAAATCCAAACGCGCTCTCCTCCTCTCCATTGCATTATTCCAGCATCGTCCCGTCGTTGTACGCTCTACAGTGTGCTGCGCTCGACGACGCGCCAATTCCACAGTCTCGTTGCGCGAAATTGCGCAAAATAAATGTTCTATTAGCCTCCCCCTGTATATATAGCAAGCCGACTGACAGTGTTGAGTGTGCATAACCGCTTTCGCATACACGCATATACTTAGGAAACGAGAGTATCGATCTCGCGGGTGCCAGTAGCGTGGTGGCTAAATTAATAAGCGCTCACTTCCTTATTTACAGCTAGGCAAACATCGCTCTCCTTTCCTTTTTCATATCGGAAAATTACGATCGCGTGCGGCAGGCGGGGGAAGAAGAGAAATTAGCGGCTATTCAAATCAACTGTGTAGGTATATATAGCGACTGTGCTATGGTATACAGGTATCTGGTATATATGATATATGTATATACGTGCGCGCATATACCACCCATATGATCGAATGGTTATGTAGCCGCCTAACATAAACAAACAAACAGACAATGAAACAGAAGCCGACAATGGCGCGTCCAATGCGAAAATAGAATAATCACATCCGAGTGAGAGACACCGCATATCTCTCAGGCCTTAGATGAGCAGCCCACGAAGATCAGCCTCTTCTCGCGGCTGAATTTTTTGAGGTTAAGGGCGACGTCTCGCGTGCGCTCACTAACTCACTTGCGCAAAGTTTTTATGACAAGATGACAACGCGGTATTGTATACAATATACATATATGTATAACATATATATAATACTTGTCGTCTGTCTGTGTTTGTAACATGCTCGCGTGCGTGCGTGCGTGTGTGTGTAACGTCCGAGTGTTCTCGCGAAGAGCTAATTGGAAAACGAGCGTTTATTCGATGCGCAAGGGTGAGCACGAGAGAATAATGGGACCCTTGCGGGCTTACGTAAAAAAAAATCAAGTGTATGTACACGTATAATTGGTACATAGGAGACTTTTCAAGACGTCGCGCGCGCCACGTTGCATTGTTTTGTTGATCGGCGCCGAAGGATAGAGATAAACGACGTTGACGTCTGTTATTTTTTCAAAGACGTTACGCGAGGACAGACCGATTCTTGGGTGTAGAAAAAAAAAGACTCGACATGATAGCTCTTGATTAGTTTGGAAAAACAACGATAACGTATTCCGCCTGGCGATAAACGAGTCGTCCGTAAAAGCATCATTAGTTCCACAGTGGAAGTGTGAGCGTAATTCTCGCGATAAAAACGTGAGGATTTTTTTTGTCGTAGCGTCGAGAGACACCGTCCCGCAGTATATTGTATGAGTAACAGTGTGAATCAAAAATAAGATTAACCTAACTGCAATTTCGTTATACACGTCGATAGCGTGATCACTGATCATTGAAACACGAGAAAGTCTACGTGGCGACAGTCTGGAATGGAGGAAAAAAATCGATTCTCCGAAACGCCTCGAAATTTCGAGCGCACGTGGACAAGGTGGTCCCCGTTTCTCGAAATTTCTCGCCCGCACCGAGACGGCACAGGCGATCGATCAAACTCCATATACACCCGCGTTACACTCACTCACAGCAGTAGCAGCAGCAGCAGTAAGCATTCCGGCCGTTATTAAGTTTTATAAAAGCGAGCTGCAGAAATCGCTCGGCTTATCGTCCGAGACCGTAATCTCACCTATGCGAATATTCGATTAGAGTCGAAGGAGGTCGTCATCGAACCGCAACAACAAATAGGCTCTATACACACGGCTCTTTTGCAATGTGTAACAGCACGTATCTTATACATATATGTATACACTACACACATTACACATGCAATATATATACGCGCGCGCACCGATTGATTTTGCAATGGTGTGTACACTATATCTGAATCACGAGGTAAGTTATATATGTGTGTGCTACATGGAAACGGCTGAGCTGTGCCGGGAAAACAATAAAAGGAAAACAAAGAGTGGCTAATAACGGGCGAAAAGCCTTTGTGTGTACGCGCGCGAAAAGTAGGCAGTAGATTTTCGGTGATATTGCAATAGCCGATCGCCTATCTCCTCTCCCCCTGGCAATTATGAGCGAGAGTTTTGTAGGTTAACTCGGGGGAGAGCGATTTTAATCTGTAAAAACGCTCATTGCTTTCCACGAAGCGTCAACTCGAGAGAGAGAGAGACCCTCGGCCTCTCTTGGTCTCTCTGGCGTGCAATATCGATTCCCGTGGGAGCGGCCCTCGCGTCACGGGAGGGAGACTTCCCCTCTCTCTCTTCCGAGAGACATCTTCGGATCTTCCATTTCCATCTCCATACGTATATACGGATACACACATGCACGCAGTCGCATACATATAAGTACACACTTGCAGTGTCAACAGTGTTGCGTTGGAAAGAAACAGGCAGTGCGGGGAGAGAGAGAGAGAGAGCGAGAAGCCTCGAGAAAACAAAGCCACCCCGACATCAGCGTCCCTCCCTCTCCGAGAGATGCTCACGCAGGTGAACCTACTGCGCGACGTTGCAATTTTCTCTCACTCTCTCGCTCTCGCACACACGCCAGTACATTACACACGGACACACGCCTCTCGCTTTGCTAAGTTTTCGTTTCTTTTCCGAGGCGCGTGCGTGAAGCACACACACACACACACTTCTCTCCCCCGACCTCCGACTCTCTTTTCCCCCATGGAAAATTCTACTCACTCGGGACGCGATGTATCGGGAAGCGATGCCACACTACACAACACAAGCGCTGGCTCCGATGTAGGTATGTATTGAATCTGCGACCTGGCCTCTCTATCTCCGCACCTCCTCGACGCTGCTTCGCTGGTGTGTACCGAACAACTGCTGTCGTCGACGTCGAGCCACCAGAGAGGCTTAGATCGTGGCGAGCGCGAAGTTGGCCACAGACTGGATTCTGGAGAGCTGCAGCCAGCGACACACACGCGGAGACAAGATGGCCGACGCTCCCCCCCCCCCTTCCCTGCCGCAACTCGCTCCCGTCGTGTGTGCATGCAGCAAGCAGCGCTTTCCTCGGCTCTCCGCTCTTTCTCTCCGCGAGCGAGCACAGCTGCGGCGGACGCATAGGCTCACTGCGCGGACGTCGTCACGCGAGAATATATATGCGCGGATATGCGGGATCGAGGGGAATTTCGCGGGTTACGCCGTGTGGAGATGACGGATATCCGACTTACCTCGGTAAAAAGAGCTTCTGCCTCGTGACTTTCTCCTGGTGTGACTCTGCGGAGGCGCCTCGATTGAATTTCCGTAGACTTTCTTGTGTACTATACTTATATAGCTGTTCTATAAGTTATATGTATGGGACGGTGAATTTCGAGACGGGAACCGAGTAAATAAGGGCGAGAAAAACGTGCGCGATCGCGACGACCTGCTCGAGTCTCGGCACTGCAGTCTCTGTGTGCGAGTCGAGAAGTGCATATATAGAATCAAATTGAATTTCCACTATGTCCTTCTGCTGTATCGCATTGGTGGTATAGAAGAATAGGACTTTTTTGTTATTCGTCGTGGATATTGCATGTATAACTATACACATATGCGTGTGCGTATAATGATACCTATATCTATATCATACGATTTTAACTCGGACGGTAATGAAGGGAACTGATTTTTTGTTTTATTTTTTGTTCCTGCATGTGTCGGATGTTTTCGAAAATTCGAATTCAAATCGTTTGATTTCACCCGAAATTAAGCGCATTCAGCCGTGAAATTACATTTCACACGAGTTGACATGACACATCGTGTACAGTGTACACGTAACCGAAATCGATGCAGATTGCAGACATGCAGAAGAGAAAAAATTGGGACAAGAACATGATGGCTGTTGAAACTTGATTGGGGACATGCGCAGACGAGTGAGCCGTAGCAGATGAGCAGAACTCTTATGCTTTACGCATCATAACCTAAAAAATTGGGCTCGAGCTTCGAAACGCATTCTCTCCCGATATTTTGCAACAAATAACAACAACAATTGTTACGTAAAGCGCGCATTCGAAAATGCAACTTTGAGGTTCGACTTCGGTAAACATCGATTACGAGACAGACGATGCAGCGAAGCGAAATTTTAGGACTTTACAAAAGACTTCTCAGGTACAGCGAAACGCTTCGGTTTACCGACAAAAAGTACTTTGTTCACAGGGTGAGAAAGTGCTTTTTGACGAATAGAGAGCTCGAGGGCGAGGAACAAATCGAATTTCAGTACAAGGTAAACCGTCACTTTTTTTTTATAAACGCAAATTCGTTGAGAGATCGTTAACAAACATGTTCCATTCTACAGAAAGGAGTCACCTTACTCAAAGCCAAGAGAGTGCTCTGATAATACAAAAAAATGCTGAGCAAAATATTCCACACTCTTGTTAGCAGAAGCATATTTACGAGTGCACAACTATCGAAAAACGCGAAAAAAATCATAGACAGATCCAAAGTGCCGAAACTGAACGAAGCCGATCTCGAGATTCAGTACGTGCGAGGCAGTGGTCCAGGAGGTCAGTCGACCAACAAGACCAGCAACAACGTGGTTTTGAAACACCTACCCACTGGCATAGTCGTCAAGTGTCACGATACGAGAAGCCAGGCTCAAAATTTGAAAATCGCGCAGGAAAGATTAATCAACAAGTTGGATCTGCTTCACAACGGCGAGGATGCCGTGGAGAATCAGGAGAAGAGGCTGCTGCTTAAGAAAACTCTGGAGAAAAAGAGACGACAGAAGAAACGTGCCGAACTCAAAGCGGGCTTGAAAGGAAGCGAGGACAACGAAGTGGATAAGAATACACTTGCGTGATTATAATAGCTGTACATACTATAAATAATGAGACTTTTCTGTATGGAAAATTCACTTTTCTTTAATAATCATCCTTTTTGTTTGTCTGTATCGTGACAGATTTACAATAGCTTTCTCGTTTGATAGGGTATTTAGGTGTTTCTTTTCTTGAATAGAGCCAATCTTCGGTGTAGCTTGCGCACGGATGTTTTCCGCAAGCACTTGCGCGAAACATCTTTGACGAGCGACATCGAACATTCTCTCGATGCAAGATTCTATTTTAAAATAAAATGTTACATTTACTTGACGCGTCGGATAACGAAAAGGTAATATTCTATAGTAAAGCTGTATTTGCAGTCTTGCGTACTCTAAAAAAAACACCTTGATTTGTGGTTGAAGAGTTATTGCGGTACTGTTGTCTGTCTTTTCTTTACACATTAATAGTAGTACTCTTTGTATAAAAAAAGATTATCTACTTACAAAAAAAAGAAACGATACATGAGCGGAAGAATATCTTCCTTTATAGTTTTTCTTCTCATTATATGCTCTACAATTTAAAACCCTTCATCACGTTTTTAAACTCTTGAAGAGCCTTAAATCCGAAAGTTTACAGGTCATATGCTACAAGTTTACATTTAAAAAACTGAAATGAATATTAATTCTTTAGAATAATTATTAAAACGCAAACTAATACAAGAATAATGTAATAAGACTGCGAAGACCGCACTTTAAGAATGTACAATAGGGTAGGTAGCAGCGATGCTGCTACAGGACGACGGTAAAAATAATATTAATATAATTGTTTCGATAATACAATGATATAATTAATGAATTCCTAATTGCCTTATTAAAGTTTAAATACTACACATACACAAATACCATCTGTACACAATGTACACAAGACGAGCGACGACCGTTCATTTACGGATTAAAACAAATTGACAGTCAGAAGCTCATTAAAGAGGATCCGAAGTCTTTTGTGATAAAAAAGAGAGAAAACAACATTTAGACGCTCGGCCGCCTTCAACTGTTCTTGATCAGCTGTCCTGAGAAATGCCGCCTGCTCGTTCCATTTCTGAAGCGCTTCGCAGGTGGCTTCATACTTGACCTCGGTGAACTAGAGCTTCTCAGGCGACGATTACTTGCTACTGCAACCGACAGTATACTACTGCTATTGCTGTCTATGTCGACCTGGTCCTCAATCTTCATTACCCTGACGACGGGCTGGAAGTCGATACTAGAACGCCTTTGGTCAACGTCTGATGTTGCCAGCGACGGCGAGACCCGCTCAGACAGAGCTGGATCCATTTCGCCGTTTTGAAGCTCGGACGAAACGCTGTCGTTTCTTTGTACCCTTTTTATCCTCCTTCTTTCTTTTGCGGATAAAAAAGACTCCTTTTTGCAATGCTCGCTCTCGAACACAGTTTTGGAAGGAGTGCGGCTATTTTTCTTCTTCGACTTTTTCCTGCTGTTCTTTCGACCGCTCAATGGAAGATCCTGAGTATTTTCGCTCGAGTCCTTTTGCTGTTTCTTCGGAGATGAACTGACACTGCTCTGTCGGTTTTCAATTTCCGTGTGATGCGACGCTTCGGAAGACGTAGTGTTGTTTCTTTTCCGCTTTCGATTGAACTTGAGAGGCAAATTCTTTCCCAGCGGCACCAACGAGTTCGCGTCTTTTGTACAAACGTTCTCGTTATTAGACATAGACTCCTCGGAATCCTCGCTGACATTTAACAGAGGTCCACCTCTCTCTAAAAGCCTGAAATCCTGACTTTGAGATTCCTCATCTTCGGGCTCTACTTTACACTTCTTTCGTGTTGGAATATCATCGGCGCACACTGACTTCAGCACCGTATTGTCATGCGTTTCCTCAGAGTCTCTCGCTTCACTAAAATCCTGAATAGGTTCTTTGTACTCTTTGCTTTCCCTACTCTTCGTTTTTCGACCCTTACTCGGTTTACTGCACTCCATCGTGTTGAGCAGTTGCTCGTTCTCTTTGCCCGTTTCGTGCTCTGTCTCATTCACTTCTTCCACGCGTGATTCCTCAACTTGTTCCACTGCGTCATCTTCGGCAGTTTCTGCTTCTGCTATTGCCTTATTCGCAGCCTCCTCGGCGGCCTTCCTCTCCAGCTCCAATTCTTTCTGCAGCTCTTCGCCTAAATGCTTCATGTGAAGCTTTCGCCTCATCTTGTTGCCCGGCCAGCCAGTCTTGTTTTTCCTCTTCTTTCGTCGCCTCGTTGGATATTCGGAATTTAGTTCTCCGCACTCGGAACTCGCGCACGAGGAGTTTTCAAGCCCGTTCGGTGTCACGATTTCATGGCAGTGGTCAAGCAATTCAAGTAAATTTACTGGTGGTCCTTTCGGAACTTCAGGTACTATAACTGCATCATCAACGTTCTTTATCAAATCAACTTCGAACGAATCCATCTCTAACATGTCATTACTGTTCAACATGTCATCTAGATTCTTCACGATTTTCTTCAGATCTTCGTCGACGTCCGATTTATCCGAGCTCTTCTTTTCCGTCTTGGACGCTTCATTAGCTTTGGGTTTCTCCTCCTCAATGGTACTGAGATTCGTTGCCTGTTCCCTTCGTCTGATGATCGTGGACATGATCGCAAGCGTCGACGCGTGGCACCGTGGACTTTTTCTTGGAGACCTGGTCCCCATATTGATGTGTCCGCCCCTGCTACGACCTCGCTTTTTCATGCTGTTCTGAATGGTTCTGTGTAAAATTTCTTGAAAATTTTCGATTTCGTAGGGTAGTAGGAATGGCTTTTCACTTTCGCTGAAGAAGTGATAGTACTCGGTGCCCTCATCCTGTCGTTGGTACGTTTGGTACCAAGGCTCGGACTGTGGCACCGCTTCAAAGGAGAAATGCATTTTTTCGACTTCCGGTGAAGGTTTGGACGGATAGACTTTCTCAACAACGGTCGGTGCTTCCACCGGTTCCTCGAGTTTAGCTGGATCTTTTTCAGGTAGTAACTCGCTGATACCCGTCAAAGGAGCTTGGTATCTGGAAAAAGATCAAAATAACGGTATTTCTCAACTGTACATTACCTTAATGCTCAGATTACACAATTGCAGTAAGTAATTTTAGCAAAAGTCTAGAAAAAAAATTCTATAAGTTGATATTATTCTTACCTCAACCTACTACCGGGAGTCTCGAACTTGTAATAATCAGCGTTGTCCTTAATCAGAGCCTCAGTTTGAGTCCTTCGCCTTTTCCGCGCCCTTCCAGCACACGAATCTTGCGAATCGTCCTCAGTCACGTCTTGTTTCTCCACCTTAATCGACGCGTTAGCAGGAGACGAAGAACTCACCACAAAGGAGTTCACAACTTCTGCCCCATCACTTTCCGTCTCCTGTGGCAAAATACTGGTTTCCTCACCGTCACTAGCTTCACTGTACTCCTCGTCCCGTCGCGGCTCTCCGAACATGAACGATTCCGCCTCGTCGCTAAGCAGAGAAAGTTCCGACTTTCTCACACGTTTGAAGCGCACGACCACTGGCTTTTCGCTCGACGGCTTATCATCCTTTTTCGCTTTGTCAGCTTCCTCCTGTTTCGACGGAGAGATGCAAACGTTGCTACTTGGAATTGCACTGGACCTCAGTTTGTTACCCAGCACTTCGACTTTATAGTAATCCCTGTTGTCCTCTATCAGCCTTTCCTCGACCGACAGCCTCTGTCGACCTCGGTACGTTCTACCACCTCTTCTCGACGGCCTGGCCTTCGATCCGACACTCTTAAGCGAATTGGTATCTTCGTTGTCGGGAACAGTATCAACACTATTGCAGTCTAGAGAGTCAATGGTGCATTCAATATGATTCACTTCTTTTGTCTCATTATTGTCGACACTGTTCAAAACTTCACTTACTTTGCACTTCTCCTCTCGTTTTTCGTAGCCATTGACCTTAGTCTTTGAATTCTCTTCAACAGAAGAATCTCTAAGCACATTGTCCTTTGTAGTAACTTTAGTGGAACAGCTTTCCTTGTGTTTGCAATCAGCACTGTCAGGATCATCATCACCGTTTACAGACACATTTTCGACTGGGTTTTCGGTATTACTCGCGGGTTTTTTCACCTCGGGATCGTAAAGTTGCTCAAGCACTGGCTTTTTGTCGACACTCTCCTGCTGATTTTCCACGCATTGCTCTTCCTCCGAATCGTTTTCCTCTATCCAAAGAATCCCTTTTGCCCGCTTTTTAATAATATACTTTTCACAAGACTTTTCACTTTTCTCCACTTCATCACTTGGTTTTCCCTTAGATCTGAGTAGATGACCACTTTCGTGCTTTGTTCTCGTTCTCAAATTATGATGGGAGTCCAAATTTAAATTCCGACGAGCGCCGTTGCACTGTATCATCTTCATATCTTCAATGGTAAATTCGTTCAAGCTTGACTTGTCCTTTTTTTCCGGCTTTTCGTTCGCCGATAGTATACCATTGTCAAGGCTGTGATCCCGACTGGCGAAAAGATTGCAGCTTTTGCTGTAAACAAAAATATCCACTGTTTGAAATCGTAAGCCCAAACAATCGTTTCGAAATAAGTGCGATCATTTAACAATAAAAATTTACCTAACATCTTTCGACCTATTTATCTTCAGGAAAGCCTCAACACTGGCTCCAGTACTGATTAAATTATCCAGAGACAAAAAATTTTTGTCATTCCGCACAAAGTTTAAATGCTGGTCACTTTGAAGGTGTTTGGATAAATTTCGGTAATCAATACGGCAGATCTCGCAATACCCGGTGTTTTCTGTTTTGCGAGCGCGAGTTGCTGTGGCGCGAGGCCTACGAGTCATGTCTTTGCCCTGTACAAAAAACGTTCATTGTTTACATTATTTTTTGCTAAACAACCGCGAGCAAAAGTGAAATCGAGCCTGACTTTCACATTAAGAATTGCAATCTTCAGCCTCACCTTTGATATATTTGGATTAAAATATTTTTCCCTGTTTTCCTTGATCTCCTTGTTGATGGATACTTCTTTTTTCTCGCGACGTTTTACATCGAACGGACAAGAACCTGGATCACCATCAAAGTTGAGAGTTGGCCACGTTTGTAATTCCAAGAAAACCGGCCTCGTGTCTCTGTATCAAAACAAGTTTTGAGAATTGACTTATAAATAAGCAGAATCAAAAGCAATTGCAATATTTACCTTCTGTAAGACTCAAATTTGATGTACGGTTCCTTTAAAAGTTTAACCTTTAAGTCCCTGCCTAAGCCAACACGTTGGTCTTGCTTCAAATTATTAGTATCTTTCAAAGATGCAGAAATCTTCTCCAGCCAGGCTTGCAGCTGACAGGTTGTCCAAATTGGTATACCCCAAGTCAGGGCGTTATTGAGCGGATCCACGGAACACTGTTGTGGCTGTGTCAGAGCACGCTCCAACATTGCATCCACCCGCGATTTCTGCAAGAAAACGTTATGCACGAGTCAGACAACGTTCATAAAGCACAACTACAGAAAAAAAAGTACCGCTCAAGCAACTTACTGATCTCTGGGTAGTTTGACCCCGTTGATTCGTTGAGTTTGAGAGGGGGCCTTCAACACTGCGGTACGGCGTTGGAGGAGTTGGAGTAGGAGTTGGGACCTCTATACTCCTCAGCGAGGGGGGTCCCCCGCTCCCTCCACTGGCGTAACCCCATTTGCGTTTGTCACCAGCTACCTGGCCAGTTTTATCAGTTCTGTCCGAGATCACAAGGGTGACACTTTTCACCAGGAACAGCTCTATTCCCTGCAACAGTCGAAAACAAACCAAATGAAGCACGATCGCAGGATCACTTTCACAGCCACTCAGCGCATACAAATGAGTCAGAAAACATGCAACTGCTTTCGTAATTAATCAATAAGTGGATCATTCGCACACAATGCACGCTCAGCAAGATTCACAAGGTTGCCTCAGCTCGAGCAAACATTTCTCAGTCTCCACTGAGGAATGCACTGCACCGACAGTGCTCCACAGCAGCTGGACTGGAGCATCATCAAAGGCACAAAGCCTAAACAACAAGCAGTAGAAGAAAGAGGCGTCGTCGCTCATGTAAGCCAAGGAATAAAAAAGTCGCGTCACGTGGTGGACTCCGAGGACTCGGACTGCCTCATCGTCGCAGCAGCGTCGCCTCGAGAGCCTCAGAGAAGCGGCAGATGGGCGCGAGCGCGCGCGCGCACGCACACATATCCACACAGAGAGAAGCAAAGCGAGAGAGAGAAAGAAAGAGAGAGAGAGAGAGAGAGGAGAGAGAAACGACCCGCTTGCAGCACACAACGGCCCTGATGTCAACGTATACACACGCTCGCTCTCCGCCGGAAAGAGAAAGAGGCACTCGCTCTCTCGTAGGTATATACGTCGCGCGGACATAGACGCACGACACAAACTAACTCGATGCACACCTCTCTTGCAGCAGCGTCCTGTAGGATTCGTCCTGCTCCGCCGCCCTGAAGGTTTCCCCCAGCTAGTCCAGCACCAGACCACCTTCGCAATCACACTCACGACTCGCTCACACACTCGCAACGGACAACACTGCGCCGCGTCGAGAAGGTGCAGCAGCAGCAGCAGCAGCAGCAGCAGCAGCACTCAGCAGTAGCAGCAGCACAAACTGGGAGACGCAGCAGCACTACGGGCATAGGCCAACTGCTGTCCGTGGAACTGTCACGCACAAAATGGCCATCCGCCGTTAAGAGCTTGCCCGAGCCGCCGAGCGGTGGCGCGCGAGCCGACAGCTATAGATATACAAACGCATGTATAGTGCACGGATAGGCTGCGTCGCACGCGCGCGAGAGAGAGAGAGAGAGAGAGAGAGGAGTCCGATACGTGTATGCTGGTGTGTGCGTGCTTATATATAGAGGCGGCGGAGCGCTTGGGCCGAATTTCCCGCGGTGGCCTGCTTTTCCGGACCGAGGACGATGGTCCTCGCGCGAGGCCGCGGATTTTCGCGCTGGAAAATCGGCGCAGCAGCTTTCGATTTCGCGGCGCTCTTGCCGCGGCCGCGGGATGGCGCGGCTGGCGCCGCCGCCGGTTTTCTTCCGAATATTGTTTGTCAACAGACGGACAGCGCGACGGACGATATCGAGAGCGAGAGAGAGAGAGAGAGAGAGAGCTGAGAGAGAGCGCATCGGCATAAGAGCTCATGCTTATTCGGGGCAGACACTGTAGCGCGTTTTGCTACAGGCTCCGTCGCTGCTGTTATCGCAAGAGGTGGAGGCAGCGTTGCCGGATTGTCGTTCTTGCGACGGGTTCTCGCTTGGAAAAACTGCAGAAGGGCATTTTTCCGCGGAGGTTCCGCAATTTTTCCGAGTCGCGCGCCTATACATAGATAGAGAAAGAGAGCTAGAGAGAGAGAGAAACTGTACACTGTACAGTAGAGCGCCGTCTCTCTGGAAGCTTCGATCGCGCGAGCGTACTGCAGCGAGAGCGAGAGATAATTTTGGAGCAAACTGTGTCGAAGGAAAACGCGTTTATACACACACGTACAGACGAGTCGAGGCCTTTTACGCGCGGAGCGAGGTCGAGAAGAGAGAGAGAGAGCAAGAGAGACACGATAAAGAATGCCGCGCGCATGTGGAACGCCTGCAATACGTAATAGCGGAGTAACTGTATATTTATCTCGCGAGAGAACTGTCAAACCCGTTGTAATCTCGATCTCGCCGCGATCGTCGGCGATGGGCGCAAGCGCGAGCGTCGCGCCGAAGTAAACAATAGTGAAATTTCGAAGTTTGCCGCCCAGAGCCGGCAACGCCGCAGAGCACACGCACATCTGTCGGTAGCGGCGGCGGTGGCCGTCGACGTCGTCGTCTTCGAGCAGACGGCGTCAACACCCACACCTGGCGACAATACGCAGTGTCCTGTTGCAACTGCAGCGCTGACCTCGTCGATAGTTGCGCTGCTTCTCGAACAAACAATATTTTCCAGAGCCGCGGCGGGGAATTTAGGGCGGAGCCGCCACGAGAGAGCCTGGCAACAGCAGAATCCGGGGGGGGCCTCTGCTCCTGCATCGGCTGCCCCCCCTCTCTCTCTCTCTCTCGCCCTGTGTGTTTGCGTGGTCGATTCATCCGTGCGGCGAATTCTCTCCAGCTGCAGCGGTATAGCGCACACACATACACAACCATACTTACAGGCACATACGTTGAGGCCTATGCTGTGAGAGAGAGAGAGAGAGAGAGAGAGAGAGGGAAAGAGAGATACCTACAGAGAGCCCTCCCCCAACAAACACGCGGCACTGCGTGTGTACATGCAGTGGCGAGTCGCTCCGTCTTCGTTGCGCTGCGCGCGCGAAACTTTCTTTTTGGCATTTCTCGTCGCTCGTGATGCACAGGAGAGAAAGAGAGACGTAGGTACTGCGAGAGAGGAAGCGCACACTTGCTCGTGCTGCTGCGTATACTGCCGTCGTGCTCCTCTGTCGACGTTCCGCAGAAGAAGCTTTCGACGAATTTAGACGGCGCGTGCGGATCTCTCTGATCTTTGCGTTATGACGATGTTACTTGCAGAAGGAAACCGACGAGATCTTTCTTGGAATTGCTGCTGCTCAACGTTTGAAGAGCAGGCTTGAAAGAGATAGACCTGATGCCTGACAGCGGAGAGGAGAAGATGCCTGATTTGACAGACTACGTGCACACGATAACTGCAGGTTTATGTAACCGTGTAGTAACAGCCTCGAGTACTCACCCCACCGAGTTCCTTGATTTTGGTCTCTAGCTTCGATGAGAGGGCATGGTTCTTGATGTCCAGGTAGAAGGTCTTCTTCTCCAGAGGCTTTGGTCCTTTCTGGATGCGTACCTCTGCAAGAGAAAGTTGAGAATGAGTGTAACTGAAATGCTTTTGTATAAGTTATGCACGAGAGGTCAGTAAAACCAGCGGAACAAGCAGAAGAGAATATACAGTATCGACACAGAACCCCACATACACAACTGGACACCAGAGGCTACAAATGTTTCCACTGGAGCTGCAACTTTATATCCCAGACCCACTCAAAGCAGTGCAGACTAAGCAAAAAAAACAACATCTCCCTTGAAGCTCATCTCCCGCAATAGCAGAGATAGAGCACGCGAAACACCCTCGCATATCCGGCTCTCTCTCTCTCTCTCTCTCTCTCTCTCTCTCTCGAAAGATACATAACACAAACTTACACACTGGCTTTTCGCCTATTTATAGCGATTGCGCGCGCGTTATACACACATGCACCCAACTAGGTTAGAAAGCCCGTGTGTATCCCCGAGAATTACGTGCACATAGGAGGTATCCGAGCTGCTTTGCCCGCGGAGCGCAGGTCGTTCGCCGCTTGCAGAAAATGAAAGAAAGAGTACTCACTGCCGTCAGCGGGTAATCTTGAGGTGGCCGTTGTCGCGCTGCCCTCCCCGCTGTTGTTCCTGGGCCGCTGGAGGCTGCTCGCGCTGAGGAGCTTGTGGCGGTGCTGCTGGAGCTGCTTGGACGGCGATACCATCCCTAGGCGCTGGGCCGGCCTGCCGCCAGCTGCGGCGCGGTGAGCTGCTTCTCGAAGAGGGCTGCTGAGGCCGAGCACCGGATGCCCATCCTCGTACAGAGGTCCACCCGCCGCAGCAACCTCTGCCCTTCGCTGCCTCCCACGGCTTCTTCTGCAGCTAGTCTTATGTATATAGGCTCGTCTCGAAACTCGCCGATTAGTACACCTCGATAGCGTCGTTCTCCCGCGAAACAGCTGCCGCGAGGCCCTTCGTCGAGTACCTTTCTCCGCCTTTCTCTCCTCCGGCTGATATAAGTACAACGATGTGCGTGGAATACGCTCTCGCCTGCAGCAGCGGCGGAGAGGAGGAAAAAAACATGCGGGAACTCGTCGCACTCTCACACACGCGCGCGAATCCCGCGATCCAGTCCCGAATTCCCCCGATGCTCGTCGCTCTCGGTGTCCTGCGGAGGCTCTTCCTCTTGGTCAAGGCATTATTTCACGATGGGAAGCCTCGAAGGTAATCGTAGATCGCGAAACTATCGCACTAGACGTTGGATCGTAGATCTTAGCTTCCTCTGTTTCTGTTGCAGCAGGTCCCGCGCGCGAGAGAGAGAGAGAGAGAGAGAGAGAGAGAGTAGACTATAGAATGTAATCGTTCGACGTGAAGAGAGTAGCTGGTCGAGGCAACGCGCGCGAGTTTTAGTGCGCGAGTTTAGCGCGCGCGGAGAACGCACTTTTTTCAATTTTATTTTAACCTCCTCTCTGTCAGTTATTGCGCCTGTACTTATTGTGATTTGTGAGAGGCCGAATGAAAAAAATAATTTATAACAACGTCAATGAGATATGATTTACGCATTTTCTACTTGATCAGGCAGTTTTGAAAAATTCATTTTTCACATCCGGGCTAATTATTGTGTTGAAATTACAAAATCGTATTTGAATTGTGATTTGTGCTTGGGAAAGCAGTCGTAATGCGCATAGTTTTCAATTATGGAATGATTATATGTTCTACTCGATCAAACTAACATACGTGAATTGGAACGATATTATAAAGTAACGACTTTTTTTTTGAGCGAGAAAATTCTGTGCATTCTATAAATATATGTAAATACTCTTATTGTTGCCGCCAGAAAAAGATGATGTAAATGACAACGTTGTAACCAGCTTTTGACGCCGCCCCGTTCGTTAAAAATGTTTTTGACGGTTTGATAGAACGAACTGAAGTTTGTCGCCGACTCGGGATTGGTCGGACTCGGACCTCGTCATCGTTACATCTATTCACTCATGCTCATGCATTATTGTCACGAGATTAGATTTTATATCCTATGACCTATATATATACTATATACGCACAATTACGCAAAGCATAGCTACGCATTTTACTACGCTCACTGGCATGCAGTCTGCTCGACTCGATGATGACTTGGTCAAAAAGCTTATCTCTCCGCAACGTGCTGCGTCCTTGTCATCAATATATAAAGTAATTAAGCTCGGTGCAATGTAAGCGAAGAGGAAAGGACGTCGATTCGCACAAGACTTTTCTTCACCCGTTCAGACACCTGTCTTTGCGATATTTTATCGTAATAATCATCGTTGCGTATGTCAAGCACATGCATATTGCATTTCTTAATTAAGCTTATATATGCTTAGGAAGAGCTGACATTCAATAGAACTCATTCGCATGTAATAAGGTACGTAACATTAAAAATTGCTTGCAGTCTTCTCACTGCAAATCCCAAATGTTTTTTAATTTCATTCTGCTTTTGTGTGCAGATATTGAAGATGTTTGTTAATCAAGTTAGACGATTAAGCAGTCAAACCTTTGGTTACGTGCTGCAGACAAGGAAAATTCACAAAAATGTCGAAGCAGCTACGAGGACTGACTTCAAACCCGTAGAAATTGACATGCCGTGGGGTAAAATTAGCGGTGAGTAAATTGCTTTCTTTTATCTTGTATTTTTATTTATGGGATAGTCTGAAAAGTGTAAGATGGAATAATTAGTGTTGTATATTCAAATCCAAATCTCTACGTTTATGAATTTATTTAATGAGTAAATTAATGATTTAATGGTTTTAATGTCTACTTTAAAGTTGTAAATTACATCTTTTTATTAGAGTTTGTTTAAAACAACACCAATTTTTATAATTTAAAATTTTTCAGATTTTGAAAAATGTTTTATTCTTTTGATGAACTTCAATTCTGAACTCAGCAAATTTTGTTCTATTTATAGGCAAGTTATGGGGTTCTGAGAATAAGCAGCCAGTGCTAGCACTTCACGGATGGATGGATAATGCAGGAAGTTTTGATAAAATTGCTCCACTATTGAAACACTCTTCAATACTAGCAATAGATTTACCTGGACATGGTTTATCTAGTTGGCTGCCAAAAGGAATTCCATATGGTGAAGATAATTCTGCATATGTTTTAAGATTTTTAGTTAAAAAGTTTGGTTGGAAAAAAATAAAACTACTAGGACATTCTATGGGTGCCATATTTTGTTACGATTATGCAAGACTATTTCCAGAGGAAACTCAATTTGTTGTAAGCATAGACTCTTTAACTTTCATACGTAGAGATGTTATTCAATATTGCAAGGTGCAAGCAAGTGCGGTAGAACAATTTATAAATTTTGAAGAAAAGATCAAAAACAATAATAATCCACCAAGTTACCCAGAAGAAGTAGCTGTCGAAAAATGGCGCAAGGGTGCAATATTTTCGATTGATGATTCATCCATTAAAACTCTTATGATTCGTGGAGCCAAGAGACACGATGATAACACGTATTCTTTTACGCGCGATTTTCGCCTCAGTATTACAGGATTCTTTGCCTGCTATACTTTGGAACACCTTAAAGAAATGACGCAACTCATAACTTGTCCCTACTTTGCAATTAAGGCTTCCGAGTCGCCGTATTATAGAAAAGACAAGTACTGGATGCAATTAGTGGATATTTTTAAGGAGAAAAGCTCCGATTTTCACTTGGTAGAAATGGATGGCTCTCACCACCTGCACATGATGCAAGCAGAGGAAGTTGCCAACGTGATCAATCCGTTTCTTGAGAAATACGATGTGTAACGAACGTTTCATCATAGCCATAATCACGACTTGTGAATCGTAGTTTATTTTTCGTACTTATTTGTATTGTACAAGTGCAATTCCATGCGAGAATGTAGCAATAAGCTATTGTATTAAAGAAGAAAACTGCTCGTTCATTCTAGCTGTCTATAGCAGCTGGTCGTCGGGAATAATTTAAAGCATTCAAAAATTAGAGGGCGCTAGAGTTCTCGGCGCGAAAGCACTTGACGTAAATACACATATTTTGCTAATGCTACAACTACAAATCCATTTGATGACGCAAGTCTCGCGTGATGTGCACACGCGAAGCCAAGCCAGTGGTCAATCACTGCTAATAATGCTTCTATATATTTTGCATTGTGCGTGGTATGTGTATGCGTAAAATAATGAATGTATAGTGGATAATGACATGTAAAGTGGGTTTAAAATTTCGATATCGCGCTGGCGCGTTAAGAAGGTGTCATTTAACCCGCGTCCCGAGAATGACGACACATGTGAACAACTAATTTTAAATTTAAATTGAATAGTATAACAATTATTTATGGTATATGTCGAAAAAAACTGTTATGCTTTTGAATGTATGTCGAAACTTGAACACCTTGTTTTATTACAGTGTTCCGAAAGTTTGAAATAATTTAATGATACAGATCATTAATTGCAATGCTATATATTTATGCGACTTTAATCCAGTTATTACTTTTGCTAGTATATTACGAACCTAGAGAGGAAAAAACTTGGAGAGTCCATATCTCGTAGTATATTGACACCCGAGCCAAAGGCGAGGATGACAAACACGATATATGGACTGCCCGAATTTACTCCCGTGGTGCGTATACTATTTTTCTTCACACTAGCGCCGAAATGACCAATTTCACTCCTGACGCCCGGGAGCGAAAGTATCAACTCTTCTCCCGGGCGCCTAGAAAGAAGTGCGTAATAGTATATTACTACCCAAGGCCAGTAAAATAAGAAATGTCTCAGATCACATGTAATTGTCGGCCGAGGCGAAGCCGAGGTAGACAAACATGTGATCTGAGGCTTTATTTTTTACTTGGGTAGTAATATACTATTTCTCCACACTGCGCCGAAAGTACCACTTTCGCTCCCGGGCGTCAGGAGCGAAATTGGTCATTTCGGCGCTAGTGTGAAGGAAAAATAGTATACGCACCATGGGAGTAAATTCGGACTTCGGCTCGGGTGTCAATATACACGAGATGTGGACTCTACAAGTTTTTTCCTCCCTAGGCATGTAATATACTAATGCATCACATATGTAAATTTGGACAACCCATATCTCGTATAAGTTGCCATCCGAGCCTGGAATATGTAAGTTTTTTCCTCCCTAGGTGCATAATAGATACTATATTTAAATAAAGAACGGGCAGTGTGCAAGATTCGTAATACTCCCACGGTAATTAATTTAATTAATAAGATAAAAAATTTAATGGAAATCATCAAAACAACATTGAACTTGATAATATGTAAAAGAAACTGTATTTTCGGGTCTATTATGAATCTCAGTACAATTTAAATAAATTTTGGGATATTTATTGAATTCAGACGTTTGATTTCGATTACTTATCAACCTAATCCTTGAGTACCTAACGTTGAACGGAGCAGCTTAAATTTACTTTAGAATTTCTGAAAACGATAACAATTGTAACGTCATCTTTTTTATGCAATAAAGCGCGAGCATGGTCAGAAATTCAAGATTTATCCACTTCAAGCTGCTTTAGACGCTTACGCAGAAGTACTTTTTAGATCGGAAGAAGTACGCACGATATCACTTTACTGTTAACTTAATCGATCTGCTACATCAGTCACTGTTAACTTAATTGATCTCGGTCCTGCTTCTGCAATGAAATGGAATGGAATGGAATGATATTTTAAATTCCTTCATCAATGCTGGAGGCACAACCGCACGATGCATGGAAAACGTGTGGAAAATTGTATTTTTCCGAACGACTTTCGATGAAGAAAAAAACTTTGAACCTAAAAAATCTTGAACCTCCTGGTGATGTGTCAAGATCAGATAATGTTCAAATCGTGTTACATGTGTATTTTTATGAGTTAAATGAGAGCAGGTGATATTACGCTAATTTATTGTTTTGGTTTATCAAAAAACAATTTATTTCTTCTAACAGTATAATGATCAAGGATTTCAGTTATATTAAATTCCGAAAAGCCATTTTGAAATTGCAAGTAAGTATTGATGATGCAGATCCAGTATGCAAGTGAGATCAACAACTAGGGCAGCTGACAGTGAAATTTTATAAGAATTGTCACTTTGTTAACAAAACCGTGTTATTCGCAAATTTCTAAATTATGCATTCTTTGATTGTGATGAGCACGTCCTGATGATGTATGATAAAAAATATTGCATTTAATTTTTTATTTTAAGATGATAGGGGCCTATCCCATCCTTAAATAAGAAAAAAGATGATTCTCAATTTTTTAAGATGACTGTCATTTAACTCTCCCTGACCATTATATTTTATAGACATGCCGAAAATAACTTTTCCAATTTTACATTTCGTAAAAATAGATGGCTGTCACCATAGACACATGTTTAGAAAATCTATAGCGCGGTGGTCAAACCATTTCTTAAGACATGTGATATCTCATGATAATATACAATATATAATATATATATTATATATATATACTTTTTTAAAGAAAAATTTGAATTTTCTTTGAGAGTTTACATTTCTAAGGTTATAGTTACGATTTTCATTACAACAAAATAATTTTTTAACAAAATGATGCCACACACAATGGTAAGAATAACACAGTAAGATGAATAACAAGAATATACCTAAATGATAATTAATAATTAAGATATTTGAGAAAAACTGCAGTAGTTTTTTAATGCTGCCAATTCATAGAGTAACATAATGGCTTAAAAATTACAGTGTAATATGTTGAGCAATAATTATTTGCATATAGACTATACATTGAAAAACTTAAAGAGTCTAAGGTTTACTGACACTTTGTACAGACCTGGTCATAAAACGTTAAGTAGTCCTGCATATCAGAATTTGTCCGCGACCCTACGTTTTACGGTTTACACACAGTTTTATGCTAATACGGTCTGGATTTGCCCGCTTTGTCGCAACGCGCGCTTGTCGAAGTTCAGCAATTAGTTTTTGAACTCCCATGTATTCCAGACTCCCAATAGTTTTTCACCTATGCGAAATATTGAATTTTTATGTTTGGTATTGTGATGTGACATATTATATATGTTATATTTTCTGCAATAGTAACTAAATTGTGCTAAAACCTAACACAGCACCATGGCAGAGAATTTTAGTACGACATGCCGAAAATCAGTTCCATATAAGTATTGCACTTAATAAGAGCTGGGAAAGTCAGTCGATTCATATAATTAACGTAGAAAAGTAAGCGTAGAAAAGTAAGATGACCGTCATTTTGACTTTGAACGCTAAAAATGCAGTTGACGTCAATTATTTAGCTGATATTGTAATAAATTACTATCAACTTATGTTCTTCTTGTTATACGAAGTGTATTTTTCGCAAACAATGAGAAATGCGATTCGAGCTGGAGGTCATTATCGCAGTATGAATTCATTCGTCATTGAAATTTTAAAAGCTGGTTGCTTATCGATATCGACTGCATTTCAAAGTATGTAGTATGTGTAAGGCCTAAGGCTCTCTTAATATCTCTCCTATATAGAGTGAATACAATTAACATTCGAAATTCGGCTGCAGTAGTGTTTTTATTCACGAGCTTTTGAATCATGCATATGCACATTTTCTCATTCAGGGTGAACGTCCCTAGTATTGGTTTAGAAATAATTGAAAACAACAAACGTATATAGCTATTGCTGTTATGCTAATGGACACCCACAGAAAAAATAATCAGACTAGGTGCTTCTGTTTGGACGTTATTCGTCTTTCAAATAAAAGTTGCATAATCTTTTACAAGGAAACTAGCTGAAAAGGGTCCCAAATTCAAATGATAATTCGGATTTACAATGATCTAGTCAATGTTAAAACAAATAATTATGGATAATAGATAGCAAAAATAAAATTAAGATAAAACGATGTCTCGATTGCTTATGTAATACTATCTGTTGCTTTACGAAAGTTCAGGTTGATATTGCAATATCTAACTGAATGAAAAAGATTTTTTTTACATCGTTCTATAACTTAATTCATGCATAAGATAATAAGTACATATACAACACAAATTTATGGCGGGACGTTATGCGAATATTTATTTTCGTGCCTTCTGAACTGGCCCATTGTGTATATATAGACGATGTAGAAAATGCAGGGAAGCAGAAGTGCCTCGTCGAAATCTATTTTTAAATTAAAAACCAATCGTGCGCATGTATACAATCGATTTTTTATGTAAGAGGTCAATTAACCGAATTAATAAATTTCCAATTGAAATGTAATTATTTTTATATCTCGAGTATGCAGCTCGCCTCTATGTTATATTTACTGAATAGATGTAGCCGAGCATCAACGTGTAATTAATAGTGCAAAGTATACGATGCATGCATCAATTGTATGCACTGAAATAAAATTAAAGTCGCGATGACTGTTGCCAATCCATGTCAGAGACTACGCAACGCTACGAGGATAAAATCATAATTTGAGAACTTGCGACGATTCATCAACCAACAATTCAAAACGGACATTCGCGCTTTCAAATACAATTGGAAACTCGTGTAGTCGCCTTACACTGCAACCCTTTCATCCCTCTAGGATTCCACGGCCATAAGAATGAAGAGAAAGAAAGATCAGCAACCCTTTCAACGCGTATATATAACAGTTAAATCCGTGCAGCTATATATATTTATATAACTATATATAAAATCGGAATTCGCGAAATTGCAGTCACGAGGCAGATAATCCAACGTACTTGCAGACTAGAAATGCATTTAAACAACAAAATTAGAAGACCTAACTCGGTACATGACGAGTGATTACGAAGCATAAACGAATTTCCCAAAAATTTTCCACGGCTTACCATCTTTTTAAGAACATAACTTTTTTCAAAGCTTCTATGTATGTACCAATCGTTTGCCTTGATTTAATTAACGAAAATTCGTTCGAGGCTTTCGCGTACTAAACCCTATAATAAGTATATTTTCGAGCTCCTCCGTGCGAGAATCGTGCATTTAGAATCTCTCAGCTCGCACATGTGTAAGTATACCTATATAGCTAGAAGCCACTGTCCTCGTCTCTCTGACTAGTCTGACTCTCTCTCAATCGCGTGGAGTGACCTTCGCCTTCACGCATTTTTATTTTCCAACTTTCGAAAGAGTGCGCGCCTCGCTGCCGCTGCAGAGAGCACCACAGAGCATCGCGGCGACCGACGTCGCAGTTACTGCTGGCTGATTAGACGCGACGCAGTGGCTGTCTTATATACACTGCTTTCCTCGGCGGTGGCAGCGCAGCAGCAGCAGCAGAGAGAGGGTCGATCTCTTGTCTCGCTTTCGTTCGCGCAGTGAGCGCTGGCCTGCACTCGGAGCGACAACTTGGAGCCCCCGAGCGCGTATTTATATACCTGCACAGAAGAGAGGAGACTGTCAGAGTTCTCTCTCTCTCTCTCTCTCTCGCGCGCGCGCGCACCTGTCTCTTTTGTGTCGCCAGTCGCGTCCTCCTTGTTTTTGTAAACTGCGCGCAAGCGACTCTCTCGCTGCGGGGAGAGAGATAGTGTGAGCAGAGCCTCAGCAGCAGCCGAGTAGTGCAGCCCATTACGCTGAAGTTCTTGGAAACGCAAGCAGCAGCAGCAGCAGCCAGAGGAAAAAGCCATGTCGGAGTCCGACCCCTGCAAGATCGAGATGCACTACACGCCGCCCACCTCCGACACCATCCAGACGAAGCCCTTTCCCATCAGAGGTAACGTGTCCAGTGCGCGCGACGTCTCTCGCGGGGGATACGCGGAACGCGGCTACTGCGTGTGTAACTCTAGACGCGGGCTTCTCGGAAAAGACGACTGGGGGGATGTGTGCGTGTGTGCCTCTCTCCCAGAGGCAGTTTTGAGGTTAGATTCGCTTGTCCACTCGCGATCGTCCTTTCGTCTATCAGCCTATACACACTTATAACTGCGTGTAATATAGCTGCCGAAGCAAACTGCGTATACGCGACAGCAGCTAATACAATATGCAAATCTCGCGCGCGGCACCAGCTCTTCTTCCTCAGAGTCGAGTGTGTTATGTCTGTGCGCTCGAAAAGAAACAGGTATACTTGAGTGTATACTTATATATGAGATAAGATAGAAACGAATGACTCGCGTTCGATTCACCTGTTCGCCGAATGCGAGTCGAGAGAGAGACACGTGTGTACTTTGTGCCTAACCGTCTCTCGGAATTTTATTTTTTCCACCTCACACGCTCGTCTTACACTGCGCGCTACAGTACTCATATTTACTCTTGGGGAGGAGCACGGCTTATCGGACGCTTACTTATCCGAAATTCCAGGCGACACGAAATTCAGAATATTCCTCGCACATAGCAACAGCTTTTTCGCACACGCGAAAATATTAGCCGTTGTTATCGCAGAGGCCAAGTTTGTAATGTAATTCGCGTTTTGCAAGCGCTGCACTCGCTCGATAAGAGCCTCATCGCCGTCGTCGTCGTCGTTAGTTCTCTCTCTCTCTCTCTCTCTCTCTCGCTATAAATAAACGAGGGGGCTTTTCTCGCCGAGGAATATCTCATCTGCATACACATACGCACGCGATGCTAATCTGCGTGTAAAATGCCTCTGGAGGGCAGTTGTTGTTAAAAAAGTTCTTAGCTTTGCGGAGTCTGGAAGCGATAAGTATTACGGAGAAGATGCGTCGATCAAAGTATGCAGGATACTTATAGTTACTTATACGAGGCCTTATCCGCGCCGTATAATATATCCGATATCCCGCAGTCGAGGACGGACATGCGAGTTTCTGCGCGGACGTTTATTATTGTTGTAGCCAGTAAAACTTAATTTATGCGTCGAGTCGCTTGGCTCAGCGAGCAAACACCTGTTTTTGGGGGGGTTCCTGTGTATACCGATATACTTATATATGCTTATACCTAAGCGATAATGTAATGCACACGTGCGCGACCTTCGAACTTGTGAAATGCAATATTTCCGTTTGTACTATCGCGTGTCTTTCTCTCGCTGTATAATAAGTACACGAGATGTATTAAAGACTCTTATGTGTACAGGCATCTCATTAATATCCGAGGAGTTGACGGGGGGATATTTATGAGCGACGATGAGGCTCTCTCGTGTTATAATACTGTTTATCGGCCGCCGAGAGAAACCATTGAGGAGGCATGAGAGAACGCAGCATTTATCGTTCGTTGGATGGACGTTAAGATTGTAACTGACGCGAAAAAAGGTTTAGCTCCGTTATCTATTTATATTCTTTTTTCTCTCGATGGGAGCTACTCGTAATTGCAGATCGATCATATCGGAAGTTTAGTCGTTCTTCTTTTTTAAATATACTTAGCTGCAGAATACTTACATAGTTTGCAAGATAAAAAGAAGATGGTACAGTAAAATTCATAAAGTTGGAATGTAAAATTGGTTTCTGTGTATTACTTACTTTCATGAAAAATGCTTCGCAAAATTTAAACAGATTATTGAATCAAAGAGAATAGATAGGAACTAAATAAAAAATTCTACTATGAATTTTTCACAAGTTCCAAATATTTCATATTTCTAACTTTCTGAGCAATAATTTACAATTTTTATCGTAAAATTTTGTATCGCAGAACAATTAAGAAATTGATCATTTTTAGTAAAGCGTTATCTTAAAATTGTCGGTTAAAACGAAATTCGCTTTGGCAGTTAAAATACGAACAGAAAAGAAATTTCAAAAACAACACCAGCTCGTCAATTTCGACACAAGTTTCCGACGAGTGTCTTCTCTTAATTCGCTTCGAAGACTTACAACTGTTCCTGTACTCATGTATACAAGTGCAGTCCAATTGATCGACGTCATTGCCGTAAACTTTTCCTCCAACTAAACCGTTTCTAAGCGAAGGCTGTCCTTTTGTAAAAACTCTGCCTTCAAGCCTGTCGATACGTAGCGATTAATCGCCTGCCGACAAATCGATAAAACGTACGCTTCCCAGCACAGTCTTTTTCCTTTCGCGTCTATTTTTAAAAAAAATCTAGGGAAAAAACAGCGAAATATTTGTCGTTGAACGGAACTCAACAACCTTACGATTTTCCAGGCGAACGAGCCAACTTCGTGAACAAGCCGCACGTGATAGCGATGGTGGGACTGCCGGCTCGTGGCAAGACCTACATCTCGAAGAAGCTCTGCCGCTACCTCAACTGGATCGGCATCAGCACCAAGGTCTACAACCTCGGGGAGTACAGGCGACACGCGACGACGGCCTACCAGTGCCACGACTTCTTCCGGCCCGACAACATCAAGGCCATGGCCATAAGGACCCAGTGCGCCATGGATGCCCTCAACGACGTCTGCCAGTGGCTGGAGTCCGGCGACGGTGAGGTCGCTGTGTTCGACGCGACCAATTCGACGGTCGAGAGGCGCCAGCTCATACGAGACATCGTCGTTAAGAAGATGGGCTTCAATCTGTTCTTCGTCGAGTCCGTCTGCAACGATCCCGAGATCGTCGAGCAGAACATCATGGAGGTACACAAATGGAATTTTTTCTTAAGCAGATTGTACAGAGGGAAGTCTGCTTTCTATAGTTCTGCTAAAATAAATGCATTTGCGTCGAGTAGATTTTTCTTTTGAACAGTCTACTTAAGGAGATTCCCCTTTGCCTCCTTTTTCCAGTGTATTCCAACATTGAGGAAATGTATGTTCTGGCAGCAAAAGGATATTACTCTAAGGGATGTATATTGTATACATTCAAAGAAAATCCTCTAATGAAAAGGTTTCCTTTTAATGTAAGATTAAAATCGATCTCCAGATTGAATAGTGTCTCTTTAAAAAACTCATTCCTCTTGTTGCAATGTAGTTTCGTGCAAATAAGGATATTCCTTTGTCTCAAGATATTCTCTTGCCGTCCAAATCAATATTATCACGTTCCTCGAGAGACAAAAGCATTCTTTGTACTGCTAGAATACAGCCTTTTTTAGCGATATAACGATTTGATTTTACGAGCTAGCGCTCAAGATTTATGGGCCAGTTGTAACGTAACTTGAGTCGCTCGTAAAAAGCGTCAAACTAACGCTTGTCTCGCTTGTACTTCCGCAGGTGAAGGTAAGCAGTCCCGACTACACGAACATGAACAAGGAGGAGGTCCTGGCGGACTTTATGCTGCGCATCGAGCACTACCAGGAGAAGTACCAGCCACTGGACGAGCAGTACGAGAGTGATTTGTCCTTCATGAAGATCTACAACACGGGAGAGAAGGTCCTGGTGCACAAGCACGAAGGCCACATACAGTCGCGCATCGTATACTACCTCATGAACATCCACATTGTGCCGCGTACCATCTACCTTACTAGGCACGGCGAGAGTGTCATGAATCTTGACGGTAGAATCGGAGGCGATTCCGACCTCAGCGATCGCGGCAGAGAGTACGCCAAGGCCCTGGGCAACTATATTACTGAGCAGGACATCCAGGGACTGAGGGTATGGACGAGCTGGCTGAAGCGCACCATTCAGACTGCGGCTCATGTCAAGGCGCCACAGGAGAGGTGGAAGGCTCTCAACGAGATCGACGCTGTCAGTCAAACAATTTGCTTATTTACTTGCTCGATATTCTTAATATTTAATGTAAAAAGATAGTTTAAAGAGCCATTACGAATTTCAGACTAGTTTAACTGCCATATTACATAATTTAGTAACGTAGAAATCAAGAACGTGGTATCAGTCTACGGTTATGTATGGTTCACGTATTTCTAAAAAAAAAACGGTTTCCATCGTTATCCCTGCAAAAGTAAACCTAAATTAGATTTACTAAAAGTATACAAATTTTATTATTTTTTTTATTTTATCTTTACACATTTCATTAAAATCAAAAGCATGATGATTTCTATATAAATTAAACTAACTCGCCATTGCGACTTGTTATTAAGATCTTTTAGATACTAAAAACAAATCGTATGCGATAATTGCACTATATTTATTTTAAAAACTTTACTAAAAAATTATCATTACCCATTTATGACTTATGCCAATTGAAAGAAATTCTGGTACGTCTTGTGACACTCAGCTTGTTAAAGACATTGTTTTAATTATTTAGTTTTTTAGGAATAAAGAATTATTAGGCTAGTTGGGAATAGTGTTTAGGTTCATAAGGAAAAAGTGTTAAATGATTGATTTTCTAAACAGGGAATTTGCGAAGAAATGACGTATGAGGAGATCGAGAGCAAATATCCGACGGATTTCGCAGCGAGGGACCAAAACAAATTTTCTTATCGTTACCCTCGAGGAGAGAGCTATGAAGACTTGGTGGCCCGTCTTGAGCCGGTCATCATGGAACTCGAGCGACAAGGCAACGTTCTCGTAGTCAGTCATCAGGCTGTGCTGCGCTGTCTCCTTGCTTACTTCCTCGACAAGAACGCTGGTGCGTGTTGGACATTTTCTTCAGTTTTACATACATACATTGCCCTTTGAGAGGGGTGTATACTTTTTTTTCCTTGGAGACTTTCCCGTGTGCCAATAACGTTTGATTCACAACGAGTTTACTCTAATTTCATTGTTGCGTCAGTTCTGAGCATTGATTTGGACACAGCTTTCGAGCTAATAAATCGCTGCACAGAGCGCAAATTTTGCGGTCTACGAATCAGCAATTAATTCATTCCACATTAACGAAAGCACGAGTCATCAATCAAACCAAACTTTTTCGATGAAAGACTAAAAGAAGTATACTCCCCCTCACCCCTTCCGTCTCTCTTAACAGTCGGCACCCCGAACTCGGCCCCGTACCAACCAACCCAATCCTTCTCTTTTGCAGACGAGCTGCCGTATCTACAGGTGCCTCTGCACACGATAATTAAATTAACACCCGTGGCGTACGGCTGCAAAGTGGAGAATATTCGCCTGCCGATCGACGCAGTGGACACGCACCGACCAAAACCAAAGGTAGAGGCTTAGTGTGTAGACGCAAAAAAACAGAGTATATAGTGCAATAAGGAAAAACGAAAAAATCGCAAAAAAAAAGAAAAAAATACAGAAAAAGACGGATGCACGCGTTGTTGTTAAGTTATATATTATGCTGTATTTGATGTTGTCGCTGTAAGCGCTCTTCCATCAGTGCAAAAAGTATGCTTAGGTAACTGACAAGATATAGGGGAGCAGAATTGTAGAGAAAAATCACAGATATCCTGTGTGCACGAGCTAGTCTCAGTAACTGCACAAAAAACACATGCATCTTATTTGCACTTGTTTGTATGCTACACGCTATATATAATATAGTATGGAGCCATCACCTGAACGCGTGGTACGACGCACAGCTTTATACTGTTTCTATTGTATGTATGTATGTACATCTATCCCGAATCCTGTGTCCATCTGTCTTCTACCTTCTTTGATGAATTTCGATAAAAATGCTGCATGAAAATGCACAGAGATAAGATGATCTTCGAAGCAGTGAAAGAGGGAAAAACACGCCTGTGCATGTGAACGAGCTTATGCGACTGTGACTAAAAGTATTTCGCAGCCGTTTAGACAATCGATTAGCATTGTAGTGTGTAGAAAAGTGTTGCGGTCACTTCGAGCTGCTGAAAATGGCTCGATTTCCATACATTCTCTTTTTGGCTTTATCGACTGTCCTCTTTTTACACATTCACGCTCACAATATTTACGAGTGTCTGTAATGTTGTCAATGACTGTTCTGTGCTTTCGTTGAATTTATATGACAATTTTTTATATATTATTTAATTTTATTTTTTAACTACATGTGAACTAAACTAAATTAAAAAAATCTGTTTACATGTCTGAGTATGTCGAGGCTCGCAATACTGAGGCTTTTGGTACTTCCAAGGTGACGATTTGTAATTATAACATCGAGAATTTTAACTAAATGTATGTTGTTCACCTTTTTTTATAACGAAACTTTTAAACCATGACATTTTTACCGATCTTATACGATACCTAGTTTAACGAATCATTGGATCATGTGTAAACCTTAATTTTTGAAAGATAAATATAAATTTTTTGGCAGAAGGGATCTTATATTTTATGCTTCATTGTACATGGCGTATTCTCCGCTAGACAAACCTGCGTAACTAGCAATTAACTTTAATTCTAATAAGACTAACTCTCGAGAACCAAGAGAAATTAAAAAAATATGTCATTTCAATGCTATCTATCACGCAGAACATTATTGCAATCAGAATAGAAATAAACTCCTCTTACACATGAACATTTATCTTTCGTCTCTCTTGTCACTGCTGCTTTCCTCTGTCTGCCAATTGAATAAAAGTAGGTGAATTTTCATATTTCTTAGTTTGTTATATGAATAAAGTATACTTTAACAAAAATTTGTACGAGAAGTATTAACAATTTATAACACTCTAGTGCATTAATGAGATGCGTGCACTCGTAGTACAAAATATTAATCAACGCAAGGTGTAAGAAGCTGTGAAGGGAGACTGGTGGTGATGAACCGATGAAAATGCTCCAACAATGCCTGCGAGAACGTAACGCTGTGTTTTTTCCAAACTTTTCAGATCCCAGGCTACCTGGAGGAGCGCTTCCGAAGAAAAGGCAAGAACCTTCACACATGATAGCGAGGGCTATGCAGTCACAGTAAAGAGTTCCTCGGAATGCCTTGTCTCGAGATACACGAGAAGTGAAGAGAGTGAGAGGCGGCATTTTGTCGGGCAGCGGGCTGCCGTTGTGTTGACACGAATGAGAAAAAGAAAGAATTTTACAGTTTACCAGTGATGAAGCAAAAGCAAAAAAACAAAAAAAACTTTATTCTCAAGACTACAAGAAAACGTTTCTCTTCGATGTTGTTCAACCCCTTCCCGCAACTCGATAATCTCTCGTCATGTTTACTCTACCAGCAGGTTTCGACGTGGATATTTTATCACTTTTCAATTTTCAATTTTCAGCGTTTTAAACTATGTTTTTTCCCACGTAAAATTGTGATTTTTACATCTTATATATACGTCATATATATATATAAAGAAAAAAAGATATTGTCGGCTTACAAACATAATGTGTATCTTTATACAATGAGCTGTAGGTGAAAGTCCAATCCAGCCGAGAAAGATTTTTCGAATTGATCCTAAGTATAAGAGAAAATGACAAAAAAAGTTTAAAATAATAAAAAGAAACATGTATATATAAAGATATGTATATAGCTATATTTTTTGTGCGCTATATTAGTAAAAGTGCGATTCTGTGATTGTACGAGGAGAGCGACTACGTCGATGAATTAAGTAATTGGCTTCCACTCGTTCACCAAAATTAATCGGGATATCGACTCTTGAGTAAACGAAAAAATAAAAATGCACCCGCATTCGCGGAGCAAAGTTCAAACGACCAAGTCAAACTCGTCGTTTATAGTTCAATTGAATAGTGAATTATTATTACTATTATGAAAATAAAATGAATGAAGTAAATCATTTAGATGAATCGATCGCACGGTCGATTAACATATGCCAAATGATCTATCCATAAGTGGTAATAATTTGAGAATTTGGTGTTTCCTATTTTCAGTTTATATAAAAGAGAGCAAACTATGCAAGATAAAAATGAAAGTGGATAGTAATAGAGCATCAAGCTTCTATATTTACACTTATGTAGTGACAATCTGCGTTTTTTCAAATTCAATACGCCTTTTATTCGTCACTCTATTATACTCGATTTAAAAATAACGTCAGTGTACTTTCTGGTTAATACAAGTCATCTCGTATAATACAATATTAATTACCTTATAAATAAAAATTCTTTTATTTACAAATTTGCATCACCTTGTCTTTTTTCAAACGTATTCGAAAATTGCGTAATCTCCACTTATCTTATTCTTCAACTGCCAACCCAATAGATTCAGGATCTATCGTCGATTTTTTACTTCGTTTTGCCGATTTTTCTGGAATAACGTACAAGCTTAATTACTCCCATTCTTTGTTTCAAAATTTAAATGAAAATTCAAATTGTTATGCTACCTTCGTGAAAGTGTTTTGCAGTACGTTTCCTCAAGTCTTCAACGCCTTCCTCTGTTTGTGCCCATTCCAAAACTAATCTACGCCCGTATAAATGAGTACTTTGACACAGAGCTTTAAATGCCGTCTGTAAAAAAATCACATCATTAGCTTCTGCACTTGAAGATCTGTCATTAATTTTAAAGCATCGAGATGCATACCTTAGCTTCTTTTTTTGTGTAAAATTCTACAAAACCAAAACCTCTATGTTTCTCTTCTCCAACCATTTTCTTTGGTAACCTAACGCTTTTAATTTCTCCGAATGCCCTTTATTAACAAATGAAATATTAATAGTTTTTATTCGAATTACTTCTAAATAATATTAACTTTAGAATAAAACCGTACTTGAATAACTCTTTAATTTCATCTGCGTTTGCTTGAAAAGGCACGTTCCTGACGAGGATTTTCGTTCCTGTTTGCTCCGTTATTTTTGCGGACTTCTTTGCAGCAGCTTTGACATCGGTTCTAAAATTTAAAACATGTATAGTCGGTTAACCAATGCGTAAATCAGGAAGAATAAATAACATGATAATCTTACTGCAATGTTCTTTCTGAGCGTTTCAATTCCAGTGTTTTTCCGTTCAAACTACTGGTTTGTAATTCCTTCAAAGCCCTCTCGCAATCCGATTTTAATTTGTATCTTACAAAACCGTAGCCCATCGACAGCTTATTTCCGGGATTTTTGGGATCTTTTTTCATAGAAATGTTTGCATAATGCAATTTGCCACATTTAGAAAAGTGCTGAAACATGCACAATTATGATATTTAATAGTACGTTAAAGATAATAGAAATAATATGTTTAAAATGATGCTATCGCTCGATAATTGGTATTAATAAATAATAGACTATGCATCTATTCGAGCTAATCGGTGAATATAATTATAATAATATAATTCACCAATTAGCTCGAATAGATGCATAGAGTCTATAATTTAATAATAGAAATAATAGTTTAATGAAAATTACCTTTCTAAGCTGCTCCTCTGTAGTAAGAAAATTCAAATTTTTAACAAAGAGGGTAGTGTCGGGCTCTGGTTCATCTTCCTCATCATCGTCGCTATCTTGAGCTTTATTTTTGTCATTTTTTTCTTCCATCTCTTTCTCAATTTTAACTTCTCCATTACCTTTCATGCCATTCTGCATTTTTTCGTTGGATGTATCTTGCTTACCCTTGGTTGATTTAGGTGGTCCAGAAGTGAAACTGTCATCAGGTGCCCACTCAAGATACAAAGGTAAATGTTTAAATTTTGAATAGGCAAGTCTCATAAATGCTTTCCTCGCCTCCGATGGCTCGATAAACTCTACCAGAGCTGTGATGCCCGATGGCGGTAAAACGACGCGACCAAGCTCTCCATGCTTAGCAAACATTTCTCTGATTTCACGTATGTGCGTTCCAGCAGGTAAATTTTTTACAAGAATAACAGTTTTCGATCTCGCCTTGGGCGCCTGATTGAATGCGTTTAGCCGAACACCGTTTTCCTCCAAGAATTTTTGCGTTTCTTGCACCAACTGCGTTTCTCCTAAAGCCAAGCGTACAGCCACACTTGCTCCATTCTCACTATCTTGAAGTACCTGTGTCAATTAAAATTATTAAACTCATTTTATCCTTTTTATACATTTTTTTAAAAAAAAGTTATCAGAATGATGTATACATTTTCCTTGGTGGTGTCATAAGCATTTGCTATGGCATCTGCAACAGCATTTTGACCCAAAAAGAGAGTATTCCAATTGTGCGAAGATCCAGCAGCTATTTTTGCTTTCAATTCCTTCTTCTGCTTGTAGTTCAGACCATCTTGTGCAAGTAAATCCTCTGGTGAAGTTTTCGTTTTTCCTGGTAAAAGATGCAGCATCCTACCGTTTTGTACAGATCCATCGAGTTCTGAGTAGGCTTTGACTGCATGTTCTGGCATTAGAAACGTTACTGTACCAAATCCTTTTGTTTTCCTAGTAATTGTGTCTATTGGCAGGTTCACCTCAGTCAAGGGACCTATCATAAAATATGATTACCAATGTGAATTTTTAATTTTTAACAGAAATATTTTATTAAAAAAACTGACCATATTTTTCAAATAGTATTCTAATGTCATCTTCGTTTGCAGTGTAAGATAGATTTCTTAAGAATATTCTTCCAGACTCTGCAATGTCTTCTTCGCTCTTGAGAGCTTCTTCCTGCTGCTTCCACCTTAATTTAGAAGGCTTCTTGTCATCTTGTTTTTCTTCTTCTTTCTCTGATTTTTCGTATTTTGTTACGAAAATACGTTTTCCATCTAAAATAAAATGAAATTATCAAAAAATAATTTATACTGCTCCACATACTATCAACTCAAACTTACCTAGGAAACTTCTATTTTTACTCAGAGCTTGTTTCATTAGTTTTTCAGTCTTGAAACCCACATAGGCTATGCCTTTAATTTTTTGTGGTACCCTTATAGACTTTGCCTTCATTCCTTTAAAAAATATTTTTACATCCTTCTTTTTGTGATTGAATGCTAGACCATTGAGTTTGACAGTAAAGAATTCAGTTGTTCCTTTCTTCTTTTTAGTTTCTTTGATGCTATTAACTTTGAGTCCTTGCGATTTTTTCTTTAAAGCTTCCATGTATTCTTTATCAGAGATATTCTTTTTTGCAATTGATTTTTCTTCAGCGGACTCTGAGTCATCTTCTGAACCACTTTCTTCATATTCACTGTCTTTGTCATCAGAACCTTCTTCTTTGACATTATTCACCAGAGCATCATTGCTCCAAACTTTTTTATCTCCTTTCATGTGACTCTCAAGGAATTCATCAAACATTGGATCATCTTTGTGCTGAAACATAACACAAAATGATGGTAATAAAACCAATTTAGTAAATACAATCTTTTAATCTTTTTAGTAAATTGAATGTACCTTTTCTAACAACTCTCTGATTTTGTTGTTGTCTTTATCCTTGTCTTTCTTTTTCTTTTTCTTACCACCATTTTCTTCTAAAGCTTCCTTTCCCTTTGTAGACTTTTTCTTTTTTTTGTCATCTTCAGCAGGTTCACTTTTAATTTCAATTTTAGTCTTACCAACTTTACTATCAGCTGCATACTTGCTCCACGACTTTGGCTTGGAAGTATCACCTATGCAATTGAATCATTATGAAATGATCCGAGCAAAAGTTTACTACAATTGCATGTACATACCGAGTCCTGCACAGTGTTCTACAGTAATCCGAGAAGTATCGATGCAGGTATTGTGGAAAAAGTCTAGAGCCTTGCTGGCCTCTTTCTCAGTCTTGTAGCCAACAAATCCGAATCTTCTGAACTTGCCGTCTTCTGTGTACTTAAGCTGGACATCTGTGACAATACCCTTGGTACTGAAAAGCTCCTTGATCTTATCCTCGGTAGTCTAAAAAAACCAAATTCCGTTAAACCAACTCAATCGTAATCGTAAAAGAATTTATAACAAAAATCTTTTAGGCTAGGCAGCCTATATTTTCTCTGGCCCTGGAAAGCTGAAAAATCTTCTTAGACAAGCACATGTTTTCCATCGTATCAAATCGCGTGACTTACATTTTTGGGTAAATTCTTCACGATCAATCGCGACATGATTGAAAATCATAAATCCATTCGTTCACCGCAAACAGCAAAACAACAAACTTAACAGATCTCGCTCTCTCTCGCGCAGCAGTGTAGCGCAGCAGACCACGTGTTTGACGTCCGCGCAGTAGTGGGTGATTCGGCGGCGATCTCCTCTTTACCATCCGTCGCTAAGACAAATCCAGCCAACAATCTAGCCTCCGCAGATCGTCCTTTGTCTCTCGCCGTCCCGTCCGCAGTCCGCAGAGAGTCAGCTTAATCCGGCAGCGCAATTAACCTCAAAATTCCAGTGTTGGAAAAAAGCGCTGAAAAGTCGTTCCCGAATTTCCCGATCTCCGGAGTAAGGAGAGTCGCGCGCTCGGTCGGTAATGCGCGTGGGCGTGTATCGGGCGGTCGAAGGTGGCGCACCTGCGCTCTCGGCGCCTGCGCGGGCGGACAAAGCTCCCACCTCGCGAGCGACAAGGACGGCCGTAGTCGTCTGCGTCTCTCCCGTCTGAGGCTCTCGCGATATATAGTGTGGTGTACAACGCGGCGCGAGTCGCTCGAGAGAGAGAGAGAGAGAGAGAGAGAGGGAGATCAGCAGCAGCAGCTCGTCGTCATCCCCTCTCCCGTCCGCAGCAGCAGCAGCAGCAGCAGAGAGAGCGAGCGCGCGAGGAGCGATCGCCATTTTACGTGTTGTTTGGGCTGCGATCGTGTCGAGAGTGCGCGCGAGCGACGTCGTGTATGTGTCGTCGTCGCGGCCGAGGAGTAGTTTAGCCGAGGCCGAGAGCAGAGCGAGGCTTTATTATAGCCCGAGGATCGCGAGCAGCTCGGGGTGAAGATGCTGCTCGAGTGCTCCGCACCCGACAGCTGCGCCTACAAGTAATATCCGCACGCAGTCCCGCAGAGACGCATCGACGGTGTGTTGTCTCCTCTCTCTCGCGCTCGCGTTCCTGCGTATATAGTTATATACACATACATACGTGTGCCAGTGTCTGTGTGCAGTGTGATACATAGCTCCGTAATACCTGTATCGTGTCTATATACATACAGGCGTATAGCAGAAGCGAATGTAAGCGAGAGGTACACTAGACGACGGCGACGACGACGACGACGACGACGACGAGGAGGAGGAGGAGGAGGAGTGTGTGTGCGCGCGTGTGTGTGAGAGAGCGAGAGAGAGAGATCAGCCGCAGCCGACCTCACCCGAACAACGAGTGCACGACAGTAGGATATACGGGTGCTATGCAGCAGCTACGGCAAACGCCGCGGCCCCTCGGCCGAGCCCTCCTCTAAGCGCTCTCTCTCTCCCTCTCGCCGTGGATCCGCGGGCCGTGTAGGCAGCCCGTCAGCGCGCGGATAGCCTGTGTGCGTGTGTGCGCGCCCGCGCTCGCGTGTGCGTGGCCCTGCGTGTATCTACGCGACGCGCATAGGTACGCGTACGGAGGAGCAGAGGAAGAAAAAAGGAGTCGGAGAGGGCGAGCCGTCGTCGCGGCGCGCAGCTTCCTCGGGGGAGAGCACGACGCGGAGAAAGAGTCGGAAAGATAGATCGATTCTGCTGGTGCGCGAGTTGTGACTAGACACTACTACCGTCGTCGGCAGCGAGTCTGCAGTGGTGCGTGGAGTGCAATAATCCCAGGCGACACGATGAGCTCGCGCAACATACCCTCCGACAAGGTAAGAAAGCACTTTGCTCTGTATCTCTTCGCTCGCGGATGATCTTGGACGTAGAAGTCGATCTCTTTCTTGACCCACTTTCGGCCCTTGCCGCGCTTCTAAACACATCTCCTCGTCGCCGAGCTCTCTCTCTCTCTCTCTCTCTCTGCACACGCAGAATCTCCTCTCCGCTCACTTCCCCACCCACCCCCCCCCCCTCCCAGTGTGGCTGCTGCTGCTGCTGCTGCACGCGAAATCGATGAAACTGCTGCTGCTGCTGCTGCTGCTTCTGCTTCTTGGAGTCCTTGCCGAGCGTCCCTCCTCTCGTTTTCGGGCGTCGGAAGAGGAGCCACGGGGGGTTCTCGGCTGCGCTGAAATTCGTGGAAGCGCTCGGTTTTTTCTCTCGCTCGGCCTCAGTCCGCAGCCTACGTCTTCTCTCTCACTCTCTCGGTCTTTGTGTGTTAAGTATACCTATACGCTCTCTCTCTCTCTCTCGCTCGCTCGCGTAGAGGTGTATACAGCGTACATACAGATATACTCTCGGACCGCCGCAGTGACGCAGAGGCGCTGTGCTGGCTTTGTGCGGAATATATAAGGGCCTCTCCTCTCCGCGCGTTATACGGCCCCGCAAAGGTCTCTCTCTCTCTCTCTCTTTCTCGCGGATGTTTTGAGCCTCTCTATAGGCGAGAGCGCGCGCGAGAGATGCGAATTTTAGCATAGCGTAGGCAGCGAGCAGTGGCAGCAGCAGCAGCAGCAGCAGCAGCAGCCGACGCAAGCGCGCAAACTGGTTTTCTCTCTCTCCCTCTCGCGAGAGCTCTGCGCGCTGACGTTTCCGCGTTGGCAGCCTAGAAGCTATCTCTCCCGTGGCTCTCCATGCAAATCTTTGCGCTTGTCCTTCCGCGGGACGCGAGTGTACGTACGTGTGCACTGTGTGCAGTGCAGTGTATGCACACACACACATACTCCGAACTGCCGCTTTTATGCCGCTGTCGTGGAGCGCGTATTTATAGCTATCGATTATGACGCAGTCGTCAAGGGGAGGAGGGCGCCGCTGAAGCGATATTTGGGTCATCAGCTGTTTCGCGCATTGTTCGCCCTCAGCGACACGCGGGGAGGGGGATGATGTGCCACTGGAGGAGGCTCCGAGTGCGCCATCGCGGCGAGCACTGCGCGGTCCAAGATGCTCTGCCGTTGGCGAAATTCGACATTTCCCAAATTTGCTTTTCTTTCGTTTTACAACTTGCTTACGGTTCAATTTATTTGTACATAGCGAGCGGGCATAAGCAGCTCCGACAAATTCAAGGTGAACGCGCTGCTATCTCCGAGCAGCACTGCGATAACAATAGCGTGCGAATGTAATGTGACGAAAAGTAGTAACGACTTCAATTAATTTTCATTGGTTCATTGAGCGATTATTGCTTCTATTAGTCGATTGAATGATGTTCAGGATATAACTCTGAATATTACTACCCATCTTCTCACTTCGAGATCACGTTACATTGATTCCGATTTTCGCGATTAGCTTCGACACGTGGGCACGCAAAAAATCAATTCTTTACGAATGTATGCCCCTGCAAAAAGTTAATAAATCAACGATGGAGTACCTTCTAAAAAACAATGCGGCAACTTATAAATTTCAAACGATGCACGAGCACAATTTCTAATAAAAACGCAAAAGCAAGAAAAACTAGCAAAACTACTTTAAAAATAAGCGTGCTCGGCAAAAAAAACAAACTGCGAGAAAAAGAAGGAAATCGATAATATACAGTGTCAAGGTGATTAGCTAATCGCGAACCCGAGCCCATAGAGCTCCACCGCTAAATTCTAAATAAACAAATAAAGTGCAGCCTCGTGGCGTCTTCCCCCCGATTCGCCCGAGCGAGCAGGTGAGAGCAGTATATTTTTTTGACGCTGCAGGTTGTTGATAAATAATGGAAAGAATTTGATCGACGCCAACAACAAGAGCTATACCACGATGATGAGTTGATGAGCAAGTCTGCGGTCGGGATTCATCGGATGATTCATTATTTATGGAAACACACTCGAATTCATTAGTCGGCATTGGACCTTGATTCTTGATATTGTTGTGAAAAATCGTGTGGTGTTTGAAAGCGAGGTGAATATAGAAACGACTCAATGATGGTGATGTGTGCGCGCGCGCGCGTGTGTGTGTATGTGGAGAAATCTGTTTGGGAAATCTTTGAGGCTATAAGGTTGAGACGCTAAAGTTTGACCGAGGCATTTGACGACGGCAATTACATTGGAAATTATGCGTGCTTATGTGTGACGAAATAAATTGGTTCTTTCGAACAAAATATCGATGAGTCAATTGTGAATTATTTCATTTAATTTGTTCGATTGGCTTGATTGGTTTAATCAATTAGTTCAAATTAGGTTTCATTGTACTTCCGAGATTTAAATATTTACTCAAACATTGTTTGTCTACTCGGTGATCGACGATGAAAAAAATTAGATGGAACTTTATGCAGAATTAGATTAGCAGATAACAAAGTTTCGAAATTCAGAATTCTGATTCGAAAATTAACGATATATCGCTGAAAATTCGTAGAATAGCCATTTAACATTTTCTAGATACAAAGCCAGTACTTGGTATAAGTTTACATCGAGGTTTACATTCTGTATTATCTATACGCATAATGCCGTGTAGTTCGTAAACAAACATCGAATAAATCAAACGCGTACCTAACTTTAACACACTTTAAATGCGTTGAATTGGGGACAATGTGGATTTATAAATAGAAAACTACGCACTTGAAAATTTGAAGTTTCGTAGTGGAGGATATCACTCGTCGCGCAGAGATTAATATTATAACGCGAAGGTTACCGCAGTCTATCAAGCAGACCGACAAAACATGAAGGAGCAAAGGAGTCGAGTGATAAAATTATATACGTATATATACTGCTGCGCGGATGCGCGACTACAGTTCGAAGCTGAAGTTAAGAGGAAAAGCGATAATCGAACTGACGATGGTCTTGAGTCCAATGAAGACACGAAACAAGAGCTGCATTGATGGCAGCAACTGGAAATCATGATTCATTACACGAGACGTTTGTCGACGAGAGAAAACCAAGTCTGCGGCTATTATTAGACTATTCTCATCAACAGTTCTGTCGACGACAACACAGCAGTTTACTGCAGCGCGCTCCGCCGAGACACCTGCAGGTCTTTCATAATTTTTAAAATTGCATACGCACAAGCGCTTTAATTGCTCGTCCGCGCAAACGATCTCTCGGAAAGTCTCGCCACGAAAAAAAAGTGTAATAATCATAATAATCATCATCTCTTCCTGTGGTCCCCTTATCTCCAACACGCCCTCTTCTCTCTCCGTTTTCTCAGAATCCCTCAAAGCCCATACGGCTGCGCGCGCGCGTATAACGCTCTTAGCGTAGGTTATGGGAGAATCGAGAGCCAGCCTCGCACGTGTACGCGTAAATTATACGCGTAACGTAATCCCCGACACCGGACATTCGGCTCTCGAATTTCAATTTCCAAGTCGAGAAAGCCTACGTCATACGCGGCCGCCACCTGTTGGCTCTCCGAGAGAGGATAGACGGCGGGCGACATTTTTTCCCCACTCTCCTGACGCCTTTTTTTCTCTTATAATACGCCGATGCCGAGACGAGGGTGAGAAATTTACCTGTGCGTCGATACATTCGATATGGATCGCCGGGAGAGAGAGAGAGAGAGAGAGAGAGAGAGAGAGAGAGAAATTCGAGGCGGGAAAGAGGAATCCCGGCGATTCGAAAAAGATTTTTAAATTTTTTGAGGATGTTTTATTCAAGAGGAAGGCCTTTCATCAATGTGTATGAGCTTTTCTTTAAAATGAATGTCTGTGATGTTTGGCGCAGGCCGTATTTCTTTCGGATTCGATGAGAGAAAAGAGCAGACGCCTTTCGAAAATCGGCGAATCGGTCGATAAAGAACTTTCGAACCCAATTCACAAATCAAAAGAATCATTTCCCAATCTTCCGCATCGGAGAATAGTAATTCCCCTCGTTTTCCGGGCACATTTTCGTCATTCAGCGACGCTTAAGCAAAAACCGAAGGACTGCAGCCGAGCGCCACGCGAGGAGGAAGATAAAAAACAGGGGAAGGCTCTCTCCGCATGACTCGCGCTTTGTATATATCGTTTTCTTATTTCGGAAAAACAATGCTAAAAATAAGGGGGTCGCGGTCCAAAATGATCGATCCACCGCGAGGTCTGTCGTAAAAAGCGCGCTTTTACGCACGCTGAGGCTGCAAGACTGTCAAGGAGGCGCCTTGCGCTTCAATTGGCGAAGCGCTAATTGCTGAAATCGGGATCGGTCGGCGAAGGCCGACGTGCGTGATGACGCTACTTCCTCAAGGCTTAGAGCGTGTAATGCGGATCGGATGTTGCCGCTGGAGGCTGTCGTTTGTTTCTTATTTTTGCACGTTCGCACACGCGCGCGCTTACTTGCGCGGCCTGTATATAATGTGTGCAATGTGCACGAGTATAAGTTCCAGTCGCGGAAGCGCCAAGAAAATGAAAGTGCGCATAGAAAGTATTAGAAGATCTGGAGAGATATCGTTGGAATGATCTGGAGAATCGGGGTAGCTCACTGCGAACATATAGCTGTACATCGATATAAATTGATATTGTGTCCATAATTCATTTATTTATTTATTATATTAGTAATTCCTATAATATTATATGTTGGAGAAAGTTAGCGAAATAAATTAGTTGTATGGAAGTGATCACAACTTTTAACGAAATGCCACTTAATGAGTTTGTAACGTAAACGTAAATGCGAGTATCTTAAAATACCGGTATTGCAAGAAGGAAAAAAAATTAATTTTTCCTAAAATGAGAAAGAAAGTCGAACTGAAATATAATTACATGAAAGCAAGCACTTTTCACCAGAAGCCTAATGAGTTCAAAATGCTAGAAAAATGAGTCGTTTTACAACGCACAGAGTACAAGAGAAATTAAAGTATTTAAGTACTTGTGTAAGCTTCCAAAGTTGAAGCACGAAAATACGCCCACTCTTCTACGAAGCTCAACGCTCTCGACACTGCGACGTGCGTATATTTTCGATTCGCCCGCGCGGCATAAACAAATGAGAGAAAGTATGCATCATCGAGAGGAAGACATCCTGGCGAAAAAAAAGTCTCCTCAAAACGCTAACGTTAAAATAAGCCTCTTCGCGTCCTCCCTGCTGTTCCACACGGCAGCTCTCTATAAATTCGCTCTCTCTCTCTCGCTCGAAAACGCAGTTGTGCAAACAGAAAACCAATACCCGGAAAGCTACTGCTGCACCAAAAGCCACTTCACCGTATCTTTTCATGCGTCCCACAAGAAGTGCATCAGTATACACCCCCAGGAGTGCATCGCAGATGTTCCGCAGCGTCACGTGCGTGCGCGAGAGGGAGAGATATATAGAGGCGCGTGATGTGTGTGCGTGTGTGCGTGTCAGTGACCTCGAGCTACGGGAGCTCCACCATAGGCTCGGAAAAAGCTATAAACCAGTGTGGAGCAACACATGCTGCTGCAGCCTCGTCATGTGCTAAACAGCAGAGCAGTAGCGCAGCAGCAGCAACGGACACTGGCCGCGGGAGTAAGGGCGGCTATTTTGAGAGCGTCACTTGGCCGATGCTCCCACGCGGATCTCCGCGCCTCTGATATTTCGGCTCGAGGCTCTCTCGATATCGCTTCTGCTCTTACGCACTTTCGCCGCGCCGATGCGCGACAGAGGAGAAAAGGATCGCGCGCAGGTGCGCGAGAGGCGGCGATCCCCTATATGCGCGCACGCATCGGAGCTCGTTAGCGCAGCGAATCGTAATTGCGCGGGAAAGATCTCTCTCTCTCTCTCTCTCTCTCGCTCCAAGTCGTTCTCACGCGCGTACAGACGAGGAAAAGTTGTTGTGTAAGCGAGTGCGCACACATGGGGTTCAATGGTTTTCCCGATTCCTCGGGAGCAGCGCTGCGCGGAAATGAAAGAATCTCGCTCTGCTACTGCTGCTGCTGCTGCTGCTGCTGCTATTATTATACGCGTGACTTTTCAGCGCGGATTTGTGCGTATAACTCGACGACACAAAACAACGGGGAGTTGTATGTCGCGCACGTAGCCGACATTATTCGAATGCAGCGTCTGTACTTTCCGGTATCTCGAGACGCGATTCAACTGACAAAATGGAACTCTTTCCTGTGCGTATATAACGCCCGAGCAGAAGAGCGGGACAGACTTGGACGACACTGACGCGTAATTACCGGACGGTCGAAATTTTTTTTTTTTTTTTTTTTGTCGAGGGAATGACGATCCAACGCTGATTTTTCAGAGAGGATTGTTCTCCGAGTGATTTTTTTTTTTAAATGATGACGGAGCTGGGTAAGATTCTATATCACGATTAAACCAAGCATGAGAAATGAACTCGTTTTGATTAAGTTAACGAAGAATTGGAATTTTCATAATGCCCGAGGAATTTGACAAGATTATCTGACATTTTTTCGAGATATTTTTAGAATTATTGCAAGTTATGTGCTGAAAAATGCTTTGATGAAGTTTCATTTTTTTCTGCAGTTTGCACGTTAATTGCACGAGTACTTTATGAAATTTCCTATATGCCTTGATAGAAGAAATTTATTTAGATAGTAGAAATTTGTTCTACTAATGCACGGTAACAAACAATAATAAATTTAAAAAGTGTTTGACGTTAAGAAAATAAAGGCTGTCTGTTGTATTAAACGGAAAGAGGCTCTTTTACCGGTAAAATTAATGGAATGATAAATTTAGATGGAACATGATTTAATTGGTCACAACGAGGAAAATTAATTTTTGGCTGCTATATTCTTAGATTTGTCTTTCTGGCATTAATTACTTTCAGATTTTAAGAATACATTTATGAAATGTAAAATTTCAATGACCCTTTCCTGATATTAAATAAAAGATACAGAAAGTTAAAGTTCCAAACTGAAAGAAAGCAATAAAGTGTTTTTTTGCAGTTATAAGCCGACGTAATACTTTGACATACTTGACCTCGTTGACCTCAGTAATTGGTTCCGAGTACAAATTTATCCTCAATTAAATAGTTTTATCAGAAAAGAAATAAGATTCTTTTGTTTAAAATTGTTAAAGTCTTGCACGAACTAGAAATACTATAAAATATAATTTTCAGAAGCGGATTTGGGGTCATTGATATGTTACAAAAAATGTATTTTCGAATAATTATTTAATTAGTCACATATATATATTATTTTTGAAATAATGACTCATTAATTGAATCGAATTAAAAGCTTTGGTTTGAGAACTGATCTGTTATAAATTACAAATGTTGCAAAAATATTATGTTAAGTAAAATTCAATATTACTTCACTGGTGAACTTTCTGTATTACGAACAATCGAAAATACAATCATAACTATTATGGTATTAATAATTAGCTTTTAATATTAACTTTATTCAAAAACACTTTCATTTAAATGAAACGTGAACAAATGAAAATATTGAAAATATTCCACTTTTGAAAAGACATATCTTAATTTCAGAAATCATTTCCAAGAAAACCTTACTCTCTTCTCGCAGCCCAATCGATTGCCAACACCACTTTTCTCCAAACAGCCCATTTGAGGCAATATTAGCATCCACCGATGGGACTTTCCGAAATTGAAAAGTTTTAGCTTTACTTACTCGAAATATCGTGTACACACGTACGTACAACGAAGCGTATATATATAAGATGCGGCTCTACGTGTGCGATCGCGTTTTATTTTTGCCACTGGCCGCGCGCATGTCGGGAGCCGAATTTTGTATACAGTTTTGGCACGTACGCGCGAGCCCGCGATATTATAAGAGATATTACTTAACTTTGTTGCAGCCGAAGAGCCGCCGCCTCGGATTGAGCGAATTTTATTACAAAGTTTGCCGATATTGGCCAATCGATATAATATATAAAACCACTTCCGGCTCTCAAAGTGTATAAGTGTACCTACTGCACATTGTATATAGAAAAAATCGCGCGACATTCTCTCTGATGGTTCAGGAGACCCAATTGTCTTAAATGTAGTATTTTGTATATTCGTAATAATATTTTAAACTGTATTAACTAATTATTAATTATTATTTTGTATCCACAATAATATTTTAGAAACGATATGTAAAAAATATAGAATAAATTTTATGTGTATACTAACCATATTACAATTAGAGCCAGTCTTTCTAAGACCAAAGTGCATTAGGTTCATTTTTATACTATTCTTATACTACAGACTTTCTTAATACCTTAACTCAAATAATATGTGAATACGAATTAAAGAAATTAATTTATAAAAAGTTTTATATTAAATTTTTTTCAATAAATCATAGGTAACTTTTATAAAATAATTTATTTTTATATTCTTACGCCTATTGTTCCCCGTATTATTAAGTCAGGGTGTTTGAAGTAAATGTACCTTGAATTAATGAAAGTTTGTTACAAATATTAAAAATGAAAATTGTGAATTTCTCTTCGAAGACTGGTTATACCTAATACCTATATACATTATACAATATACATGGCATTTAATAACCGTTTTACGTTCATTATGCGGCTATACAGTTTTTGAGTTAACAGTATATTATTTAAAAAATGAAAATGACGATTTATAAATCAAATTCAATCCTGAATTTTTCGACAATTTAAGGTAGTTAGGCGTCGCAGAGAACGAAGGCGCAGGTTACAGGTATATTCGTCGCACACACTCGTCGAAACAATCGCGAGCGAGCGCATCGATTTCGCAAGAGACTCTACACTTTCTCCTCGCATGTAAGCCGTTTTCTTGACGCGTGTCGTAGGCTCGTTCTCTTTTTTCTCTCTCCCCGCGATACACATCGGCCCCTCCCCCTCCCGCTTCCCCGCTCGAATTTCATGCGCGGCGGCGGCGGCGGCGGTGCATTGCGCGCAGAGTGAAATTGATTTCGCGAAAACTGGCGTGTAAATACATTTTTATATGAAGGATTTACGCTATGCCACACGGCGACACGGCCGCAATTAAAGCTCGATGAGAGTCAGCGCCAGGAGCGTAATCGAACCGACGAGTGAAAGTCGTTTAAAAAGAAAAGTTTTTCGTTCGAGTCGCGCGCACGTAAAAACGCTGACGACTCAATTTCACGCTCAGTCGCAGTGAGTCAGTCTCTCTCTCTCTCTCTCTCTCTCTCTCTCTCTCTCTCTCTGTCCCGAGGAGTTTGGCATATCCATACAATTGCGCAAAGCCGCATAGCTGTGATTCATCGACGGCTGCTCTCCGTCTCTCGTTTTCCCTGGAAAAAAGATTCCGCGTGAAGCTATTTATTCGCGCGGCCCATTGTTGCAGTTCGCCTGTGGAACTCCTGCATTTAAATGCGCGTGCGACGCGAGGAAATATACGTACGTGCGTGCATGTGTGTGTTTGAGAGTTATGGGGATATGCCGTACACGAGTTTTTACGCGCGATTATGGACTTTATCAGTGTGTTTGAATTTTTTTTTCAAGCGAGTTTATGATGCGGAAAGAAGCAGAATTGAATAGGAAATGGCGTGGACGCACAATGACTGGAATGAGTCAAGTTTTGAAAAAACGTGAATTTTTTTATAGGTAACTTGAGTAAGAAACGTATAGGATTGTATTTTTAATTTTTTTTTCTTTTTTGATAAACTTCTGTTTGAAGAAATCAAATTCAATGTCCACGTTCGATATATATTTATTATTTATGCAGTATTCGGCTATACACACGACGGATGATTAACTTTGATAGATATAAAATGAGTATTTTGCGGTGGACTTACATAAACATCAGGTTGACTGCTAGACAAATATTGATGTATTCGAATGTGTGAAATAACGATATTGTTTACTTTGCGTATTTAACGTAAAAAATATCAGCTCGCTTTACATAACTTTTTGATGTGTTGATTAAATCCGTACAATGATGTGAAACCTTTCACAAAAAATACTAGTTTTTATTCTTCTACTTTCAAATAAAATTATAAATATATTATTAAAAGTCAAGTGATCATATCAATTTTTTTTGTCAAAAACGTTATTTTGATTTATTGAAAATGTGTATCCTGCAGACTTCGACAGCAACAATAAAACAAATAAATACACGACAGCGGTAACTGCGAATATTCGACAACTACAAAATTTTCTCATAAAAGCTGCATTGTACAACTAAAGATGTAAAGTTGCACATTCTATTTCAATGAGGAAATCGATGATAAACAATCTACAACAAAAGACTTTTATAACTAATAGAGGTTGACAATTTTCACGATTTGCACAAAATTTATAGCTGCAATAAGTGTATAGTAGACAGCTACGACTCGAGTAAATGTTACAGTGTGGCATTATCGAAGTTATCATGTGCGTGTGTTTACATCGTAAATAATCTAATTTATTGTCGTGCATCGCAGACAGTCGTTAATTAGAAGAATTAACGTCCACGCCTGGCCTATGCATAAAAAAGCCATCATATAGCGCATATCTGTTCTCTTCTCGCCTCGCGCTTGGCTTTATTTTTCGATAGAAATCGATAGCGCGATTTCCATTGCAACTGCAGTCGGTCTCTTTCTCGCCCACGTTTTTCCTCACCGTGTGTGTATAAATCGAGATATACACGCGGAGAGACAGATCGTGTTTTCGATGCGCGCTTGTTAAAAAAGTCTTGCGCAACACAGCACTCTGCGGAAGGCGTAATTTTGTCATATCGCCGCCTTACACGCAGCTCTTTTTAAAAAGCACCGCGGGGACTTTGCATATTCATGCATTGTATATACGCTAAAACGGAGCTGCGATTCCGCGTCGACGGCGGCTGCTGCAGCTGCCGCATATTCATCGTCGCGCGGCGCGTAAACGAAGTCTCGCGCGGAAATGGAAAATATCAGTCTCCTTATTAATGCGCTGATGGATTATAAAGTGCCGACAATACGACAATCACCATATTCCTCGTCACCCTAAATAATGGGATACTCGACTCGCTGCGCGTCTATGTTCGTTACAGTTCGCTGTATATGTGACATTATATACAGGCACACTTTACAGAGAGAGAGAGAGAGAGAGAGAGAGAGAGAGAGAGAGAGAGAGAGAGAGAGAGAGAGAGAGAGAGAGAGAGAGAGAGAGAGACATACACACTGCACTCGGAAAATAAAAGTGATTGCCCACACAGGCGTGATATAATATGCAATGTTGCAATGAGCAACATTATGTTGTCGAGGCTCCGTCGTGTGTGTACATATACATATGTATAATAATGAAGGTGGCATTACACTTGAATTATCATTGCAGCACTGCACAATCGCGTCGACCGTTAATTTATCCTGCGCGAGACATCGATGCCTCGCAGTCGATCAGCGTGAAGAACAATTTCCAGAGCCCGACTGTCATTATACGCCTCCTTGAAAAGCGCAGCGTAACGCGTCGACTCTATTATACCTTTCCGTGTGTTATATTGAGTAACCGATTCTTCGCGCTGTCCTCAAGAGCCGTAAGGGCATATCCGATTAATCTAATTTTTATCGAAACTCCATCCAATCCTGTTGCAGCGGGAGGGGACAAACGATACATATAGTGTAACATCGGTGTAATGAACGAAGGTTTGTCTAAAACAAGAAAAATGTTGCTGGACCGTTAAAGAAACATTAAAAACTAATTGCCAAAAATTTTTGTATATGGGAAAATCCGCCAAAATAATTCAGATAATTGCAGCGGAAATCGACCGAAAAAAAACCTCGTGAGACTCGTCTGGGGCAGCGTTTTTCTTGTTCTACAGGACCCCCAGAACACGAAAAAAATAGTGTTCCCGCGAAATCGAAAAAGTGTTTTTGGGTATTTAGATGTTTGCAGTGTAAAAATTTATAAAAAAAATTCGTTTTTTAAAGCGTTTCTTTTTCAATCCGAATTTAGAGGGAGAAGGAATTTTATTTTTGCTGTCGCAAATATGCACAAAAGTTCACAAATTTTCTGTGCTTTTCAAATTAGTCAAGCTTTTTTGTCTATGATTTTTTTTAACAAAATGACGGCGGTTTTTGTGAAACAGCGTGATGTTAAACTTTGTTATGAGCGTGATGTTAAACATGATTTTTTTTCTCGAGAAATATCACCTTAACGAAAAAATGTTGTAGAATAAAAAATGCTTAAAATTACTCAAAGAATACGTATGAATTTTTAAAAAAAAATTTGAGCCATTTTTTAATTTCTCAAAAATGGCGCAAATTGGATAAATTAAAAATTTGCTCAACATTTTTTGAAAAAATTCATACGTATTCTTTGAGTAATTTTAAGCATTTTTTATTCTACAACATTTTTTCGTTAAGGTGATATTTCCGCTGCAATTATCTGAATTATTTTGGCGGATTTTCCCATATATGGGGAATTTTTTTTTAAATCGGCACTTAGAGGGGTCAAAAAATGGTCGATTTTCAGAAGGGGAGCACACCTCCCAAGTGCGATTTTTCTTGTTCTTTATGTCATATAGAACATAAAAAACTTGGGGTACAACGGAATTGAGCTTTGCGACAAGGTTTTACAAGCGCTTGAATTTTTAATATTTTGAAATAATTGAGCTTCTTAGGCCAAAAAGCGAATAACTTCAAATGCTTGTACAACGCATTTGCGGGGCTCAAAAGTGAAAAGTCTGGGCATAAAATTGAAGTACAAAAACAGAGCTTTAATTTAAAAAAAAGCCCGATCGGATTGGTTTCTTAGCTTGAAAATGACAAGCATTTGAAAATAATGCAAAAATTTGATGTTCAACTTTGTTGTGAGCGTGTTGTTAAACATGATTTTTTTTCTCGAGAAATATCACCTTAACGAAAAAATGTTGTAGAATAAAAAATGCTTAAAATTACTCAAAGAATACGAATGAATTTTTCCAATTGTACAATTTTTGAAGTTATTGGCATTTGAAGTTATTGGCTTTTTGGCGCAAGAAGCTCAATTATTAAAAATTCGAGCGCTTGTAAAACCTTGTCACAAAGCTCAATTCCGTTGTACCCCAAGTTTTTTATGTTCTATATGACATAAAGAACAAGAAAAATCGCACTTGGGAGGTGTGCTCCCCTTCTGAAAATCGACCATTTTTTGACCCCTCTAAGTGCCGATTTAAAAAAAAATTCCCCATATATGCTTTCGGAAACATCGAAAAGTTACACTTTGTTGACCGAGCGCGCGCTGCCAAAAATTGTTGGGAATAATAGCGTTGAAAACGTTGTTGCAACCAACTAAAATGCGCTTCCAACACAGTCTTATCCCACTCTATATCTGATACACCGCACCGCGCGGTCTAAATAAACTATCGCGAGGCCTACTTTACTTCTCGGATCGGAAACTTTGCAAGACCAAAAAATAAGCTGATACATGTATATGCTTTCCTATACACAGGCCTACTTTACTCCTGTGCGGATTGAAAAATTCAGCAGACGCCGACTGGTACGACGTTTGCATGCACCACAATGCGGCGGGCGGGCGCACTTTTAACCGATGCGACTTGTTAAGTTTCCGATGCAACATGCCGCGTAGCGTTGCAGCAGCGCTCGCTACACTACTACTGCGCGGATATACGCAGCGCGAGAAACTTGGCGTTAAGGAAATAGCGCGAAATGGAGTTTGCATCGCTTGCATAATCGACCCCTCCCCGCGCGCAGACTGGCCTACTGACCCATATTTTTCTCTCTGCCCTCTCGTCCGACTCGTTTTAATATCGAAACTCATCGCGATGCGCCGTGTGCGCATCGAAATCCCAATTATCGATCATTATACGTATACGTTGCAGTAACGCGTAGGTGTAACAACAGCGACGAGAAGGAGAGAGAGAGAGAGAGAGCTGAGCGCGCGAGAGAGAGATGATGCGCTCCCCCGTATTCAGGAGCCCACAGTGTGCGGGGGATCAATAGATGTCCTTAGAGGATAACCGCGTTGGCCTACATTGCCCCACTTCTTTTATAAATGCCGCGCGCGCGAGTCGCTTCGATTTTTCGAGGCTGCCTTATCGCGTTCGCGGAAAAAAATAGGGGGAGTCAGCGGGAAAGAGAGAGAGAGAGAGAGAGAGAGAGAGAGAGAGAGAGAGAGAGAGAGAGAGAGAGAGAGAGAGAGAGAGAGAGCATTACGCTAATGGCGGAGGACCTTTTCACCAGATGTATTGCGGCAGTCATTGCGCCAGTGCGCTATAACGGACTATACGGGCTTTCGATGCTCAGCCGCAAGGTCGTCGCATAGTCGAATCCGAATTATCCTGCGGCGGCCGAGGCACACACAACGCGCCGGGGACTTTTGCAATGTGCCGAGGCGAGTTGCGTTACACGTAGAGGAGAGGAGAGGAGAGGAAAAAGAGGGAAAAGCAACCTTGCGCTAGCGGGTCTCTCTTGTGGGCCTCTCGCTCTCTCGCGTGGAAATTCGTCGGTTGCGTCGTCGATCGCTTCAAAAAAAAAATTGCCACAGTGGACTCGTCTGTGGCAACGGAGAGCGCTGCTTAAACTTCCGAACTTCCATAGAAAACGCGCTTTGCGGCTTTTCGCACGTTCGGCTGCGCCCAGCGTTCATAACTTGCGGGGAAATGTAAGGAAAGTTTGGGGCTTTTCGAAATGTGCGCGCGGACGGAACTTTTCATTTCGTGCGCGCGCGGAAAAAGTTGACGCTACTCTTTCTCATTTATTAATTTCATGCGCCTAGCCTTGACAAGTAATATTTCGTCGGCGCGATTCATTTTCCTTTATATCGCGTATTCTCTCCTCTTCAACGAGAATAACACTTGCCTTCTGTGTCATAAAAAAGCACAAAGTATAAAAATCTGTTTTTACCGAGATTCTTAACAATCCCGCGATTGTGTAATGCAAATAAAATTAACGCCATCTATATCACGCGTTAATGTATCGTCGGCCGCGCGCATAATTACATCGTAATGCTAATGTAATGCTAACGATCGTGTCAAACTAAATAATATTGTAAATGCGGTGCTTCACATAAATCTGTATTTTTTGTACTAGTTAAATTTTGACAGCTAATGTTTGGAGTACTGTCGTGTCAACAGTTTTTATCACATATGCGTCTCTCGCGACTCAAAATATTCGTTTTATTGGTGAAAATAAACGCGATTGTTAGTTTGTCATTGAGAAAAATGATGAACTTCTCGAATCGCTAGTTTCTGCTAAAATAAAACAACCAAACTTACATGTGTTTACGTATATTTATCATCGTTTCTTTGCACAGAGGGTTTATACATACATTTCTTGGTAGGTCAAGCCATATAATTGTAATGTAGGCGACTAATTTATTTTGAATGCGATCGATATAGCTGACGCGACGTCCGAGAGAACTAGTAAAGAATTCAAACTTAAATAAAAAAATAGAGCAGATTTCAGTCTACGTTGGGAATGAGAATTTTTGCAATACGGCATCAGTACAGAGGTTGACTCTTATAGTATTTTAACTGAATAAATCATAGGTTTACAATAAATGTTTAAAGCCTTGCTGATTTTATCGCATTTGCTTGTATGTTAAGATACAAATTCAGTTTAATAAGACAAACTTTTAAAAACTAATGTAATAATTTAATTTAATTAAAAACTGTAAAGGTGATTGAGTTGTGTTACTACACTTCTTTGAATTAATCAATATAACTTAATTAAATTAAATATATTTCATCATCAGCACTACGTCATTCCTCTGCGTCACAATTGGAAACCGAGTACATGAATTTAAAATACAGACGACATTGCGAGAAATTTCAAAACATTATACATTAAATATAAAAATAGAAAACAAACTTTAAATAAACAGAGCATCGATATATCGACTCTTGTAACTAAAAGGGGTTAAGTCTTCGCAAATCGATTGACTTTTGCGCTGTGGCGTAGTGTGACGCTTAAAAAACCACATTCCAATCAGTGCTCGCCGCAAAGCCATATTTTATCAACTGCTAAAAAATAAGTGGTACGCGCATCTGTGCCCACAACAATTAAAAGTTAGTTGACGGCCAGAAAGACAACAGCTGCTTGAAGTTTCAATGAACTGTTATACAACTGTGCTACACACGATAACGACGACGACGACGACAACGACGATGGCGACAAGCGGGAAAAAGGCGCTAACCTTATTCGCGCGGGTCGACGTACGTGTGTTATGTATGTTTTATACTCATATTGCTTGTGAAAAATGTAAATTGTGTAGAGGCTCTTCTTTTCCTCTATATAATTATGCAGCCCAGACATCACTGTCCACTTTTCAACTTGATCCCATGCAATTAAAACTTGAAAATGTGCTCGGTTAAAGTTGTCAGATTTGGATAGTTGAAGGAAGAAGGCTTCGTCCAAATGAAAAGTCAGTTTGTTAATTTTAATTCTCTTGAGTTCAGTATACAAATTATCTTTCACCCAACATATCCGCTTATATGTGAGAAGCAAATCTATGGTTAATTCAAGTGTGAAATTTTCTTTGAAATATTTTGTTTTTATGTAAAATAAAACTCACTTGCACAATAATTATATAGTAACAAGAACATTCTAGTAATTTCGATGTAACTTATATCACAAAAGCAAAGCTTCGTGCCAATAAGGAATGTCTTGCTACTCTAGTTGCAACTTACAAAGTTCACGCTGGTAAATGCAGAACTATTGACTATTATCTTATTATTTAAGATATTGTGAAAATGTATTTCTTGGTTTCTAAGTTAAGGACTAAAAAGCACACAGTTAAACTAGGTTTAAAAGATTATCATAATTTAGACGGAAGGTGCCGTGCACTTGCAGCAAGTATATTTATATACTTTCTGCAAACAGATTGACGGCAAGCGAAATCTGGCACTTGTTCCAAGTATCCTCTTTTGTCCGTGTAGCGCGCAAAAATAAACAGCCAATCAGAGGGCCAGAATTAGAACAGTTTCAGCGACCAATCAGAAGAGGAATAAACTATTCACTTTTTTAGGTTGGGACAAAGACAAGCTATTGATCGAAAATTGTTTCGAATTCATTGGTAATGTAGTTATTAAAAAACGGGGAAGTGTTAAAAGTGGAAATATCGACAAATTGGAAAAAGCTAACGAAGTGACGGCATTATTTGGATAAATATATATATAGTTTATATTTTTAATCTCTTGGTAAAAGCTTAAAGTAGGTACAAAAAAAAAACGAAAAAAAGATATGATTCTGTGAATAGATTTTTAACAAAACTTTACAATATTCCAACAATAAACCTGTACCGATATTTTCAATTTTCATGCGGTTTTCGAGAAAAAAAGTTTGAAAGCAAGTATCCACAAACCATAGCGCAGTATTTATTCTGGGGAAGTTTCAATGCACTGTTTGCGGCTTATCGCAGTTCAATATTGTTACCATCAGCAACTAACGCTCTCTCTATCTTTCCCGATGAGTACCGCATCGCAACGGGCATTAAACCAATACTTGGTCTCTCCAAAGAGAGAGGGATAGAGAGAGAGAGAGAGAGAGATATGCAGAGGGAAGAGCTCGTGAAAGTAATAAAACACCGGCAGCAACCCAGATCCATCCGAAATTCAACTCTCGAAAACTCGGCTGCCGAAATCGACCACAAATCCACCCTCTCGTATAACGCCTGTACCTCCAAAAACTGCCTTCGCCCCCCCCCCCCATCCCCTACCCACCTTCCTCTCTGTGATCCTTTAAATACCCCCCAACAGTGGCCGCGACAGCAAACGAATCCTTTCGGCCCATAAATCGCTAACGAAAACAGCATCGCGCGATTACCAGCCCTCGGGGCTATAAGCTGCGCCTCTTCCATCTCCGCAGGCATCGACCCATACCCGCAGCAGCTATGTGTCCAATATTCCATTATATAGCGCCCCCGACGCCAATCGAATACGTGGGCTTCCGCTATACAGCTCGTGTCCACTGGTCGTATGGGTATGCGCGCAAACCGAGATTTTGGTACTGCCACTGTATTTTGTTTTCTTTTTTCCCCTCGAAGTAATAATTTTGGGGAAATACAAGAACTTTATACGAATGAATTGGCTAATTTGAAATCTAAAACATCACACTAACGTCAGAAGTAAGTTTTTTTATTATAAGAACTTATTCTGTTGTCAGTAGTTGAGATTATCGTTATTCTATATTTACGTTTTTTTACGTATTTGAACCAACAAAATTAATTTATTAAGCACTTTTCTCATCGGAATAAAGTATCGACAAAAATATTCTCATTATTATATTGCGTATATCTGCGCAAGTATTATAAAGTTTAAAAAAAAACTTTGGTAGACTAAAAGCGTTTCAAGGAAAACAATATCGTAAAATCGGTTTTTAAAACTCCGTTCAGTATCCAGGCAAGAGAATCGAAATGGAGAAAATTATTAAAAAGTATTAGCTATTCGTAACTGTGTATGGAAAAGATGTCTATAAAAGAGGCAAACAAAAATTTGATGCTCACAGAAATAAAGTGCATGAGGAGAGCTTTATTTTAAAAGCAAGTTTATTTATCCAACCCAGATTAGATTCACTGATAAAAAAGTTGTTTATGTGTTTGAACCAGGGACGACGTCCCGAGTTTTTGCTAAGCAGATTACTTTTTTTATTTAGACTCGTATACCTTTGATCCAAACGATCTTTTTTTCAATTACAATTTTACTTTTTTTCGAATTTTTTTTTTTACAACTCGTGTAACGAGAAAAACTATTCTAATTTGTCCAAATCATCCAGCAGAAGCTGTGAATTATGATGCAATTTTTATTTTGAAAATCATCAGAAAAATATCTAAGAAAAATACTTGTCGATCGGTAAGCACATTTTCCTGGGTGACGGTACGAAATAATTCTCAATCTAATCTGAAAATCAGGAGAGAAAAATTCTAATTCACAAACGCATTAACATAAATTTACTGATCGCACCGCGAAACGTTAACCGTAACCGGTTTCCAACGAGAATGTGGAGGAAAGGTACACTTGAATTTCGAAAAAGATGCCTCCACACGATCCGTCATGTGAAAATTCATTTGCACAACGCTAATTCTCTCACACATCGTCAGATACACTAAAAAAGAGATAGAGAGAGAGAAAAAGAAGAGATCCAGCTGAAAGAAAACAATGCTTCGAGATGATTTTCATGGGAACGCGGCATTTTTCCTCATTATAGCCAGCAACGAGCAATAAAAACTGCACTTCCGAAGATGTAGTACAAAGCCGCTATCTATGAACCAGCTCCCTCGAGGCGAGTGTACAGGCCAGTAGTCGAGCATAATGCCAGAGCAGCCCGATCGATCGATCATCAATGGCACGTAGCAGAGATGACAAGCGAGCGTCGTCGTCGTCGTCGTCGTCGTCGTCGTCGTGGTCGTCGATGATGATGACGACGATGAGACGATGATAATGCCTAGCGGTGGTGCTTGAGATTCACGTGTGCGTGATTTCGCCGAGGATAGAGCCGCTGCACGTGCAACGTTTTATTTATTCAGCGCGTGCTGTATATATACCGCGCGCTCGCGCGCGTAACACAGCAGTGGCTCAATTATGTATTCAAATGCAAACGAACTGCGAGAGAGAGAACCGTAGACAGTGAGGTGTGGCTGTGGCTCTCCTCTCTCTCTCTCTCTCTCTCTCTCTCGCTCGCTCTCTCGCGCTCTGTGTCTATATGTATATACTGCGTTGGAGAGAGAATTTTCTGCGGCGAAACAGGGCCAAGTGTTGTTGAGAAGAAGGAGGAGGTGGAGGTGGGATTGGAGTAGACTTTTATTATACGTTACTGCGGTAGCGGACGATTAGCTCTTGTTTAATGCATAGCTGCGGATACTGCTAAAAATATGTCTATTATAATTTTGATAAACATGTGCTGCAATTCTCCTCGACGTGTATTACATGTTTAATTTATGATGAATTTAATTATCGTGTATCATTTGAATGTTAATAGATGTGCATTATACGGGGAACTAACCGCCTTAAATTGTCGAAAAGAGATGAATTCAAAATAGTACTCAATTTTTTTATGAGTTAAGGTGGTTGAGTCTTTGTTATATCTTTTCATCGTACTAAATTTTTAAGCGTAAATTTTTATTTTCGTCAACTGAAATCCGAACGGTTACATTTGCAAGACATTACAGTAATTTTTATTGAAGCGTTAAGAGTCATAAAAATACTAATTTCAGCTTTAGATTTATTTATACGCTTCACTAAATTAAGACAATGAGCCTCATTGACGAGGTTTCGAGAAAATCCGAGGTAACGATACAAATTCCCTTGAAATACATCTAATCATCTATTTTACTAAAGTATAAAAAAACCAGAATTACGAAAATGTAGCTGCACAATTTTTTTAATGCATTTTTATAGCAATTTTCGGTATTACTGTACATAATTGTATATGTATGAAAATTAGTCGTTACGCGTATTAAATGGCAATTTTCGATTCGCTTATTTAATACACATTTATTCCAATTGCCATTGACAAGCATATTCACTTACACTGCCTATAATCATCGATTACTAAGTTTACTTATGTTCACTAAAAAATTCATAATTCTGCTAAAAAGTATTGAATAATTACTGCATTCCTATATGGTAAAATATTAATGATTTTTATTTATTAAACATACTAATGAATCGAAAACCTTTTCAAACATAAAATCGATGTTAAAGACTTATTTAATGTACCTCCAACTACGATGACAAGTGCAAATATGGTCACCACGGTTCTTTATGATTGTAAAATTGAATTTCAAGAGTCAACGCAACGTGTCGTCAACGTTTATACGCATACCATGCATCAGGTCAGCCAAACGAATTTCGGTGTCAAACGAGCAGATACGCAGCAGGATAGATACCGTGTATGTAATATATATATATATATATATATATATATAGAGAGAAGGGGGCAGGAAAAGAATAAAAGATCGAGAAAAGAAATCAATTCCCTGTCTCCTGCAGACACGGCTCGGACGCTTACAAATTGAATTTCTCGTTAGCCGAGCGCATCAACTGCGCGCGATGCCGCTGTTCTTTTCATGGATAGTGATAATATATATACATAAATATATATGCTGTGTGCAATGGAGTAGTTTATTATAGGCGACGATTGTTCCGGTTATTATTCCGTATGTAGTGCAGCGCAGAGCTTTTTTCACGAGACTTACACACCACAACGTTGGAGTATATAGTACTTGGACTGGGGTTTATAAATAAGAAAATCGATCGCTGACGCAAGTGCGTCGGTGAGAGAGCGCAGTTGTAAAGTGCACCTTGCATTGGAGGAAATCGTGTAAATTGTCGTTTCGATGAAAGACTATAGCTAGGCCCGGATTTAATCATGAAGAGTGGCATAGTTTTTTTGTAGTTTTTTTCGTGTAAGAATGCGGAAGGAAGCCAATTGAAATAATTATATTTTGTAACTATTTACTCAGCTGCGGATTGTTTCATTAATATTCGCAAGATTTTTTACAAATTCATGAATTTCATTGAATATTTTCTTTTGGTTTTTGTACAATGCAAAAAAGCTGAGTTTGTTAGAGTTTTTGTTATAGTACTCACGTAAATCACTTTTTACTGTATGACGAAATTCTTCTCAATTGCGCTTCAAGATGAAAATCTCTCGAAAAATCCACTTAATAAATTTATAAAACGTAAGATTGTACGCAAAAAGAAACTATTTATCATTGACTTCTTGTTAGAAAAATGAAAGTTGTTTCCAATGTTTCGGCGAAAGTTACTCTCCCTTTTTAAGGCTGTAAAAATGATGTTCAAAAAGAGACAGTATAATAAAGAATATGAATAATAATAAAAATAAAAATTTGAAATATGTAACGTTTAACAAAAAAAATTGGTAAAAAAGAATAAGTCCTTGGACAAAGAAGCAAACTACATTCAAGTTTCATTTTTTTCATTAGCCACCGTAGAAATTTGAGAACATTCCTTTTCCCACAATCACAATGACTTCAGTAGTGTTACTTTGAACGTTTACAAATTTTTTTTCATGCAAAGACTAGAAAATCTTTTGAGCGCGAGATTTTTTTTGTTGATTAAATGTTATTTTTACAATATCTTAAATAAATAGAACTAAAAATTTAACCCATTTTCTTTTTAGCTATTGCGAATTGAAAAAAAAATAAAGTTAACTTTGGTAGCGAAATGTTTTTCAAATATACTATCCATGTACAAACTTTAAAGCGCAGAGGAGACTTTTGCGCGTTAAATATTTACGTATTTTACACACTCGCCATAACTTTAGAATATTCAAAGTGAATAGCCAAAATTTTATACGAGATTTTCTTTTTAGCTTACCAAATTTTGAATACAGCCAAAGTACCAAAAATTCCAATCTTACTCTATACGCAAGCATAGTCAGAGCCTTCCCCCCCACGTTTATCACAGCAGAATCATTTAACATTGAGTGGATTTTCATCTCTATAAGCGCGTGCATCATCGACGGATCCATAAATTCGAAATGATGTTTGCCAGAGCGTAATATAAAAGTCCATATAACTGCACTACATGCGGAAAATCTTGACTGCGGGCTAATCCGAGAGCCGTGTCGTACGCACACGCTCTCCATATATATTGCCGAGAGACAGACTCCGAAAATCAGAGTCGAAATCCCGGTCCTCATTGAAATTCAACGTTTAGGAAATGGTTTTCTAAGCGGCGCGGGGTGCATTGCACCCCCCCCCCCCCTATATATCGCAGCGGCGCGACAATTCCCAGGCAGGCAATAACTCGCGCGAGCAGCAGACAACGGCGGGGCCTATCCCGACCCTCCTTTAAAGCAAAGCAGCTCTAATCCCAAATCCATAAATAATGACAAGAGTTTGAGCCCACGGCGCGTCGGTAAGACTGTCGCGTATGTACGGGACGGGGACGGGGGGGTTGTAACACCCCGCGGTGGCGCGGCACCGAGAAAAGGAGAGGCGCAGATCGATGATCGCGTCTAAGCTCTCTATCGTCTAAGATCTCTCGAGGTCAGCGCCGGTATGTTTATTATCGCTCGAGACGTAAGTATATAAGGAGAGGCAGTGCCAATTTCTCGCGCAAGGGAGACCTTGACGATTTCACCGGCTTTCCTCCTCTCTTTTTCTTCTTCTTTTTCTTCTTGTTCTTCTTCTTTTTGTTTGCTGCCTAGACTCTCAGCCCCCTCGAGAGCGTTTCCAGTCCGAAGCTTCCTCTATTATCTCTCCCGCGCGCGCTGAAGTAGTTGCAGCAGAAAAAGGTGGATAGCTTGTGCCGCGAGGGTAATTGGGGACGAAATGCTAATGCACCGGGCTGTCTCTCGCTCTCTGTGTATAAAATCGAAAAAGTTGGCAGTGAGCCCCTTGAATGGAGCGTCAGTCTTCTCGCTTAATAAAACAAACGAAGAGAGAGTGAGAGAAGAAGCCGCTCTCTTTGTGAGGAGAGAGACGCGCGGCGAGAGGAGAGCCGCAGGAGAGTCGATCCGGAGAGCCGCGTATAACTGGCTGCAGACGGATTCAGCGGCGTCGTCGCTGGGTGGTGGCCCCGGCGCTGCTCCGCTTTCGATCGATACTCTCGCCAGAGCCATATACACACTCGGTCTATCTCACTCTCTGCTGCTGCTGCTGCTGCTGCTGCTGCTGCTGCTGTCGCGCTGCTGCTACTGCCACTGCAAGGTGCACCGCCACACCACACCCACGTATCTCGCGCTCGCTCTCTCTCTCTCTCTCTCTCTCTCTCTCTCTCTCTCTCGCGCTCGGTCGGTATGGAGAGGCTTCTTTGTCAATTTTCTTGTCTCCGATAACGCGCGCTCTCGGCAGCGCCTGCCCGACTGCCTTCGCGCCTTCGCTCTGTGTATACTTTGGGAACAAAGAGAGCCTATATGATTGTATGGATTAGCGCGGCGCATGTCGTCATCACTTTGCGCCGGAGAAATTTTTCTGGCTTAATTGGATTCGGCCGAGTCAATTGTGCGAGGAGGGCAAATTCCACTTTGTTCGAATGTATATAGTGGTCGAAGAAAGTTCATGCGGGTGGACAGTCGTATATATATTATATATACGCTGCAGCTCGTTTTTAAAACTTGCTTGACGGTGATTCTGATTTTTTTCTTGCGAGAACAATATACAGTCTGCTCGTTCAGAGGGTCAAAATTACTCGTCGATCGATGCTTTCATCGAATAACTGATTTGCACTGAAGATGTCGGCTACTTTTAACTAGATTTTCGATCTTTTTCCGTCTGCGGGCAAATTTTACTTAAAAAAACAAAACCTACTACGGTGATGATTATACGAAAAATGCGAGTCTATGCGATTCTTAATTTTTTTTACTTTTCCAAGAAAAATTAATTCAATTTGGGATAGAATAACTTCAACTCTTTGTACAGCTGACACCAGCAATTGTTTCTTTAATTAAATCTAGTTGGAGGAAAATTCAGAAAATTAGGCATGCGGAGAGAACATTTTTAAAATAATTCGTTCGGTGAAATTATCCATAGAAGAGTGTTTTTGGTACTTATAACAACTAAAATGCTTTTGCTACTTTTTTTTAAACAATCATAAAATTCCATCTCAATCTCTAAAAATACAAAACTTTCCCAATCTTGAGAAAACTCAACAGGCCCTCCCCACACCTTCCACAAAAAGAAACAACTGTCTTTGTGTATATCGACTCGCGCGTGCCGCTAAATTACGCGAGTTGCGCAATCCGATACATAATTATACACGGCATGATACGTCTCCTTCTTTCTTCATCATCTTCTTTTTTTTATTATTTTCAAGTGCACGTACGTACTTCCTTCTCGCGCGAGTTTACGTGTATTTACGCACGTGTGTACATGACGGAGGAGCCTATCGCGCAAACGTGCGTTTATAATACATGTGTATACGGCGATAGACGGGTTGCATCATGTCGTGTGTGCGGGGAATAAAGGAGACAACGATGATTCGGACGTGCATACGCATTATCTTTTATCGAAAATAATGCGCTCGAGCCTCATTAAGGAGGAATGCCGGCGTCGTTGTTGTGCGTAGGTATTATGCGCGACGGGCCCTGGGGTGGGAGAAGGAAAATCGTGGATAATAAATTTTTTCTGCGCTTCGATTTTCATCCACGCGCGCGCGCGCGCGCGTATACCGCGCAACTTTATAGTTTTCCGTGGTGGAAAAAATATCATTGTCGTAAGACTTGTTTTTGAGATTTTTTTCTCTTATATCTTTCTTTGCTTCCTCGAAGAGCAATCCTTGGGTTATAGCGAAATATTTGTCAATGCGCTGCAGAAATGTATTTGGCACCATAAGTTTCTTCGTATTTTTAATTTAATTCTGGAGCCAAGTAGAAAACATTTGTCACCTGTTTAATTACGAAATTGAGATTATTCGAATTTGATAAAAAGTTTATGGAACCGATTAATTACAAAGATATTCAAAGACATGACTTTCAGCTAGGTCAGTTTATTACACTTCGTAAAAAGCTATATATATTCAAATAAAATACTTTATAATATTAAAACAGCTGTACATTTTATGTAAGAACCATAAATTAGTTCGTTAGAAGCTACTTGCCAGCAGTCAGTGGTATTTTTCCTCGTCCGAACCTAAAAAAAAACTACTGCCAATTCATTACAACGTAGCACTCTTCTAATTAATTTGCAGCTCGCTTACATGTAGTTATGTAGAGACTACAGAAAATAAATTTGGTATTTTCAACTTTACTTTTTTCCATCTATATTGTCTGATGTGTTTTGAAAAGTACGAAATTTTACGATTAATTGCTTCACAAAATGAAAAACTAATTTCAGAGTTATATATATGTAGTGACTTTTTACAAAAGTTTGTCAACGCTTTGTTATTAATGAATAATGACGTCATGAAAACTAATGACAATTTAAAACACTCTACAGCTTTTAAATGTATTTTCATAGAATTTACTTTATAAAATAATGGAAAGCAGCAATGATAATCTAAAAAACTCTATCGTGATGAAAGCATTTTGAATGGAATTGATTTTATAAATGGAATCGTTAAAAACTTTGTAAAAACGATACCTCTGCATAAAAAAATGCAGCGAAACGAAATAAAAAGCGTTTTTCTCGGAATGAAAAAACTTTAAATCAAAAAGACGTTGAAATGCGTAAACGCGCATGCATTTACTTTTAAAAGCTTCCTTAAGAAAAGAGAGTGTAAGTGCCAAAAATAAAAAATGGAAATGAAAGAGCAAAAAGCAAAAGATAAAACTGCGGAGTTTTCTTTCGAGAGCAGCAATTGGCAAACTCTAGCCTGTCTCACCTTATCGAATCCAGCAACAATCCAACATACATGCATTAAACACGCTCTGAAATATCAGACTATAGTATACGTGGCTCGCGCATGGCGGGCAACCGCGAGACTCGGCCTCTGCGCTGCGGCGGCGGCTGGCGCAGATAAATCAAGAGAATTACGGTTTATCGCACGGAAAGTAGCAGTGAGAGAAAGAGGAGTCCGGCTCGTTTTTTTCAATTTTCGCTTGATGAGGAGTTATGAATGTACGAGCTTATAATCAAAAAGCGTGCTTTAGCGCAATTAACCGTCCCTCAAACTATACATTACCCACTTTCTTCGGCTCGCCGGCAGCCCGCCGCCGCAGCATTCCGAATTCGCGGCCTTAACAGCCCGACACCTCGACAGCCGTCGCGCGCAGCTCTGTCCCAAACAACACGTACACGTCTAACAGGGCATATGCTCCTCTATATACGCTCGATCAGCCCGTGGAAATGAGACGGTCTCTCTCGAAAAGCATAAAGGGGGGCTTGTTCGAAAAATCATTCCTCCTCGACGCGCTCGCACGCAGTGCGCGCACACACATGCGGGCAGCTATGCTCCCAAGACGTAAAGAGGAAACGAATACTTTGGAGGCCCCTCATTTCGCTTTACGTACTTGCGCTCGTATATGTGTATACGTGCGCTTAGGAGAACGAGAGAAGGCGTAAGAGGGCGAGCAGCAGTCTGCGCCCTCCCCAAAGAGAGAAGAGAGAGAGAGAGAGAGAGAGAGAGAGAGAGAGAGACGAGAGTCACGCATAAACAGAGAGCAGCTGTTTCTCACGAGGCTTCGAAAATCTCCGACGGCGCAGGCTAATAGGTCCTCGGCGCCGATCAGGCCGAGACAGAGTCAAAACATCTCGCGAGGGATTTTAAATTTAGAAAAGAGCGAGGACTGTCTCCCGTGTTCCGGGCTTATGTTCAGAGTCTCGGTGGCAAATTATCAATGTCTTTACTGTTTAATGCACTTTTCGAGTTGACTCGCGTTTGCTTGGAATTGCGGCTGTATACGTATGGATTTAACGGGTTTTCCCTTAAATACTATATATACTTCATTTTTTGTTGTAATTAGACGAGTAAAGCGCATCGATAAAAGATAATACTCTATATAAGTAATTTATTAGCAATCGTTCAAATACACGCTTCACATTTAATTAGCAAGATGATCGATCGATGTTCGTTATAAATATTTTGAATGTAAAATTTATGATAAACATTCATAATGAAGTGTATTGATTGTCGCCAATTTCCGCATGATTTTAATAAAACAAGTAAATGCATCAAATAAACAAAAGTTTCTGTTTGACTTATCGCCTCGCTTATCGCTGAACACTATATCGTTTAGAATGTTTTCTTTCATAATTTTTAATTGGGCACTCTACAGCTGCCGTTTATGTGGTTGAAGTAACGCTTTATTGTATTTTATGTCTGATGTAAACTGAAGGTATCGAAACCCGTGGGTTATGTAAATAAATAAATATTATATTTATGCAAATTATCAGAGTTTTAATACACGATTGACGTAACTGCATAAATCAAAATTCATGAGCGTATATGAAAAATTTGCGTATGGCAATTCAGATGAAAATTCAAGCGGAAACCAAAGACACTTAACACGCTTGGCGCGAGTTGCTTTTTTTGTATATTTTTCTAAAGTGCACAAGAACGCACCATCTCTTTTTTAAAAGCAAAAACTGATATCAAATATTTTCTTAATTCCTGACAATCCACCCAACGTTAATGGATTATTTCAAAATATTAGAATATTTATTACTTTGATGAACAAAATATATTAATGTATATTGATGGATTATTTACTGTATCCCACAGTATATAACTGTAAATTTGAAAAGTAATCTATCTGTATCGGTCAGATCGCTTAGTATCAACAGTATTTTCACTCTACACTGATAAAAAGTTTGTAATAAAGTTTGTACAAAATTTTATACAATTTGCCAGTACCACTATACTACGCCTATCAAATTGTTCTGTACAAAAATATATCCCTAAACAAATGTGTACCTACAAACAAGAAACTAGAAAAATATAATTCGTCGATACTTTCTCCCTTCGGTTGCAGCGTAAACTTTCCGATCTCAAACACTCGAACATCTCGAGATAACGTGTCTCTCTACTCTCCCCCTCTGAATCCCACAACGGCGGCGCGAGCGAGTAAATAGCCGTAACCATCATCCGAGGAAAAAAAAATGAGCCACCCCAGAAGTCTGAGCGTCTCTGGCCATAAAATCTCCTATATAGCTTCTCTCTCTCCGGTTTAATGAAGGAAATCGACGCCATCACGCGCGCGCGCGCGCGTGTGAGCGTGTGTGTGTGCGCGCGCGCGCGGCTCTATACCGAACAGATGTCCTGCATTTTCTCGTTATAATCGTCACCGGGGAAAAGCGAAGCAGCTCTTATGTTGCGCACGTGTGTTTCAGTGTTTTTCTATACTACACACGCTCGGTGTAGTTTTTCTTTCACGCTCTCCTTCTACGAAAGAGTCGAATGTGCTGAACCGGAAGTGGAGAGACCGAGTCTGTAACATTTGTAATGTGGGGAGGAGAAGGTTATTGTTCATGTGGTTACGACTTATGTGGGAAATACCGTGCGGAGAAAAAGTCGCGAGATTTAACGGTTTTTAGCGTAATATTGTAAGGCTAGACCATCGAGAGCGCGCTTACGCGCGCTTCAAAAGTCAAAGTGTAGGTTATGTACACTTGTGCACCTATATATATTCATAAAAGTACTGATTTTCGCGCGTATGTACAGCTACATCGTTCTCAACCTCATGCCAAACATTTGTATAGTATTCAAATTATATAGAAATTTGAATTCGTAACTAATTTTTACTAATAATCTTAAAGAAATTTCAAACTACTCGAAATACGCGCGCTCTCGAATGAATAGCCAATCGCGAACGAGCGAGCGAAAGCAGCCAATCGACATTTTTTAACTTAAACATGGCCGCGCCCATACAGTCTTACACTTTTTTAGGGTAGGAAGAGTCTAGCTCGAGGACTGGGCTGATGTTAACTGGAGCACTATGTTGTGGGGAGAGAAAATTTCGAGAGAAGAGTCTGTTGTCAAATCATAGCTTGTACTTCGAGGTAGAGATGAGCGAGCATTCTATTCGGTCTCTGATTAATCGTAGTAAATATGTCATTTTGGTCCTTTGATTAGTTGTTGATTTTAGCGCGCGATCTCTGTGCTTACGGATTCCTAACCTCAAAACGTTGGAATTGACACGATTCTACTCTCAAATAGAGATGAGTTGACATTCCGTTAGTTCCTTGATTGATCGTTGAAACTATTTCATTTTGATCCTTTGATTGACGGTTGACTTTAGCACGTCATCTCTATGTATTATATCTTAACCTCGAAATGTCAAAATGACAAAATAAGAAAACATTAGAAAACAGAAAAAATTTGATTGATTCTCTGTGCTAATTTTTTCAAATTTACCATGATGGCCACAAGAAAAGGCACTCAAATTTGAAATTTATAAATTTTCCACAATTAAATGCTATAACATTATACTTCAGTTCATGTACAAAACTACTTAAGCAGAAAAGTTGAACAGGAAATCTATTACTCAATTAACGTTTACAAACTTCGAGATTCTAACCTGAACATTTGTGTATCCATTTATTTATCTTTAGTTTAGGCATCAGTTATTATTTTAATTACCGAAAGATCTCTAAGATAGTAACGCGATAATGATAATAATAATAATGCACGACGTATGTGTATTATCTGTTTTAAAATGTTAATCTAAAAAAAATTAAAAGCATTTCAAACCTCGAAAAGCGGAAATCGTGTTTATAAAGAATACATAAAGCGTATGCGCATATAAACTCAGTACTTTATTATAAAATTGGAAATAAGCGAGGCACTCGCGAGAGAGTATGTTAATTAAACTGCCCGTTTCCTTTTTTTTATTTGTCTTCTTCTCGCAATCAAGCGGAATGAGTAAAGCCAATTTTGTATAATTTCCCATCCCTCACGAACACAGCTCTTGGCCCGGAATTAATCAACTCGCGATCAATAGCATGCACATGCGTGGCCGAGAAAATTAATTTAAATATAAGGCATTCGAAAATCCATACAATAACCCCGGGAGCTTAATTACTTCGGCCGATCATCATCAAGAATAAAGAAAGTATATATGACGTACCGGTGCGCGTGTGTGCTTACGTATATTGTATATATATAGTCGCCGTCGAAAGTGGGCTATAGAGTACGGGCGCAGAGAGTCATTAACCGCGCGATTCACGAACCTCCGGCGATGTAAAATTAAAACCGCCTGTCTCGCGGAGTCGTTAAAAGTCGAAAAGAGGAGAGCCCATCCTTAGCCCCCTCCACGCATTCCGGGGAATGAAGTTGTTATTTCAGCGCGTGCTCTTCTCTCGCAGTCGAAGCTGCTTTTATTTTTTCCTATTCTAAAAAAAGGTGCGGTAATCAGTCCATTCAGTTTGCGATTGATCGTTTAATGGACCCGTTCGATTGGTTCATGCGGCGTTGCTCACAGGCCAATGAGGTCACTTACACACAACTCCTAGTGCTACATAACCTCTTAAGCGGATAATATATAGCCTATGCGCTGCGCATAAATAATGATCATTAGATCGTAAAAGTTTGCAGCACCGCTACTTACACACTGTTGATCCAACGCTAAAGGAAGAAGACATATTGCAATTAATCTATTCGTTCCATAATTGCACGAGTTCCTAACCTCAAAACAAGCACGGATTCCTAACCTCAAAATGCGAGCATTAAGAAAGCCCGAGGTTGCTCGCGATTTTCGAAATCGCGTGAAAACGGTGTACTTATACTTGGCGTGCGAGCTGTTACAAATGCGACGACGATAATACCGCGAGCTCAGAAAGAAAATGTATATATTATATATAGCGGGCTCCGTCTCCGTGCCGTGTACTTTGACCCGCGCGCGCGCGGCTCATCCCTGCGATGTCGGGGCGACGCAATCTCGGCCAATCCCATTAAATAATTGAATACAGAAAGTGCACCTCGTCGTCAGCGACTTTACTATGGCTTTATACTTACACCGGCGCAGCGAATGTCACGCGACTTGCGGAGAGAGTCGTTTTTTTGAGCCAGGCCTACATTTCTATAGGCTGCGGCATTATATATTGACGAGGATCTGCATCGATAATGAGCTCGAGTATATTATGGGAGCAATGCTCGCTCCCGGAAACGCGCCGTGTCCCGTGCGCCCGTCTGTCAATCCTTATCAGAGGAGCAGAGCCGATGCTGCTGCTGCTGCTGCTCGAGTCTGCAGATATGGTGCGGGAGTATATACAGATATACAGTATATCTTACAGCATATATTCTGCATAGTAGCCGTCTGTCGTCGTACTCTCTGGAATTGTGTAATTCATTGATTTGCCGGGCTTCGCTGAGCCTGTCTTTCTTGACACAGTTATACGATCATTCGACTGTATGCGTATATGTATATATGTGTATTTATGTAAAAACGTGAATATAAACATCATTTCTGACGATGCTGTTCGTTGGGGAAGGTCGTCAATTGTGATGTTCGTGTTTTTAGAAAACCGTGGGATTATAAATTTATGCTGGATGGAAACTTTATTTTGCATATAGATTGTATGTGCTCATTTTTGTGCATATATAGACTGTATAAGTGTATATAAGGGGCTTCGCATTACATATATCTCAGTAAAAAATAATTTACATGCATTTTAATTAAAAGTTACACAATTCAAACGCATTTCTAGATATGGAAACTGTACAAATATACGAGTTATTCCCCTAATGCACATTAATCTGACAATATTGAAGCAACGAGAATGACAGATTATGCAAATACTACAAAGTTAACAAAGTTACAAGTTACAAGTTGAACGCAACAGCTTTTTCGGTGAAAGTCAACAATAGAACAAGTTACTTGCTATTAAATTGAATATTATCTATATATTAGATATTACTATAATGATTATGTTAGTATGACATTCGAGGTGACATTTTTGGTAATACGCTTTTACCACACGGCATAGACCTCAAAATTATTTGTTACACGTATAGATTGTTATCGCCATTTCATCAATTCAAATCATTGCACTGTAGTCACGCACACACGCGTTCGAAAAGTCACTGTGGAAGCAGCAAAAAAAAAAGAAATTAATTATTCAATATACTACTTATGCAATTCATGTAATATAACACATTTATACATGTATCGATCGATTCGCCTTAGATTCGCATCGCTGTTGTACAGTGTATATTAGGCGATCAATCGATGTCTTTAGATTTTTTTTAGAAACAATGAAGGCATTTGTAATGGGATATTTGCAAATCATTTACTGACTTCACCGATCATCGATACATAGTACTTTTTTTGTGTTCCGATACTTACGCATCATCTTCTGACTTCAGCGGTTCTATTGTTCGCGGACAATGTAGTTTCAATTTTTTTTTTCGGCTTCGTATGTATACTTCGATTCGATCTGCGGTGGAAGAGAACGAAAAAAGTCTATATAAATGTTAATGCCATAAAGTGCCTTGATAGATCGTTCAACCTCCTTCTGACCTTAAAAATATTCGCGAGGTCATCCTCTCGAAATGTACACAACGTATCACAGGTCTTTACACGCTTCCATGTACATACTTACTTACACACCGCGTATCGAAGCGAGTGAAAGTTGACGCCCTCTCTCTCTCTCTCTCTCTCTCTCTCACTCCGATGCGATGAATCGAATCGAAAACAGCATGGCTGTTGCGCACAGAGCGGCCGTACACCGAAATTAAGAAAGGCATATACTACCTATATATACAGCTCATCCGCAGCGATTTCCCATCGGTCACGAGAGAAGCCCCAGCCCATCACTCTCTGGCAATTACATCGTAAAGGTGCGTATATTGCTTTCGCGTCGAAAGCAAAAATACGTTATTCACTCAAGCTAATCGTAGAGCGGCTCAATAACGTTTTCCAGTCTCTCTCACTGTCGGTGTCTTAGGCCGAGAGCAGGAAAGTCAAAGGAAAAAGGGGTTTTCGGGTCACTGGAACCGAGCCAAAAAGTGAAACGTGTGTGCACTCTACCTCTATCATTTCTTTTCTATTATATATTGGTCGACGTGCGATGTGGCCGTGTGTGTGTACGTGTACATATAATATATACATGCGCGATTGTCGGATAAGGAGGCGCGAAGTACTGCGGGCACATGTTTGACCCTACGGGTCGGCCGAGTAATTGGAAGTAATTGCTGTAACCGCTGCAAAAATTACGTCACGCGTCTGTCTGCAAAACAGTTTCTTGCTCGTCGTCGTCGTCGTCGTCGTCGTCTCTCTCTCTCTCTCTCTCTCTCTCTCTCTCTCTCTCTCTCTTTCTCGCATCACAGGAGAAGAGAGAGCGACTATAGTGTGATAAGAAAATCGTCGGTTATCACGACCGTGAATCGACGGGGTGATAAAAAATGAAAATGAAAAATGCCGGTCGTGCGCGGCTGTAAAAACAAAAAATTTATGTGCACAAGCGTAATGTGCAATTAAGAGCGATTAACCTGCCACAAGGAGCATACAGCGAGTATACTGCAGTTGTGCGCCCCCCCCCTCCCTATGTTGTTGCCATCTATCTTAGGGAGGTTTTTTCTTTATTGCAATTCATTATATCCCAACTCAATCTTTGTAAATCAAGTTTTGGCAGTTGGAATGATCGTAAAAGAGCCTTTGAATAAATTTTAATTTGTACTGAAATTAAGTGACAATCGATAGGTATCGAAAGATACTATACGCGGATGCTGTGGGGTACCCCCGATAGTACTGCCACCTACCTCCAGAAAAGTCTTTTGTTCGTAAATCGCTTGAATAAGATGTAACATTAATTACGAGATTAATTACCAAAGTCTCCGCTTAGAAGTTCCCGGCATTTTTATATAACTTTTTGTTAAATTAAAAAATCTTGAGGCACAACGTGCAGTCGGGACGTCGCCAAATTATTCAGCCTCCTCAACATTTCTCGCAATTGCTCGCCAAGACTTTCCTCGAAAATTCTCCGAGAATCGCACCAAGAAATTATTCATTTTTTTTTTTGCAAATAAGAAGCCTCCTTTATACACTGCACCGTGCGCAGAAGCGGAAAAATTTGAAAGAGTAAGAACCTTCGCCTATAATTGCGTTAAAAACATCGTCATTACACGGCTGCCCTCGACAGATAACGATTTCACCTTCAACCTCTCTCGACAGCTCCGCAACCGCAGACAGGCGCGCGCGCGTTCGTTGTATTATCCAGGATTTTGAAAAACGGGAGTAGGCGTCCGTTACGAAAAAGAAAACCGCTGCACAGTTGCGCAAAAATACAGTAATTACGCGCGCGCTCTCTCTCTCTCTCTCTCTCTCTCCCGCAGCAGACTACTTCCGTCGCAGGTGTGCCCCACACACGCGCATATGCGCAAATCGTCGTCGCGAGCGCGCAGCTTTTGCACACACAGCGGAGCGCAGAAGCGAAAGTAAAACTGACTCCCCGCGCGCGCGCGTGTGTGCGAGAGATCGCTGCAGCCATCGGAGAGAAAAAAGAGCCTCTCTCGCATTCTAGAGCTCTCTCGCTCGCGCGCGCGCGTATACCTGCGCGCGGCTCCTCGCGCGCGACACAAAAGAAGAAGACGAAGAAGAAGAAGAAGAAGAAGCAGCAGAAGAAGAAGGCGAAGAAGGTAGACGGCGGCAGCTGCATCGGAAGAAGAAAGGAAGGGCAGCGGCCGAAAGAAAGGCGGCGCATAGTGATCTTCGACTGCAGCAATAACAGCAGCGGCGGCGGCGGCGGCGGCGGCGGCGGCGGCAGCTCCGCGCGGCCGAATAGAAGGGAGAAGAAGAAAACGCTCGAAAGTATAGGCCTCGGCAGATCGGACGCCGCTAAAAATGCTAAGGTAAAAGTACCAATAGAAGGCTGCCCGCTTAAGGAAGCTCGAGGTATTTACCTTGAATTTTTACCTCGAAAGTGCAATTCGAGGGAAGTGAGGCTGGATATCGGGTGGTTCTCTCGCGGTGGGAAGAATGTTATAGTTCTTATTATACTCGCCGCGGAGAAATGATTGATTGTGGCAAAAACACACTTGGATCGAGTTATGTATTGTATAATATAAGCGCGCGGGGGGAAGGTGGAAAAAATGTTTGTATCATCCGCAGCTTCGAAATTTCAAGCGATTCTCTGCTATAGTTCTTGTCGTCGATTTCTTGCTTCGCGCGGCGGCGCGAAGGGATGCTTCATGAGCTCAAAATGTCTGGCTTTTTTTTGAGAAGCTAAATTGCCATGCGCGAGAGCGATGAAAATGATCCGACTTCGGTATATAGCGAGTGACCATCATTTGATGAAGAATCGCACTTTTTGAGAGCTGCAAAAAAAAAAATAATAATATTGTTTGAAGGATCATCGCATTTAATTGTCAAGAGGGAAAATGATCAATCCAAAAAATCAATTTAACAGTTTCTTTATTCAACAAATTGACAGTGAAACGTACAAATTTCTTCGAGCGATATAATGAATTTAAGGTAAAACAAGAGCAATTAAGCCATTAGCACTGCGTATAGTTTATACTCTATTCTGTTGAACAAAGCAGTGGCATTAATCCTTACAAGAATTTTAAGCAAGTGAAAAGTTGTTGCTCGGCAGTGTATACAGGAACAAGTAGAGGAATAAACAAAGAGGGGACGAACTCTGCCGCTTGATACTGGCGCTTTAGCAAAACATAATTTTCACAAAGAAATACACATGCTCCGAGGGACTGAGCGCGCAAGCAAGTATAAGCGCGGTGTCCAAGAGCATAGCCAGAGCTCGCCGTCCCGGTACATTTACCTTACTTTTGAATTTCAACGGCGGCTGCCGCGAGAAAAGGATGGACTAAGAGAGCACAATGGGGGTCTCGCTCTCTGTCTCGGGGTTAGCGCTCGCTTTCAAGGTTCCCCCTCTCGCTCCTTCTCCTCCTTTCTTCGTCTTCTTCTTCTGCCTCTCTTGCCTCCTCTATATACGTGTGTATATACGTATAAAACCTCTCTCCATCTCTCTCTCTCTCTCTCGCAGCGTCGGCGGCGAAGGCAAAGGAGATGTAGACGCGAAAAATCGCGGCTAAAGCTAAGCAATAGCTTTCCGAGGTTCTCTTTTATATCGCGTCTGTGTGTGTGTGTGTGTCTCTTTCTCCTCTCTCTCTCTCTCTCTCTCTCTCTCTCTCTCTCTCCGAGTGTGCATGCGTCTAGGTGAAGGGAGGGATAGACTGCTGCGCTCGTAACAGTAACTCGGAATATACCGCAATAATAGGATCGAAAGAAGCCAGCTCACAGAGCACTGTGTAGCGAGAGGACGACGACCTGAATATTATCCTTCGCGGCGGCACAGAGAGCACTTCTCTCTCTCTCTCTCTCTATATATATATATATATATATATAATATACTCCCTTTTTTTACGTGGAACACCGCTTTTTCTGAGCAGCAGCAGCAGCAGCAGCAGCAGCTTCATCGCCTATAGAGAGAAATTAGGGGGCAACGCTCGCTGGTTTATAGCTACTGTTTTTCGTCGAAGGCGAATAGAAAAGAAAAACGTTTTTCCCTGTAAAAACAGGAGAGCCGAGTGAAAGGCGCAGCAGCAACAGCAGCGCTCGATCGCCTCATTGTTGGCGGGATTTCGCGCTCTCTTATAGACGAGGGAGAGAGAGAGAGAGAGAGAGAGAGAGAGAGAGAGAGAGAAACGAGAAGAGGAACGCCGTAGTCCCGCCCAGGCGCCAGTCGCACTTATGGAAGGTCAGATCCGCGAAATCCTCTCTCTCTCTCTCTCGCTTCTATCTTATCTCTCCTCGCTCGCTCGCTCGCTCGCTCGCTTCTTCGCCCGCCGGTTTTTATAGACCAGCCCGAAATTTCGAAGGCAGCAGCGCGCGCGCGTCAACGGCAGAAACGTTTATCCTACTGGGCCCATCTGTGGAATGCGAGCCGACGGGGCTCCTTTTCGAAACTATATCTGCTGCCAGAGAGCGAGCGAGCAAGAGAGAGAGAGAGAGAGAGACCAGGTAGAGAGATGAGAGGCTTTTCGGAGCAGCTTAGGGGTCGCCAGTCGTAAAAAGATAGCTCGGCAGATTTTGAGGAAGACGAGAAAGCTATCGGGAGGAAAAGCGAAAGTGAGGCAACCTTTATACATATACAATATATACATATATCGGCCACGCGTTAAGTGCCTAATCTAAATGAGATATCTTTGCGACGAGAGGATAATATATTTTATGCGTCTTGTCTTTTTTCCCCGAGTCGCTCATGAGTAATGCGTGGCGCTCTTCGGGTAGACGATATTCGAGTCTCAGACAGACAGACGAAGAGAGAGAGAGAGAGAGAGAGAACGGTTTTTGGGGGGTTTCAACCGAATTTGTTTTGAAGGCTTTGTGAACGAGTTCTCGCAAAGAAGGCGTTTCTAAAATAAGAGAAAAATAAATTATCCTCGTGTTATCTGAACTCGCTATTCTCGAAGACTAAAGGGCAAGCATCTGACATTTAAATTTGCTACTGTTATAAATATAAACTTCCATACAGGGCGAAAGTCTTCGACGTTAATAAAACATATTCTTCAAAGCTTAATAATTGAAACGCATTTATTAATTTTTAGTTAAAAACGCACTTGCAGTCAACGTGCATATCTCTATTGCATTACATTTTTATTTATATTTATAGCTTCCAGACCTGAAAACAGGTTTCTAGGGTATTTCTCCAGGTAGTTCGTTAAAATTGAAGACGAATAATCTTTATTGCGATAAAGCACATAAAGGATATGCATAAATATTAAAAAAAATAATAATAATCTGCTATGCATTATGTTGCGATACAATGATGAACTATAAGCTTTCTTTTATAGTTTGATAGTCTGAGCGTACAATAATCATAAAAATTTATTACAAAAGCCTCAAAGAAAAAATTCTTAAAATAATTAAGGGAATGTCGTAGCCAGCGTGACCGACTGTGACCTCGCCTTGAGCCGTACTTTACATTGTTTGCTTTCAACGAACTTCAAATCATCACAAATCAAAGTGATGCCTGTTTATTGTACAAGTTACCTTGGAACATTGGTTTTTTATTGATTCGATAACTAATAAATTTTATTTTATTAAATACTGCATATGAAAGTGACGGTCATCTTAATAATTCTCCATTTTATCGCTGCCTTCATCTCGCCTCGTAGTTCTCGTTGTTTGCAAAAGTTACGCATCATCTCTCAAGTAGATAAGATCCGGTTAATATAATAAAAGTTCCTACAATATGGTTACTTTATAGTGATTTTTTAAAATTATGTAAGATAGAATTAAGATAGATTTTGAGAAGTGAGATAGATTTTGTATTCGAACTCCTTTAAATAATTGTCTCTGAAGTAGTAGCAGTTACAGGAATAGAAGCTGATAATTATACGAAAAAGTAAGAGCAGGATTAGCGCTAAAAACAATTGCAAAAAGGCTGTAACTGTAAATGTAACCGATAATTTATTTCCAAATGATGATCTCAAGGTTTTAAATCTAAACAATATCTTTCTCTCATCATAAGAAAAGATTAATGAATTTCAACTTATATAAATCTATAATGACAATTTTAGCTTTCATTTTGTAAAATTATACAATAGTAATCAAAAAATGATGAAAAAAAGAACTCTTAACTATTATCTTCATCAGCTAGAAGAGCATTTATTTTTAAGTTCCTCGAACAGATAGCAGTATTTATCTCTGAAGTATCCGTGTACTCGATTCGAACTGGTCAATTACAATCTCATTAAAGCTGTCGAAACACTTATTTTTAAAATCTATAAAAAACAAGGAACTTCCCAGTCAATGCTCACGTTAACAAAGCTTATTTCGACTTGTAAAAATCTGTAGTTGTCTCAGTATGTATATATATAATGTGTATAATATATATAACCATCGACTCGGTCCGTCTCTCCTCTCTTTCCCTCGGGCTGAAGCGCAGCGAAAAAAAGAGAAGGGTCCGCAAAAAAGGAAGTATGAGCGTCTGTCGAGGACTCTTGGACTGCCCGATTCGACTGCTCCGCAGCACAATAGTCTGAATAATTGAGCCCCAGGATTATCCTCTGCTCTCCTATCTATATAGCCGGCATTTTCGATTCCAGGTCGGCTTTCTTCTCTGTCCCGATAAAGGAGCAGCAGCTCTCGGCTCAATTCTTCTCCTCCGTATACTAATCCATATACACGCCCCACTTGTTCCGGCCATAGTTGCGCATATATGCAGTATATATCGATTGAAATTTCGGACAGACGAGGTGGAGGTGCACCGATATACGTATAATAATACGTAGAGTGCCGCGGCGGCGTATAAACATCGACGAGCGAGAAAATTAGGTTAGCCGCGACAGCTATTGCCCAGCGATTAAAAAGCCAGCTACTCGCTCGGCGGCATGAGCTGCCGCATATATCACCGCAGGATAATCACTCATTCCATCTGAGCAAAGTAGGCCAATCCCAAGACGGCGATCGTAATGTACATAGTCGGGCGCTTCCGAAAGAGAGAGAGAGAGAGAGAGAGAGAGAGAGAGAGAGAGAGAGAGAAACGAGAGAAAATCAAAAGACACCCACGCGGTGAAAAGCACTACTGTGTACCCAAGCCACCCCCGTCCCAATGACCCGCTTTCGTTTCTCTCCTCGTTTTGCTCGGCTCTCCTAAAGTCAAGGTGAGAGACACACGCACACATACTTCTCTCCTTCGCTGCACGTGGACACGCACGCGTCAATCTTACCCTCGATAGGTATACACGTACTTACATATATATATACTACGTGCATGTAATGTTACTGCCACCCCTCGCTGGCATGTACGTATACACAGTACACACTATATACATACATAAGGGGCCACCTAGGCACGTGTACACTCTACGTACATGTTTGCAAGTATACCTCGAGAGGGAGAGAGAAAGAGAGAACGAGGCGTTTTTCTCTCTGGAGCAGCATCAGTAGCAGCGCTGCATACACATTCCTGGGGGCTGCTGCTGCTGCTGCTGCTGCTGTGGCTCGATCGATAAAGCGAGAGAAAGAGCGGGTGGGGACTCGGTGTGTGTGTGTGTGTGTGTGTGTGTGTACAGTACACAGCGCCACACCGACGACTGAGAATTATTCGCGCGACGCGTATCTATATAGACGATAGTTGCATAGTTATGCGCCCGAGTGTGGCGACGAGGGAGAGGATTATATATTATGTAGGCCTGGGGGATCGATTTTTCGTGTGCGCCGGGGGGTTCGAGGGGCTGCTGCTTAATTTCGAGGCTGCCCGGAGCTTTTTTTCAATGATTTTATTGAAGGGGTGGGGGCGACTGTCGCCATACTGCTGCAGGAGGAGAGCATTGATTAGAAATGGAGCTGCTGGATTAGTTTGCTTATTTATCGTCTTGCATATGCTTTGGGCTAGCGAGACCGTCTATTGCACGTGGCAACTTGGTGGGGAAAAGTACTGTTTGAAAATTTCTTTCTTACGTTTTAGTCTTTTAGGCCGCTTCAACGTGACCGGAATCTCTTTCAAGAGACCTTTTTTGGTAAATATGAATTAAGAAATAATATAAACTTTTAATGACAAATTAAAACTTGAATACCACTTTAACCTAAGAATCGTAACTTCAAAATGTTTTTATTCTGTCTTCGTGTAAAATAGGATTTCAAACTGATGCGTAGGTAGATTGACGCACTTCGCTAGTGCGAAAAACGTCATCTGAGCTAAATAACCGCTTTTTGCAGCTACAACGAAATATACTATAAAAAGACACATAATTTCAAAATCCGACGCGCGAAGCGAGGAAGTGTTCTGTACTGTAACTGAATCTTTATTACGTTTATTATGTAGATTAAAGTACTTAGAATTTTTATTATGAAATACGTCTTTTACGTCAAAGTTTGACCAAAAAATTCAAAATTGTGCTAGTTTTAATTCTAGTTTTATGTTTCAGTTCTATTTTCATGATATGTTTGATCACGATAGTATATCCCTACCTTCTGATTCTTAAAATTAAAAAAAATTACCTTATAATTTTTATACTTTTTGTTTTTAAAGCCTTGTTTTCTTGTCATATTTAATTACCTTATAAAAAAGCTACTTTTCCACTTTTTTCAAATTAATTTAATGATTTGTTATTCTTAGCATACTTAAGGTTGTTTACACTATTTACATGTAGATGACTGAATATTAATTCACTTTCTACTAAAAATTCATAAGTCGTTGAACATATCCATGCGAGATAAATGCATAAAACTACTCGAAAATTAACGTGAAAGTTATAACAAAGCCTCTAAAATTCTATATGAATATGCATATATCCCTAAATTCGCTTGGTGCAAGAAAATACACTTTCAAGAAAATGCACTTTTATTGGTTCACTTTTCCTGACGCATTAATACACCATTAACATCATCAGTTGTACGCGACTTTCCTGCGACTGACGTCCAGCGTCTCGAGATGTAAACAAAAAATTTATACTTTTAGACGTTAATAGCCAAACTACGGAAAACTCCTATATACTTCCAAGAACAGCTTTGAGAACAAAAAGGAAAAAAAATAATCCACGCGTCAGCCGGTTACAAGACAAAGCCCACGTCCAGTCATCCACCGCAATAAAGCCCGGACGCATACACTCTCGCGTATAAGCTCACAGACTGGCTCGATCGCTAATCTCGTTAATGCGCGCCTCGTCGACGTTTCTTTTTTTTTTGTTACTTCTTTATAGCTCTCTCATCCCCCACTCCGCGGAGCGGCTCTAATAATAATTATAATTCACGTGATGCGGCGGCACGTGAGTCACTGCTCCGCTTATTAGTGCATAAAGAGGTGAAGGAGAAAAAAACGAAATCGCGGAAACGTCGGGACAATTTTTCACGCACGCGCTTTTGCCTTATACGTGCGGTTTTGCTTATGTTTACTTTTTTTTCGCATTGCACACACTCTACCCATATAAGGATATTTCTGGAAGTAATATGTATAGGTGTTTGATCGATATGGATCGCTATGTGTGCTGAGAAAAATAGAAAGAATGAATCCAATGGGCGAAATGTCTGATTGCGAGCAAACTTTTGATATGGTTTTATTGAAATAGATTAATTTTTTCGAAATACAATCAGCGCTGAATATTGAAATGAATTTCTATACACGTAAATCGTTAAATCAGAGCAAAATCTAAGTTTGTACGACTCAAACGATTGATTCTATTAAAAAAATAATAAAAACTGTGATAGTTGATAAAAATTTATAATTTAATTAACACGAAATCAAAAGTTTGAATGTAACTAAGGCCGAGTGCTTGAAGCAAACGATTATTTACTAAATACGTATGCGTTTGAAACAGCGGTAGCTTAACCAAACAGCATGATTAATCATGTTTTTAAATCGAAATTTACATAGCAAGTGCGTAATTATTTTTCTCGTTTGAGCAAATCAAAGAGCGTCGCTCGCACATGTGCGTAGTACATCATAATATATTTACTCGGAAACTTAGTCAATCCCGATGTGTAACTTGCGCGACGAGTTGCACACAATATTCCTCGTAAAGTCCCTTAGGTATACACAGACAGACTTGGAAGCTATCATCCCGCAAGGTTTGCCTCTATTACAACTATATATCTATATATTCGTAAACGCGAATCGCACCGCTGGAGCGTAACTTTTTGAAAATCCCGCGCTTTTAAGCCCATCTCTCTCTCTCTCTCTCTCTATATATATATATATACTAGACGTACAGGTATAGATATAACATACATACCCGAGGTTTTTACAACCCAACGGGAAAAATACTTTGGAATCTCGGCGCAGCTTCGCTTTAACGACCGCAGAATCTAAAGTGGCCATGCATATCGATAAGCGAGAGATTTCTCGAATAGGAAAGATGAGAAAATCGACGGGAAGAAGCGAGAGCGGAGAAATTTCACGAATTTAGCGCTTAATTATTTTATTATCAGCGAGACGAGAGCTTATCGGGACGACAATCGTCGCATCGGCTCGCGGGAGATCCCAGATTCGAGTCTGCCCACGAAAAAAGCCGGCTAATGAAGTCCATTTGCGTGGAAAGCGTACGTCTTTCTCTCTGCCCTCGCCCATTCCCCCCCTCTCTCTCTCTCCCTCTCTCCAGATATATACGATAAATTCGAATCGACTCTATATACCACTGCGCTAGACGGAATAAATTTTCCTAGTCGGAGAAAAAGAGTCCGCAGTCGAGCGTAATGTATAGCAACGGGAGTGCGATTTTCCTTTGTTGAATTTATGGATATACCTCTCGCGTGTGTCTCTATTACATATGCACACAGCTCGTCCGTTTATAACGTTATAAATAATTTGTCTTAATTGAAGAACCGTATTCCGCTTTACGGCTTTTCCAAGACGTTTCCCCGATTATATACCGACTCTTTTTTTCGACAAAAAGCGCGCACACGTGGCGCGACGAGTCCCGAGAGATAACGGATTTTTTTCTCATAACACAAAAATCCTCTGTCTGCAGCGCGCGTTTGTTGTCACACGAGTATACTCGCGACGAGGAAAACGCAATAATTGCTTGCTGCTGATGTATAAAACAAAGGCGTATACGCACCTATATATCAAGTAATCGGACACACGATCTGAATTTTTTTCTTCAAAGATTTCCATACACGCGTTTTTGCTCTTCCCGCCCCGGCTTCCGCACGTACACGATCGCCCAGCCCATAATATGTGGCGCACAATACATGTGCAGAAACTAACCCGTCAATCTCCCATTTTTCTGTTACAGATAAACCTGCGCCTCATCCTCGTCAGCGGTAAGACAAAAGAGTTCCTATTCAGTCCGAGCGACTCCGCGGGGGACATCGCCCATCATGTCTTCGAAAACTGGCCGGAAGGTGAGCCTTGCGTTCTTTCCTTCTTTTTTTTTTATTGTTGTCCATTTCCTCCGCGCGAGTCACACGTCTGTACGCGGTTATTATACTCTTTGTTCGCTCGCGCGACCTGCACTCGATATTACGTCGCGCGCGAGTGTCCATTATTCAGTATCGCGGCGCGCTGTACACGTAATTCCGCGGATTTTGTTTTTTTTTTTTTGTTGCCGCCGCGAGCACCTGGCGATCAGCTGTTCCCGATGCGCCGGAGAGGTGACGACGCAACGCCGGAAGGCTATTGCGATGATTTTTCCGTTTTTCTCTTTTTTCACTTTTTTGTGTAATGTACGCTATCCGCGTAGCGGCGCGGGTTTTGTTTCGAGATTCAGATCGTAAATATCGTTTTGAAACACATAACGCGCAGCACGACGACGCTGTTGTAACAGGCCTCGTCCTTTTTACATTGTTACGGCGAGGAGTAAAGTGTCATTTTTTTTATAATATCCTGTTATTATGATACGACTGCTTATTTGAGAGTGATACACTTGCCCGTCGGGATTGAGCGCAGTGGTTGGCAGTGAAAAAAATGTTAGAAATGTTGAAAATGAACTTACATTCATTTGCATTGATTACGTAGAGTTTTCATTGCTTATGCAGAATTTACATTGATTACGGAGAGTTTATGTTGATTATGCGGAATTTACATAGATTTCATTGATTATTCATTCATTGTCTTGAATTTAAATTTAGTTTCTGCCTATTTCCATTCATTAAATTAGGATTACATAGTTTACATTGATTACATAGAGTTTACATCTATCACATCAAGATTACATCAAGTTTACATCTATCACATCAAGATTACATCAAGTTTACATTTTTTTTATTGTGTTCACGCAAATCGCACTGAATTTACATTGATTAAAAGTTTTTTTTCTAATTTTGACTGATGAAACACATGGCTTATGTTACAGCCATTAAATACTGGAAAAAAAATTTTAGACCACAAGTTTTTTGTACATTATATTACACGAATTGAATTATATTATCTGTTACCATTAAGTACTAGGAATAAATGACTTTTTCCAGTTTATGCTTCTGTACAGTCAAATGCCATGAATAGCAGACATTTGGCTAGTACTTTCTTTTCTCTTTTTTATGGTCTTATAAAACTGTTCTTAGTAGTATGAAAGTTTAGAGATGTCTTAACTTTCCTTTAAAATCATTTTTATAAACCTGAATTATATTTTACTATAGCATTGCATATATTGTATTCAACATCTCTGTCAATATTGTAGTTTTTGATGTGTTACACTAATCTAAATTTTCTTCAAAATAGTGATGATGATATTTTTTTAACACTTAATATATTTAACATTTTTGACACCCTCACTATAATATTTTAAATATAAATCGATATAACTATGAAAAAATTCGCATACGTTTAAAATATGGATACCGCTATATATAATCATTATTAAAAAAAAAAAGAATTCCAAAACTCTTTAATATGTTTTAAGATAAAAGTTCATTACATATTCAATGACTTCACTCTGAATAACGAGATTCTTCAAATTTACGATGATTAAATCGATTCGATAAATATTCTCGAGTGCAGTTGATCACTTTTTTAATTTTTAATAGATTGAGTCTTAACGAGACAAAATACTTTTGTAATGTAAAGTGCACGTCTGCATTAAAAAAGCAGAAACGTATATGAAAATACTGCTATTCGATTCTTAAATTTACCTATGAATTTTAATACAATCAAATATTAATCTTTGAGGACAAAATGATAATATTAGTTGATATGAGTTTATATTTCTTAAAGATATTGTATTAATCTTTGAAATGAGTGAATAAGTATTGAATAAGTTTTTAGTGAACATTTTAAATATTTTTATCAGGTCTATTTTCAAATATTTTCATGCTAAAGAAATATTTCTACGAGTACACTAAGGGAAATAATATATTTTTAAAGGAAAGGGAATATCTTTTTGTAAAAACGCATCTTACATTTGAAAGGAAAATTATTTTAAACGGAAAAGAAGACAAGTGATTCAAGAATAACTTTTTTTAACAAAAAACTTCCTTTTCATTCCTATGCAAAGTCCTTTGAAGAGGTCATTTTCTTTTTCTACTACAAAGACTATTTTTTTAAGAGGATGAATTTAATTTCAAATGGTTCGCTTTAGAATAAGTTGAAATTAAATGTCTGAAAACCTTTATCCTCGTGTCCAAAAAGCGATGCAAATATATCATTCGAAACGAAACAGTTTCAAGCGAATTTGTGTAACCATTGTAATATTGATATAAATTTTTAGCAATAATGAAGACTTTCTATTCCTTCCCTTTTTCAAAACAAGAGTTTTACTTCTTACACGCATCGATCTTAACAATTTTATTTAAAATTTAAAATCTATTCAAATTAACGCAGTTAAAAATGTTTATTCGAAAAAATCTTAAAAAATCCATCAACATCGAGCATATTTCCATGCTATCAGAGCATGAAAATATTTTACTCGGTACAATCTCTGTACAAAAGCATTGCACATAAAATTCATCGCACAACGCAACGAGCATAAACATATAAATTGTCGCGCTCATTAACTAATTGTGCATTGCGCTATTGCAGATTGGACGGAAGAGGCGGTGGCCAAGGCGGAAATCCTACGGCTGATATACCAAGGCCGTTTTCTGCACAGCAACGTGACGCTCGGCGCTCTGGGCCTGCCTTTCGGCAAGACAACGGTGATGCACCTAGTGCCCCGGGAAAACCTTCCCGAGCCTAATTCTCAAGGTGGGTATTTCTTTGCACCTGGTCGTGTCTCTGAAAAGCTAAATGCTAACGCAATGGGAGACGAAAATGAAGGGTGCCGTAAAAAATTACTACTGTTAAAAATTTTAATTTCGAACCATAATTTTTTCATGACAATATCTATCATTTTACAAAATCGGAATGTTAATATTTAAATACCTCTGCAAAAACGGCGCTTTAATTTTATGATTTTGAAATATTATTAGATGTCATTCCACGTATGAGAGCTAGAGTTAAATATTAATAATTCAATCTTACGTAAAATAGTCGATAATTGTGTAATCAAGGTGTCTTTAGTATCTCGTAATTTTTCTTTTTATTATCTGTTATAAGTGAATTAGCTCCTTTTTTCATATACAATTTTGTGGCAGGAAATTAAAATTTTTAATTGACTTTCACTCCACTTTACGCTTGAACTTTTAAAATAATGCAACTGGAACAGTTAGTGAAATTGCTTTTGTTTATAAGTCGTATTTGTAAATGTGAGCCTCGACATCGATCTACAAATTCGTTGAAAACGTTATAATTCAATTAAAAATAAAAATACAATTTTAGAAAATAAGTATGTACAGAATTTAATAACGACTTCTGATAATTTGAATTTCCATTAATCATATTGAATGATTCTAAAAAAGATTTAAGACAGTGCTAACGTAAATATTACAGTCAATTTGTTAAAATTGTTTTGGAAAAAAATCATGCAAGTTTTCTTTTCTATCCCAAAAACCTTTTCTAAGTGCATTACCTTTGAAGTTCAAGAATTGAAAGTTGACAATAGATTATGTAATATTTTAAGGGTACGAAACAAACCTGCTACTTGCAAAATTGAGACATAAAAAAAACGTAAAGAATTGCGACATATCGGTAGAAAGTTAGACAAAATTTCCAGTCAACGGGCACGTTGAAGTGTTTTTAGAAATTTTGAAAGTATTCGGAACAAAATTTATTGCCTTGTTTTCAAAAAAGTTTACTAGGAATTTTACTAAAACATACCGAATTCTCAATCTGATGAAAGTCGCAATTTTTATGCTAAAACCATCAGATTACTTTTATTCACATGTGCACAGCGTATATATACTGGTTCATCGATTTTTCCACTACTCCGTAAAATTCAAGATAAATCGCTGGCTCAAATGGAGCGAGTCTTGATGAAAAATGCTTTATGTATCTGTCATTCCTCTGTGAATGTAAGGATTTCCATTCGAATGGTTGGGACATTTCGAGCTAAGATTGAGTCTTTTCACTTTAGCAAATCCATGAATCAGTCTACGACAGTGTGGTTTTCACTAAAAATTATAATGCTATGTATTACACTCCGTTTGCACAGCATTTTTTTCACGTTTTACTTTTAGACCAGGTCATTAGGAATGTAGAGTAATTGTTTAATACGTGTGTTCTTCAATTTGATAGAAAGAAAAAAATTTATGAAAATTCTAATTTCCCGCTAAATTCAGAGTATTGTAGACTAAGAGCTCAACAGAGTTCCTTATAATAATACGAGAAATAAATGAAATTACGTAAAGCCAAGCTGTATAACTTGAACCTAACGCTCAAATGTCTTACAGAATGGTACATTAGAATCATACCATTTCGAGCTATTATTCAAATATCGTTCAGGCAGGATATTCAAATGTTAATACTTCAGCCTTCGCCAAATAGCACAGATATATAATTACGTAACGAAGACAAAGCCGCGAAACGAGTTTTTTTTTCTTTTCCTTCCTCGATCGTATCGTGGCGCGAAATTTGAATTTTCGCAATCGCGAAAGCACCCAGAAAATCCTGCTCGCTCTCCTCACTCGTCCCGCAGATCCTTCTCCAGACTTCCTTCCTCTCTTTTCCAGGCATCCTCCCCAACGGCGACTACATGCACGTCATGCCCGAAGTCGATTGACGACCCTCCGACGAAGAGACGCGCCAAATTCGACGAGTGCAGTCATATACGAAGCGAACTTAAATTCAAGTATACACACAGCAGCCACCAGAGACGACCGGATTATGTAACTTGCGCAATAAATACCTCGTCTGCAGCATAGAGTCGCAAACATTGTCTCTCTTTCTCTCTCGTCTCATCGTCCGCGCGCCATTCGACACCGAAGCTATATTCCGCAGCACACATACATTGTACAATATTCCTCGCCTGCACCTCTCTCTGTCTCTCCCGCGAGCATTTCCATTATACCAACTCCTAAGCGCAATTAAGTCGCGCAAGCCGTAATGAGTATATTTAACCGTCGCTGCGTGTATGAGTGTATACGTCTCCTATAGAGTCCCAAGGTGATTGCTCAATTAACCACGCGACTATGGCTCCGCACGTGACTCCCCCGAAATGAAAAAAGAAAATCCTAAACCCTGGTGTGCGCGCGTCTGTATGTGTATAATGTATATACTGTATAGTATTGCTAAGGTAGTAGAGGAAAAAGAAAAGTCTAACGGCGCGGCAACCGCCTCTTTCTCCTTCAATTTTCCAGATCAGAGGCAAAAGAGCAAAGGCGGTGGCAGCAGTTGCTGCTCGGCGTCCTGCTGCATCCTGTAAAGCGGATCATCGTCGCCGAGAGGAGAAGATGAGAAAATGAAATAAATGATTCCCCCACCGGCGCCTCGTCAGCACCACCACTACGACGACGACGACGACTACCACCACCACCACCACCACCACCACCACCACCACCGCCACCACCACCACCAGCGTGACGACGATGACGACGACGAAGAAGAATATTTATGCACAGTCGAGACGAATCTGCGAAACTATTCCCCCCGCCCCACCCACTCCCCCCCCCCCCTGTATAACTCTCTTACTCTCTTTTGTTGTCGCATCGTGTGTGCGTGTGTGCGTGTGTGCGTGTGTGGGTATATCGTGAATATACTGCGCGCCTCCACTCGCGAGGAGGAGAGAACCTGCGGAGCAGCGGACGAACGAGCGCAGCTCTCCTCGATGTACTTATGCGCTTAGGAAGATACACTGTAAAATCTCTGCTTACGGGCTGCTCTGTTCCGACAGCCTCTGAGCGTCGACGTTGTATTGTGTGCACGATGATGTTGATTGCGATATACGACGATGACCGACAACTCCGACGAAGACGACGACGGCGACGATGCTGCTGCTGCTGATGATGGATTAACATACTCGCTATAGGTTCTTGTTTGTTATACACGTATCTCCATGTGCATATCCTACCCCCTGCATCCTTCCACCCCCTCCCCTGAGACTCCAATTCTCCTCCTCCCGAGATATCTAAGTTTAACGATTGTAGCGTGTACATAATGAAAGACAAAAATAAAAAGTATATATTGATAAGCGCGGAGGAGATGATGAAACTTACACACGGTATATGACATTTCTCTGTATACTCTCTCTCTCTCTCTCTCTCTTTCCCTTTCTCGCTTTTACTCAGTCAGCGTTGTAAACGACAGGTAAAGGAAAAAAAATGTGAAAAACGAGCTGCTGCGTTCTGTGTACTGCACGTGCGGCCGGTCTCTGCGCTCTCATCGCTCTCTTTTCTGCCTCCGAATCGCGCGCATTGTTTGCGTATATCGTTTCTCGATGTGACGGAGGCAGCAGCGGCGTCATCCCCCTTTTGTATAAATTCGCGTTGTTTTTACACTCTGTTCTCTCGAATGTGCTTTCTTTGGACGCGCCGTTAGAGCGCCGCCGGCGGATTGATTCCGCTTTATATCCGGCTTCGGCGTCTGTCCACCTTTGTCTCTCTCACACACACAAACACACACACACACACACACTCACGCTCGGTTCTTTTATGTACAACCGCTGCGCCGTTGCAATGAAATTGGGCGCTTTCTCCTTCTCTCTCTCTTTCTCTCGCTGTCTGGCTCCTTGGCCCTTCGCACGCAAATGTTTTTGCAGCACTCGGCGACTAATCGGGTGCGTTTATGCTGCTCGATCGAATGGCCAGGGCGCGCGCGCGCGCGCACGTCCCACGTGGAAAGGGAGAGAAAGGGAGAATCATCGTCGCGTTGAAATTTTGATACCACTAACGATCGCGAGCCAAAACGTCAGCTTCGGCCCGGCACGTCGACGAGGCAGTGTGTGCATTACGTGTGTGTTGTATACCGAGTATCGAGCGCGCGCCACTCGCCCGCGCGCCAGGTCGAATCGTTTTCCGTAATGCGGAATGGCCTACATTCAGCGTGTCAAATATATACAAGGCGATAGGGTAGGCGTAAGAGGAATATGAAAAAAACCAAGCGTTTTAAATTGAAAGCGTGAACAAAAACGGCGCGGCGTCTCCGCGCTTTACCTATATTGTGTGCTAGCGACGATAAATAGATATGTGTGTGTATGTCCGCGTGTACACGGCATTAAAAGCGTAAATTAATTTTACCTACTTAAGCGATGCGACTCGACGACGATGAGGAGGTGTCAAAGGACGTATAACTGCTGAGGACGGAGAATCATGTTATGTAGTGAAATTTTATTGACTAAATAATCCCGCGAGTATGTTACACCGTGGCGATCGAGGAGAAAAGCCCCGGCAAAGCCCACGTGCAGAGCGCTGGCAGTCGACCACCGATGTTGCGAAAGAGAAATATTAAGGATAGAATCATGGTAAAACAGGACTGCTGCTCCTCCTTCTTCTCTCCTCTTTATAGACCCTGGTAAAAATGCCCCGTTTGTGAACATTCGACAAAGAAAATGATATGCGAGCGCGCTCTCCGCGACGCGAGTATAAAGGCTGCACGCGCCATTGTTTATTCCCTCCTATTCGTCAGCCCCCCACTCGCGGGCTGATTGAGAAAAAAATGAAAAGATTTAAGAAAATTTTAAAAAATCACTTCTTTATCTCTGTCGCTCTCATCGAGACATTTTTCACCAGGGCTGCTTTTTATCATAGTGAAATAAAAGAAATTACCGTGAAGACGGCGAAGAGGAAGATATCATCGTTATTAAGTTTAACAAAAGATCGATTAAAAAAATAATTAATTAAAAAAAATGAAGATAATGAAATAAATAAGGCGAAAGGCTCGAACTGCCTTTTTGAAACTCGACACCTATACACCATACATTATTATATATATAAATATATATATATTTTATTGCTAGTGGATATCACATAAGTACGGCAATGTAATATTCATCTGTACATAGGACAATTAATATGAATTCAACTGACTAGTAAATGTTTTAGAGAAAGAGGTCGGCAAACAGAAAAAAAATTTACCGATGACGGGAAGGGTTGTCATGAAAATAACAATGAACTGGGTGTGTTTGTTATTATTTTCACATATAATTGTTATGCGATTGTGAAACCAGATTAAAAAAAAAGTAATAAAATAAAAAAGATGATGAAGATGACGAAGATTATGATGAAAAAAATAAGCAAATTTTAAAAAAAAATGAGCGAAGGATAACGACACTCGTCTCGTCGCGGACGGATACGGGAATGCAACAAAAAAGGCGAAAAATAAAACAGAAAACTAATAAGCGATAAAAAAGCTAATTGTATTTACTACTGTGGCTCGGCGCAAAATTTAACGGGTTTCCACGTTTTAATCTTGTATAATCTCTCGTTGTTGATTCGCTTTTACTCCTCGCTATTGTACTACCTCCTCATAAGCGCCAACCCCTTTTGTCTCCCTCCCGACGAGTCCCCCCTTCCCTCCGAACATTTTCTGTACACACCTCTCTGTCGAAACGACTCTACCTTTTCCGAATCTTGGATGAATTCGCGCGAACCGCCCAATATTGTCCGTATGTATAATTGATCTTCTTTCGACTAATCAAAGTGTGAAGCACGACGACGATGTGTGACGGGACAACTCGCGTCAGCTCGTGTCCACTGCCGACGAGATGCTGAGTCGATTTTTTGCAGATTTATTATACCTATATTAGGCTTACGTTACACACCTCATTTGTAAATATTAGAACGTATTTTTGTCGTCTATGTAAAATCAACGAGGATTTTAACTAATGGCTTAGTTCTTAGCGTAACGAAATAAAGTTGAGAACATAATGGGAAAAAAATTGAAAAAAACAATACACGATATTGCGTAGTTATTTCTGGCTGTACCAAAGCCTTTCCTACCCCCACGTTCCTTTCCACCGTGGCATGCGTATTTGAACAGGCGCCCTCGCGACGGGCTTCTGCATATTTGCACGAGAATTACCAAGTCTGGAGACGTTACTGCTGATCGATGATTTACTTTGCCCTGCGTTTGCGCTTCTCTCTCTCTCTCTCTCTCTCTCTCTCTCTCTCTCTCTCTCTCTCTCTCTCATTATACACACACACTCAGACTATAAATTTCTGTAAAATACTTTTATGTAATTGCGACTGATGATTTTAAACGATCACATTGTTACAAATTGAATGTCAAACAGACGATTAAAGCTCGCGGAGCAGCGTTGCGCAATTGCTATTACTCTTGCGGCTGCGGTTGGAAAACTCGAATAAATCATCCGAGGAGAGTAAAAGAAAAATGACGCTGATTAACATTCTCGCGGTGTTTCTTTTTCTCGGCACAGGGCACGGAGAGCTATAGTTTTCTCATTACGACAATTCTGCGTACGAAGCCGTTCGGAAACCATTTGCAATAGTCGCTCGCTCGTCTATACGACTTTTGACAATTGTATATCCGCGAAAATTGCTCAACAATGAGAAATTGTGAGAGAAGAATTGCCCGAGCTGCACACTGTGTCGTAAAAAGATTTTTTTACGCCGGCCATTATATCGGTCTTCGGCTACTGAGTCAATAATTTTAAAAGAGCTGATTGTAATCAGGCGAACAATTAACGATACAATGCGTATAGCTATAAGTACACGCGGACTCCGCGGAAATTCTTAACGCGAGCGGCGGTGACTATCGGCAAGTCACGTTGCGCTCTGTAAAATTAGACGTTTCTGATATAGACATTCATATTGAAGGAGTAATGTAGAGCTGAAATTTTTATAGTCACGGTTTCCTCGCTACCTAAATATGTCTCTGTCTACTTGAACAATTTTATAGCACTGCTCGTACAATACAAGTTGAGGAGCGCGAGAAGTGCACCTTGAACTTTTTCTAAGACTTCATTGCTTCTGCGAAAATGAGTTATTTAATTTGACTTTAAAGTTGGCCAAACTAAAATTATTGAAATTATTAAAAATTTTTAATTACTTTAACAAATCATTGGTTATTAATTTTTTATGAATGTTTGATCACGGGTTTACAAATCGTTGTATATAGATATGAATTTTTTTTACGTATAAGAAATTTAAGGCCGACTACAATAAGCAATACTTTTAGAAATACCAAATATTTTTAATCCTGCGTTATAGGTAGTGTTTACAATGGACAATGGATGGAAGGAAATAATAAAAAACCTCATTGGATGTTTTCATGGTCAGTCTGATCAACAAAATGAGAAAATTCAAAAGTCTTATTTTAGTTACTAGAATAAGATAAATGAACAATAAAAAACAATTTCACAAGTAAAGAGTTATAGAAATTTTTAAAGAATGAAAGTGTTCAATTATTTCAACAAATTTTAGGAACACTTATTATCCTTAATAAATTATCTGAGTTAGAATTCTCTAGGAAATATTTATTGTACTAGTCTTTGCCACGAATATCGTGCAAAAAAGTTTCTGACTTTTATATGCGCCGGCAAAAGTATTTGATTTTATTTTGGTTCCTATTCCTATTGTAAAACGTTTGACGAAATCATTACCAAACCTTTATTTTCGTTATTTGTTTTTCTTTTTTTTTCGAATATCGAGCAAATAAACTAGATTTTTATATTTATTTTGACATTTTCGAAGTTCGACAAATCTTCATTTCAAAAGAAAGACAGTAATTTAACTCGCAAAAAGAGTTGTATTAATATAGTAAAAGATTATTATACAAGAGAAGCGTTTGTGCAAAAAATGCATATAAAAATCTGTTATAGATTTTTCGTTAGATGACTTTAGTAAAAAGAAAAATAAAAAAGTTTTATAGCTTTTCCAGACTGTATAACGCCAAAATAAATAATGAAAAGGTGGCAAAGTGTCGACAGCACATTTTTTACTAGACGCGTTGAAAATTCTTTTTTAACGATGGATCTTTTTCGTCAATTCAAAAACAATTCTTGTATAAAAGTGTTGAGTTATTCCGTTACAACTTTGATGAAAACAAATAGCGTATACTGCATAAAAAAAACTTTTAAAAGTACCATGCTGAAAAAATGGTGAATACCGCAGGTGAAAAAATTTTAGTTGAATGCTTCGCGCGCACCTGCATTTTTTTTGTACGTAGAAACGAAGGTATTTCGTTAGCGCGCGTGAAAAGTTTATAACTGCTATTATCATATCGCGTTCCATTTAACCGAAAATCCCTTTACTTCTGCCCGCCGTAAAAGAAAATTTCCAACACAGCTGAAAGCGGCAAAATGCCCTCGTCGCGTTCAATCCTCTTCTCTTTGGAGAACCAGTTTTCAAATCTGCGCTTGGCTCCCGTCGGCAAGTAGATCAGTCCCAAAACGCGCGTAAAGAAGAAAGACCAGAAAATCAGGCAATCATTCAGATACGCGCACCATAGAGCAAAGCGCGAAGAAAAAAAGAGAAGGGAACACAGGTGTTTGCGAGGCACGGCGCAAGGTCCACTCGCTCGACTCTAACCTCGACTCTAACTCTATCTTTCGGGTCAGCTATATATATATACTTAAGTAATACTTATATTACTTATACACGCATATGATTTAAGTAAAGCGCCATAACAGATAAAATCGTCGAACGAATCTAAATAGTTGAGCTACGCCTAATATAGCCCATAGAGTGGGAGAAGGCACATATAGGCGAACCCGAAAATCAAAGAGTCTAATCGTCGAGAGCCGGTTGTACTTACTGCATAGTACAGTGTGAACCTCGTGGTCGAGCGGGCAGCAGTAGCCTCATCGCCTAAATAGTATAATAAAGCTACTGCACAATTTATACACGGAGAGTCGGATAGCATTGTAACGCAATAGTACAGAGAGAAAATGCCGAACTACAAGCTGACTTATTTGAACATAACCGGCATCGGCGAGCCGATCAGATTCTTGCTGAGCTACGGCGGAGTCGATTTCGAGGATAACCGCATCGAATATGCCGACTGGCCTCAGCACAAGCCCAGTAAGATTCCTTTTCTTTTCACAACACACCGCACATACGCACGCAATTCTGCACAGTACAATACGTGCGCATCTATTGTCTATGGCGTCGCACTGCCGCGCCGCGCGATATAATTGCAGCCGGCGACCCGGTGTTCGCGCCAATTACAGTTTCAACTGTGCAAAGCCTCTTCTAATTACGCTCGTACGTACGTATACAAGTATGCCTGGAGACGAGTATAATAACGCACAATCGATGGGATGTTTCATGTATACTCATACTTATCTCGTCGGCGTCGAGGGGCGACGCGACGTCTTCAAAAGCGACACAAACAATCTTATCGATACGTAAAGGAGCCCACTCCAGATTATTATCGCATTACATGTACGTCCGCGTGTATAATTTCAACTGTGCAAAGCCGCCTCTTAATATAATAATCGAGCAGCGGAATCGGGAGCGTTTTTAAAAATTTAATATCTCCCGCGCGCGGCGCCGAGCTGTATAATACTATAATCAATATACGGTATCGCGTGCGCCTATCGCAGACTATTATTGTTGTTATTACGTGTATGTATACACGTAGTATATGTATTTTCATGACTTTTGTACTGAAGACAAAAGTCGTCACGGACGTATACACCTTAATCTTCGCTATGTCTCTCCCGCGAGCTTGCGGAATTTCGTTTAGTACATACAAACAAGTACAAGCTATATACTTATTATACGCGTATCGTGTGATTTCAAAACAATTCTCCCTTTTAATATTAGCAGCCTCTATAGGTATGGGTGATTTGCAGAAAAATGGCATATTTCACCCGAAGTTCAAATCGAAGAAGTAAAAAGTTTCGTTTATAAACGAAACATTTTGTTGAAACTTGTTTGTCCCCTATAGGAGACAACTGTAGTGATAATGGTTTTTTATCATTTAAGGTATAAAAAAACACAGTTTATTCAGAAACAGCTACAACTATTATTAAAATGTTTTCCATAAGATTAACACAGGGAAATTTCTGGATTGGCTTTGGAAGTGACAGCTTCAGTTGTGACATTTTCACACTAATAGTTATATGGTGTGAAAAGCCATTACAACATAATAAAATATCCTATTAGGTACTTTTTTAGTTTTATATTTACAACATTTTGACTATGTTTAAGCAACAAAGACCTGTACTTACCACTGCAATAACAAGGGCTTCAGAAGTGACGTTTTTTTTACCACATCACATCCATGCAAAGAAAAATTCGAATTCGGGCTACAAAGTTTTAAAAATCTCCTGTAGTGTCTTCTTCTCTTGTATGGCCGTGGGTTGCTGTCCGAGAAATAACTATGTTGTAGCTGTTCGTCCATATATTTTTTCAAATTCTAATGAAGGTTTTGAAGATTTTTTAATTTGAGATCCTGTTGTTATGTTGACATCTAACTCGTATATGGCGCTGCTTCATATGAGTGATCAAAGGGAATTGGGTGAAGGCATTTTTGAATTTTTATCTGAACTGTGGTTTTCATATTTTTGTAGGACTTGATAATAGGAAAGTTGTTTTCTATCCTTAGCCTGTCATTATTTTATATAGAGTTGCAGAGAAGTTCTATTCTATCAAGTAAAGGTGTGTTATGGTCGGCTATTAATTTTAGCATAAAGCTATCTGCGAGGTATTCAATTCTATCTTAGAAATAGTCTATTTTTTATTTAGTATGGATGAGATTAATTGGTGTAGATCTTCTGAATTTTTTGTATTTTATCCCTCAGGATTTGACTTTTAATACTTGTTAAGAACATTCCATATTCTAAAGAACCTCTAATTAATGAAATCTACATTTGTTTTAATATTTATGGGTGGCCACCCCGCACCAAGTTCCACGTAAATAGTTTAGAACATTAAGCTGATTTGTGGCTTTAGCTATTACAAATTCCACATGATCATTCCACGATAATGTGTAGTCCAGTATCATTCCTAAATATTTTACTGTGCTAAATTCTAGTATTGTAATGTATTGTATTGGAGTATTTGTTGTTACTTTCCATGTTGCTATTGAAGAAAATAATAAATTTTATTTTTTCTGGTGAGATCTGTAATTTAAAATTTTCAAAATAAGTATTTATTAAGTTCAGAGCATTTTGGAGCTTTGTAATAGCTGTTGGAATGTCTTGGTGAATACAATATATTAAGTTATCGTCAGCATATTGAACTAAAATGATGTTTTGAGGTAGAATCTTTCTGAGTAAGCTTACGTGTAGATTGTATAACATAGGGCTTAATAAACTACCCTGAGGAACACCATTTACTTTGTAGAAGAGTCCTTGGAGGTCGTTTCGAATTTTAAAGAACAATTCTTTTCCTAAAACAAACTTGTAAATAAATGATCTAGTTTTTATAGGAAATTTCAAATCTTTAAGGATTTTATCCAATAGAATAGGGCATACATTATTAAAAACTGCTTACATGATTTGGCTTTTCTGAACCCATTTTGTGAGTCAGGTATAAAATTGTTTCTTTCAACGTAAAAATGTATACAGGTGCTTATCATTTTTTCGTTTAGTTTTAGTATATATGAAGCCAGGGATCTGGGCCTGAATTTGCTATTACTTCCTTTTGGGATAAGTACTACTAGATATTTTTTCCACATATCCGGCTTAGAGCAATTTGTGAAATGATAATTTATTATTCTTATAGTAATAACTCTTTATTAGAGTCCGGAGCATTTTTTATCATAGTATAATCGACTTTATCTAATCCTGGTAATGATTGTTTTTTAACTTCTTGAATTGCTACATTTAGTTCACGCATGGTGAAGGGTTTGTCAAGCTCTTGATAAGCATTATTATCTATTTCTAAGTTATATTGTGAGAAAGTATTCTGGTTTTGATGGTTTTGTGAGGTAAAACTTTTTTCTAATTGCTTTGCATTTTGTATCATTTCGACATCGTTAGGGGCATAATTCGGCTTAGCATTGGTCGTGTTTTTATAACAGTTAATAAGACTTTAGTATTTGGAGTAAGATTGTTTTGGATGTGAGCTCTGAAGTTATTCTTTTTTATCTTCCTTAGTTTTTTCCTAGTAGAGTTTTCTGTCTGTCTTAATATTTGTAGGTTTTCATATGTAGGATTTTTTAGAAAGTTTGTCGATGCATGTCTTCTTTCCTGGACAAAAATTGAGCATTCCTCGTTCCATCATGGAGCTTTTACCGTACAGATATTAAAGCTTTTTCTTATGGACGTTTGAATTGGGGGTATCATTTCCATTGGAGATATATTTTGCATGTCCTCTTGTTGGTCTTGTTGGTTTATGGATTTTCTTGACTTTTTGTTGTTACTTTATTTTTTACTTTGGTTAATAGTGGTGATAGATAAGTTAGTTAGGATGTTATATTGTTCCTCAATGTTCATATTGCTTATGATTTCTTTGTTTGTTTCTATGTAATTTTCAATTTTATATTTTCAAGTTTGTGAGTTGAGAAGAAGGGCAATTTTTCTACATCTAGATAAATGGTGCATATTATTGAAAAGTGGTCACTGTGCATATTGTCATCATGTACATTCCAAGATGTTTTGTGTAAGCGATTTGTAGATATTAAAATTATATCTAAGCGTGAGCTAATTACTGTTGCTAAATTCGTATTTGAAGCGTTAGGAGTTTTAGATGTTTTGATAGTATAAAAGGTGTAGGTACCATCGTTCAGGATATAAAGAGTATGATCAGCTAATACTTCAATTAGATTCTCTCCAGAGTGGCAGATTTTGCTTGAACCCCATGAGTAGTGATGAGCATTGAAATCCCCTCCTATATAGATGTTATTGTATTTCTTTGTACTGTTAAAGAAGTTATTCCACTCACTGGTATAGATGTATGCGTAAAAGGGTTTCGATATAGAGAAACAACTAGAATAGATTCGCTATCATTTTGATTTTGTAATTGAGGAGGAATCGATATAGCAACTGTTCCATTGACTTTTCATTGTAGTATATATTTTTTAAAACTTTAAAAGGTATGTTGTTTTTAATGATAATGGCAACTCCACCACGGGGGCGGGTTTGCCTATCCTTTCTAAGTATACTGTAGTTTGAGAGTCTCAGGTTAAATGTATCATCAAGTCAAGTTTCTTGTATAGAGTTATGATGTCATATTCATTTATTATGTCTCTAATGTTATGAATTTTGTTTCTGATACTATGGCAATTCCATTACAATATCTTTAGTTCTTTATTATCCATAATTAAAGTTATACTTTTGATATATACTGTGATTGATATGTGACTAGAGAGTAGAACTTATATATAAGGTAACATTAGCATTATTTGTTATTTATTTACTGGTTAACGTTTTTCAGTAGGTTATCGTAAAAATAAGGATCATTGTTTAAATATTTTACTATATCATTGTTAGTAAGTTGGATTGTTTTATCTATAATAGAGCCTGTTCCATTGTCATTAAGTGTCATACAAGGGGAGGTACTAGGTGTGAAGTAGTTGTTTCAGGTTGCTGTTTTATCTGCAAGCTCTTGTAATTATTTTGAATTTTGTTAGGTGAGAAGTTTAGGCCGTAATTGCCATTTGAAGAGAGGAGCAGATTTTTAAGTTTTTGAATGAAATTAGTCGTGTGTTTGGAATTTTGAGAAATTTTAGGTGAAGTATTTGAAGATAATCTATTGTTAATATAGCGATTATTTGTAGAATTACTGGTGACTTCTGAAACCAGTTTTCTTCTCGGAGTATTGTGAGTTTGCATTAGATCGCATTGTTCATCCGGAGTGTTCTCTGTGTTTAAAATAGGGAATTCCGAAAATCTTATTCTCTTTTTGCTTAAAGCGAGTTCATTGAAGTTATGTTTGGATTATTGAACGGTGATATTTCTTTTCGTAGCCATGGTTAGTATGTCTTGTTCTCGTTGTCAGTTGGAAGATGTGGTTAATTAAAAAAATTGTTCATTTGGTTTAGTGCAATTTGTAGAATCATGATTAATGTCACCATAATTAATACATCTTGGTTTTGATCTGCAAAAGGATTTGAGATGTCAATATCTGTAGCAGTTTGTGCACAGTTTGACTGACGGGATGTATAGCTCAACTAGATATTTTACTCTATATAAGTATATAAGCAAATTGAGGAACAACTTGACCCTTGTACGTAACCATGACTGTTGTTGTTGGCTCTGGGATTATTTCTGTATTTATTTTGGTGTATCTCTGAAATCTTTTGATGTTCTGTATATCTAATTTGGTGACTGCAGGAGATACGAGTTCAATATTCTTTTGAATTATTCATCTGTTATGTCGACAGGAATACCTTTCAGAACACACCTCCTATATATATAGCTGTTGGGAATAAACGGAGAATAATTTTTATTTCTTAACTCTTCCATAGTCAAATTCTTGTTTGCAACTGTTCTGTTATGTGTAATAACCGTTATTCTATTTCTACCGGACCTTTTGATTTTATCTACAGATTTATCAGGTACATTAGGAACAATAATTTTAGCAATGCGAATTGGTTCAAGATCTATTTGTTTAGATTTGTTGCCAGTTTCGTTATCGTTATTAGTTGTTGTTGACTCTACAGGTGTAATGATGATCTTATAGGGTGGCGGAATTTCTTGAGTATAAGTGGTAATTATAGGTAGATCGTTCTGATATTGATCTTGATTGCTTTAGACCTCTGCTTCTAATAACTAATATATCAGATCAGACTGACATACTGGCTGAAAGTAGACGGGAAATTTAAAATGCGAAAATTAAATTTTAAATATAGTGGGGCTCAGACAAGGGAAAAAATCTCATATGTAAAAGATATATCTCAAGAAAATTGTAAATTATATCCTCCTTTAACAAATTGCTATATTTTTCGAAAGCCCAGTTGCATATCTAAAGCCCTGCTAAATGTTACGGAAATGACATTTTGGCTACATTTACTGCAATCATCAATGCACAATTAATAAAGTGATTTAAGTTCATAATCTCACTTTTTAAGTAAATTTAGTAGAAGATTTTGGCGTGATTCCGAATTCGATAAAGATTAAATACAGCAGTGTAGGGGGTGGCGACATGCCATATGCCACTTTTCTGCAAATCACCCATATAAGTATATCGCTACATTACAGCATGTAACTTATTAAGAACTTTTTAAAAAAGAATGCTTTTTTAATGCTTATGAAAAAGTTTCTTTCTTCTAGCTGAGAAAAAAGGCGTCTATATACGAACGGAAGATATAGTAGAATACCAATTTTTAATTACACATGCTATAAGTATACCTATATTGCGACGGACCATGATAATAGGTATTTCTTTCAGTAAATTCGCTGCAGCGAGTACGTCCTTGATGGAAACGTTATTTAATTTTCATAAGGAGATAATTTAATTTGTTATTTATTTGCAAGAATATATGTAATCTTTGGTATACGTCGAGAACAAAGTTTATTGATTTTGGGAGTGGCTCGTGACAAATATTTGAAAATTAAAAATTTAGTTTTTAGAGGTATTCATATTGCGTTTGCAAATTCGTTTTCAGAAAATTGTATATTTATTATCAGTTTAGCAACTGCACGTGGACAAAATTACTGAATTATCAAAGAAAATTATCGCGTGTTTGTAATTCTATTTAAAAACCAATATTTTTTCGAAGTCAATTGCTTATTCGATTAAATTAATTTCCCGGCCAGATCAATACAGTAATATTTTTTCCTTGTCCGGTACATCAATTAAAAGTGCGATGAGCCAATTATTTGATTGAACATAATAATATTTTTTCTCCGCACACTGTATCTCGACGTAACATATTGGTATATGACTATTATACTACAGATATCTCATTTTGATAGCAGTCCTTTTGCAAGCACAATTTCACAGAAGCAAAACGAGATATTACAAAAGCATCCAACCGAGTCAAGGAAGTTTCTTCCCACAATTATTAGGCAAAAAAATTTGTTTTTCTTTCTACGATGGTCATTACTTGAAATTCTAATCACCAGAAATGCCGATGGAGCAAGTCCCAATTTTAGAGTTCGACGGCAAGACCTTCCATCAGAGTCGCGCGATCGGTCGTTATCTCGCCAAGAAATTCAAGCTTTATGGGCTCGACGAGATTCAGGATATGGAAATCGATCTGAACGTCGACGACATCGAGGAATGGAGACTTTGTAAGTCATGAAGAATACAATGTTTAAATCGGATCGTTGCGTCATCGCATACATTCAAATATTAATTGATGCTGTGTTTAACCGTTCACGGCTAATTATGCACATACAGATTTCTCGAGGTTTTTCCGCGAGACTGACGTGACTTACAAGGCCAAGCTGAAGGCACTCGCTATTGAGAAGACGCCCTGGTACCTCAGCAAGTTCGAGGAGCGAGTCAAGAAACATGGCGGTTACTTCGTCAGTACAGGCAAGGTATGCGCTTGTAAATTGTGAAAATTAATTTTTGCGAGGAGAAAATTCAAATTTCGCGCCAAAATTTTTTTACTGAGCAGTAAAAAATTTTTTCGCAGCTGCAGGCTGCAGGGTATCTATGTCGTAATTTATGTTGCCATATTTCTCATTGCTTTTATGAAACTTTGATACAATAAGTTAGCGCTGTATATTGCAGTCGGCAACAAAGTAGTAATACAATTTCTTGTTAATTAGCATAATAATTTGCGTTTTGCCAAGTGATAAGCTGCAGTATATAAGTATAAGCTTATCAAAAGCAATAAACAGTAGTTGTGATTGATAAGCTAAGCGTTAATGTTGAACTTGTCGTCTATCATAACGTTGACTTTAATTATCAAGTATAAGTATAATGTATAACTCAAAAAAGTAGACACAATTGGTATTAATGTAGAAAATATTTCAAATTAAAAATAAGTTTGAAAATGTTTTTTGGCGCTAAAATTGAATAAAAATAATCAAACTTGTTTAATATAAAATATTAGGTTGATTAAAAATTAAATCGTTCTATTTATTTTATCGGTACGGTCTCTAACTGTAACTGCTTAGTTATTAATGATGAATGACAATATTGACTTTTAATTTTACAGTTATCTTGGGCTGACATATACTTCTCCGCGATAGTCGAGCTGGTCAACAATTTCTCAGAAAAGAACACACTGGAAGGGTTCCCCGCGTTGACGAAGCTCTACGAAACCGTCCGCAGCGAGCCGAAAATCAAGGCTTACCTTGCGAAGAGACCGAAAACCGCGTTCTAATTATTTAAGTACGCTGCATTTGTACCTTTTATACGTACATACTACACACAGAACATCAAATTTTGAAGTCATCAGTGTATTTTCTCTTTAATCACTGATTTTTTAAATGTATTTTAATTTTGTATTGAACGGAGCTTGATGCTTTGTAATCAATCAATTAACAAGTCTATCGTCAATTGCAACTTATTCAACGCCCACGAGAGGAAGTACACAAATAGAGTTAAATGCTTGCGTAAAAAGAAAATTGGTTTTTATCGCTCACGGCTAGATTAGCGCTCGTTCTGATATCGTACACTGTTGCTGTAGACTTTTTAAAAGAGAACGTGGATATTCAAGTTTATTCGCACTTTAATATTACTTTTTTGTTGTTGTAGAAACCCAATAAATACATTTTGTAAATACTTGAAAAATTATTGTGTTTGCAATCAAATACTGTCGCAACAAACATTTCTTAACTATTCATTTATTATTCTTGTATAGATACAAATACGTCATGTGGTTGTAATATGTACAGTATTGCTCCGAGCTGTGCTCAGAAAAACTAAATTAAGAAGAAAAAAAAGGATTACATCGTATCACATTCCTATCGGCTGTTACATTTATTAAAATGCTAAGCACAGTAGCGACATGCAAAATACTTTCTAACTCATGGACACTGTTGCATTATTATTAAAAAAAAATGACGCACAGTTGTGTAATGAGAGTTCAAGAGACTTTTGTAAAGAAAAACACACGTCACAAGAATGTATACTCTTAAGTCATGAAGCTTCTTTCGCAAGACCTTACGAGAGTCTCAAAAAGAAAAAAATTGGTTTAACTACGTCGTATCGGAAGGTGGCGCGAGCGACTGATGCAACTTCGTCACAGCCGTCTGGACGATCTGTTGGAAGACCTCGTCCTCCTTGCAGGACACATCAAGATTCAGCAGGTCAATGTGAGCTTTTTTGGCGTCGACAGTGACGTAGAGTTTCTCTCCCTTGAAAATCTTGGGCACGGAGTCCTCGCCGAACATCTCCTGTAGCATCTCGATGAGGCACTCCTTAAAGTGCATCCTATCCATTTTAGTGGGTGCCGTGAGCATTTTTGGATTACTGTCCATAGTCTCGGCTTGAAGCAGTGCCGTGAGCACCGCATCGGCGTACATGTCGTTGACGGGTGTGGCGACCCACTCCATCGTCACGATCTTACCTTCGATGGTGATGTCGACGTTCTTGAATACCCGCAGCTTCTTGTCGTCGATTATGTCGAGATTACCAGCTATTTGCGTCAGCAGGTGTTTCAAGGTGGGCAGCGATGCCGAGTAGTAGACGCTTTGACGTTGAACGACTTGACTCATGCTCATGTCCGTGTACTTGGACAGGTCGCACGGGTCGAGCATGTGGTAGTTGAAGTTGCGCTTGACGAGAACCCCTGAGAGCTTCTGTCCGGGCTTTGGTGTATCCATAGCTAAAGCTCCCATGACTTTTGCCGTTTTCTCTCCTCTGAAGTACAGCTCGACAGCTACTGTATTTCTTGGATTGTGAATTTCCATGGCAGTGCTAGGGTCGTCTTCGTACTCCCTCTGAAGGGCAGCTTTCAACCTGCTCATCTCGTTCTGCTCGCCGTGGACGAGCACCACGTGGGGTGGTTTCAGAATCCTGATGAACTCGGACGTCTGTTGGTAATCCGTGTGAGCTGAAAACGAGATGTAGTCGACCGACATCTTAAGCGGGAGCTTCTGTCCACTCATAGTCGTGATTTCTTCAGGCTCGGAAAGAATAGTCTTAGCCAGTGTTCCCTCGACGCAGTAACCAGCTATGATGACTCCATTTTTCGAATCTGTACACCACGACTCGAAGAGCTCGCGCGACAATCCGCTCTGCATCATACCCGGGGAAGCCATTACGACACATGGTCCAATGTCGTCGAAATGATCGATCCCCTTGAGATTCGAAATGTGCTTGAAGACAAAGGGATTATTGATGGCTATTTGTCGACGAATTTTGTCGTTCATAGCGTTTACGTAAGTTTGATACACTGCCATACACTTCTTAGCCAGTGACGAGGCATAGTAGATGGGGATTTCGTGGAGTTCTGGATGTTGGCCCCAGTATTCATCGAGAATGAGGAGGAGCTCCTGAGCTCGACCCAAAGCGAAGACGGGAATAAGACAGCGACCACCACGGTTCACTATCTCGTGAACCAGATTTGTGAAACGACCCTCGCGGTCCTCGCGCTTCTCGTGGATGTGCGTACCGTAGGTGGATTCAGTGATTAACACGTCTGGATGAACGTTTGGAATCTCTGCTGCCATCAAATGCCTGTCCTCTTGTCGACTGAAGTCTCCAGTGTAAAGGATCTTTACACCTAGAATAAATTTTTGTTACATGAGTTTGTGTTCCTGAATTCAGTCAAATTAAAGTTACATGAAAATTTTCTTACCCGCTATCTCGATCATGAACATAGCAGCTCCCAACACATGACCGGCATTATACGCCCAGAATTTTATACCATAGACATCCTTCTCTTCATGGAAATTTATAGTTTCTATTTTATCCATACTAGTTTCTAAATCAGCTTCTGTGTAAAGCATTTGCTCTGTGGCAATGTTACTAACTTTTATGTAATCAGACAGTAGCCAACGATAAATAGCCTTAGTGGCATGTGTCATGAAGCATCTACCCTTGAAACTAGTCTTTTGCAAAAACCAAGGCAATGCTCCACAGTGATCCAAGTGGAAATGAGAAATTAGCAGCAGATCAATTTCATCTGCTTCAACTATATCTACGAAAGGTAAAGCATCCAGTCCACTCAAGCCAGGGTGAATACCACAATCGAGCATAATCTTCTTTCCTTTGAATTCTAGCATTATACAAGACCTGCCTACTTCTTGACCAGCACCCAGAGGTCGAATGGAAAGTAGATCACTCTCCTCCGCTGGGATTAGGGTGTCTACTTTACGTTTTACTGCGTTGCTCGACATCTGTGTAAAGAAAATTTATTGAAACCCATAAACTTTGGTTCGACGATAAAAAATCGTCAAGTCTAATAATGTTTGATCATATCGTTCAAGTCCTTTATTTAACGCTAAAAATATTAAAGTTTATCGTTAAAACATAAAAATTCATTAAGAACCGGCTTTGAAAACCTTTCAGAGGTTATGTTTTCAAACGCGACGATTCTGAAATATTCTGATCATTTTATTTTGCAAGTTACTGAAAAATTCATTTGTTCGAATAGTCACATTTACATTTAATTGATTTCGAAACATACATTATCGATAAATTATTAAGATTTTCTAAAAACGAAAATGCCGCATTTTTTCGTTTCATACAATCAAAATAATACTATATTTCATACCTTGGATTTGTTTCACACTCCGGAAAAAATAAAGAAGATAAACATTTACACAAAATGCAAATGTTTAAATTCACTGAACATTAATACTGCTCCAACAACAATTTGATGTTTACCATCTCCTGCATTGCGAACAGTGTAAACTCTGTGTAAACCATACACAAGAAAGAAACAATGTATAACCTATATTTTACATAACGTCTATGCTCATAAGTCATAGCTGGCTCAGGTCAGGCTGTATAAAATGTATTCGGAATTTGAACTCCAAACTCCAACGACAAGCCATGTTGACGTTTGAATTCGAAGCTATTGCGGTACACTTATAAGTTTACATGTCGGTTACATATTAAACACGATAACTTATCATGCGACTCCGATTTTGAAAAATGCGAATTCGCGTTTTCATCGATAACATAAACATTCTGTCGAGTGATCGCGATGTCTCAGACGACGAGAAAAAAACGGCTCCGGACTTCACAAAACGCGAGCAACGTGCCGAGAAAAGGAGACAGCGATATTGTAAATTATTTCAAGGATTGTTTGACTTTTGTTCCTGATGTCGTCGAGTCTAACGAGAATAAGCAGCCGAAAGCTGCGGAGAAAACTAAAGATGATAGCAAGGTGAGGAACAATAGGACACGATGCGGCTCGAGAGCTGCTGGAAGTAAAGCCAAACTCGATATTTTGGATGCGATTGTTCCTTCTAAGAAGTGGAAAGTTGCATTAGGCGAGAATAAGAGCCCAGGGATAAGTCCAAATCACCTGGCGATTAACAGGGATAAGAGCCAGATTATAAGTACGAGCCATCTCTTGACTGGCAAATCTCCAAAGTCCTTTGTGTCTTTCAAGAATAGAAGTAACGTCTTTGATAACATTACACAGAGTTTCAGTAGTTCAAAGATTTTAAGTGCACAAGCACTTAGCGATATTAACAGCCAGAAACGTTTAGAACTGGCTAGTTGGGGATTACCTCCACTGATTCTTGAGGTAAGATTCTTATAAGCTGAAATATTATTTCTCCTGACCTTAACATTTTAATTTTACAATTGTAGAAGTATGAAGCAAGAGGAATCAAAACCATGTTCCCATGGCAAGTGGAATGCTTAGCGAACAAAAAGATTTTGGAGCAAAATAAGAATCTAGTCTACTCTGCGCCTACTTCTGCTGGTAAAACACTGGTCGCTGAGTTTCTTGTATTAAAAACTATTTTGGAGCGCAGAAAGAAGGCAATATTCATTTTGCCTTTTGTCTCTGTTGTCAGAGAGAAAATGTTTTATTTTCAAGTGAGAAATTAATTCAAATATTACTTCAAATTAATGATATTTAAACAAGTATAATTTACAATTTAACCATCAGGATCTGCTTTCTGACAGTGGAGTAAGAGTTGAAGGCTTTATGGGAGGTGTTGCTCCAGCTGGAGGCTTTGCAGCTGTTCATGTTGCCATTGCCACTATAGAAAAAGCTAATTCGATAATAAATCGCTTGATGGAAGAAGGTGAATTAGTGACATTAGGAGCAGTTGTTATTGATGAGTTACATCTTATTGGTGATCCTGGTCGTGGCTATTTGTTAGAGCTGCTCTTAACAAAATTAAGATACATGACATTAAGGTAAATTTAGATGGAATTTTCTATCAACTTTAAACTTTACAAACATATACTAACATTTATAATTTTTTGCAGTTTCGAAGAGATAGATATTCAATTAATTGGCATGTCTGCTACTCTGCCTAATCTTCCATTGATAGCTGACTGGTTAGATGCTGAACTTTATAAAACTGATTTCAGGCCAATACCTCTCAATGAACAGTGCAAGGTATGTATTAGCAAAATCGCAAGTTTTCGAAATATTTGGAGCTCAGAATTATTTTCATTTCTAGTTTGGATTATCTCTCCTTGATGCAAAACAAAATCATATCAGAGACCTTCAATCAGCTCCAGACATTGTAAACGATGCAGACCACATAATTCAGTTGTGTATAGAAACCATAAACGGTGGTCATGGAACCCTTATATTTTGTCCCACAAAAAATTGGTGTGAAAAATTAGCCATCCAACTGGCCACTACGTTTTTTCAATTAGGTCGCGACAATACACCACACGGTCAAATTCTGCGAAAGAACATTCTGCTGGAATCCGTGCAAGAAGTCCTTGTTCAACTCAAAAGTTGTCCTGTAGGACTTGATAGCGTTTTGAAGAAAACAGTTTCCTATGGAGTGGCTTTCCACCATGCTGGTTTGACTATGGATGAACGTGATATCATCGAGGGTGGATTTAGGGTAGGATCGATTAAAGTTCTCATTGCTACGTCAACGCTGAGTAGCGGCGTTAATCTTCCTGCTAGAAGAGTTATCATTCGTTCGCCAATGTCCTTTGGAAAACCCATGGATAAACTGACTTATCAGCAAATGATTGGTCGGGCTGGTCGTATGGGAAAAGATACCGAAGGTTTGTAAAAGCATAATTATTTAGCAAAGCTCTTAGAATTCGTCATGACATGAAATTGTTCTAGGTGAAAGTATTCTTATTTGCAAATCGAATGAACGTCAGGTTGCAATGACTTTGATGACGTCAACTTTGGATCCAATAGTGTCTTGTTTGGAAGGTTCGGGACCACTGATTCGAGCTCTTCTCGAAGCTGTAGCGAGTCAAGTCGTGCGCACTCCGGAGCAGCTTGATTTCTATAGTAAATGCACTTTCGTATATAAATGCGAAGACAGTGAAGTTAAAGAAATGGTCGATGAAGCCGTCAAGTTTTTAATTTCCAATGAATTTTTACTGTTAGTAACCTTCCATTAATTTTTTATAGAATCACTTACATAGATATTATTTAAAAGAATTTTTTCTTTTCATTCAGCTTCAAAGATTCCGAAGAAAAAGAGAAGCGAATAGTAGCAACTTGCTTGGGTAAAGCTTGTCTTTCTGCTTCAATACCTCCACGAGATGGTCTTTATTTGTTTGAAGAATTGCAAAGAGCGAGAAAGTGCTTCGTATTAGACACCGAACTACACGTTATTTACCTGGTGACACCTTTCAACTCAAGTAGTCAGATTAATCAAATTGACTGGATGATTTTTCTCGAGCTGTGGCGAGCACTGTCCGAGAGCGAGCGACGTGTCGCTCAACTTGTGGGTGTTGACGAGAGATTTTTAGTGACTGCCATGCGTGGTATAGTTAAACCTGGAAAACCGGTGAGTTGATTGGTAAAATTAAATTTTAAGACAGATTATGTAATTTGTACTTTTATCACAGTTAAATATTCATCGGAGATTTTTCACGGCGATGGCACTGCACGATTTAGTACGAGAAATTCCACTAAATACTGTATGCAAGAAATATAATTGTTGCAGGGGCTTGTTACAAAGTTTACAGCAATCTTCCGCAACATTCGCTGGTAAAAATAGTCGATTTATTGATTCAATTGGTTTTCTAGCGATATTGTCTAAAACTTTATCATTTTCGTTACTTCTAGGTATGGTAACAAATTTCTGCAAGGAACTTAAGTGGGATTGTATGGAGCTGCTGTTTGCACAATTTCAAGCTCGATTGCATTTCGGTGTTTGCAGGGACCTGTTAGATCTCCTTCGACTTCCTAGTCTGAACGGTCTTCGGGCTCGGAGTTTATTCAAGCATGGAATAACAACTGTAGCAGAACTTGCTGTTGCCAGTGAAATTGAGATTGAAGAAGCTCTGAATAAAGCTCTACCTTTCGAGAGGTAAGAATGAGATGTAATGAGCTTTAAATTTTGCAGGAGCGTTGTTATTTTAAATTTTTTGAATTCGTAGTGAAAAAGATTTCGATGGAGAGAACGAAGCAGAAATCGCAAGAAGAACCAAGATGAGAACTGTATTTATCACTGGTAAAGACGGTATGACTGCACGCGAAGCTGCAGCTACTGTCATCAAAGAAGCTCGAACTTTAGTGAAGGTAAGGACTAAACATTCATAAAATTTACTTTCAAAATCATAACAATGACGTATTTTTTAAAAGAACGAACTCGGCGTCCAAGATGTAAAGTGGGGCATATTAAACAAAAGTTACGACAATTCTGCTCCAAATTCACCAGCTATAAGCATACTAAGCTTGCAGCCATCGAATCACGAGCCAGTTTCAGTATCCGTTAAAGTTCTCGCATCCAACGAAGAGCCACAAAATAAAGCAGTTGCTGAACCAATGGATGTTATCCCAGAAGTAAATGAGGATGTTAATTCTGAAAAGATCATTGAAAATAAGAACGACGATAGCCTTCCAGTATTTGTTGAGAAAACACCCGAAAATTCGAATCGTCTCTCTAAAGACAATGAGAGTCTTTCAACATCCGTTCCAGATGTAATAAACCTAAGCGATAAACCGGAGCTGACAAATTCTAGAACACTCAGGTCCAAACTTTCCGAAAGGACGAGAAAGAGCTACGTGAAGGATGACCTTGTAACGATAAGGTCATTAGATTTTCAAGATTCGCCGAAGAACGAAGAAGCTGTTCAAGAAAAACCTGTGAGTCCAAACTCAGAATCCTTCGTCATAAGCGAACGTGCTTTGGACGAGATAATGCAGGTGGTCCAAAATACTAAAGAAATTGAGAAATTACCTAATAAAAATGCAGATTTATTGCTATCGAAAAATACCGAGAAAGAAAATCACATTTCTATTTGTTCGATGGACTTTCTTGATTCTCCTAATGGCCAAAAGACTCAAAAATCCGCAACTTTGTCTGTGCAATCCTTTAAAGAAAGTAGGCCTGCGATTGATAAGATAATGAACGCAGTGGATAAAAGCAAGTCGTCTGTTGAATTTGTTGCTCCAGCACCTGTAATTGACTCCAAAGCTTTAACACAGAAAAAGCGAGATTCTGGAGGATCAAACTTTTCAAACAGCTTGTTTAGTGATAGTTCCCTCATGGATGGCCAGATTTGTAGTTTACTCGAAAAAAATGTACTCGATTCTGTGTGCATGACGGAATTCGAGAGAAGTAAGTTCACTCAGCAGGATCAAATACCACAAGTCTCTCGTAGAATCACGCGTAGCAATGAGTCAAGGAAAAGCGACGGTTCGAAAACAGTCACAACTAGGAAGTCTTCTATGACAACTCCTGAAACTAATGAAGGTAGAAAATTATCCAAAGAAGCCGTATCTTCAGCATCAACATCTAATAATTCTAAACAATCAATAATGAATTGGACCGAAGACTCTTGGGACCAAACAAAAAATCCACCTATTTCAAATGCAGAACGAGTGGAAGATAAAGTGGTTGAAGCTGATGATAGTCCCTCTCTACTGCAACAGACAACTACGAGAGTGAGAACGACGCGTTTAAAAACATTAGCGAATAGTCAGATAGCCCTGAGCAGAGTCAAACTATCAACTGCAAGGAATGATGCCATTAATTCACCAATAATCGGATCACCGAAGTATCTGACGAGAAGTATTTTCAATAAGGATGAATCTGAAGGTTCACCAATCGCTGGTATTAAAACTTACATCCACAGGCCTTTGCTACCCAGTGTTGCCTCTAGGTAGTTGAAATTTGTAGAAAAATGTTGTACGAAGAAAAGATTGAGTTCTAAATTTTATTTTTTTTTTAGATCTAACAAATCGGATTCGGATGACTCCGTTATTAGTTCTCAAACGGTGAATCGTAACAAAACCCGTACTAGGATTGAGAAGAAGGTATTAGCGACTCAACGACTAGGAACATCAGCGAAGATTAAAGATGTGACTCCGAAAGTTTTGTGCACAACTGCGCCGCCGTTAGTGAAACAAAATTCCGAGTCTCTTTTTGTTGATTCGAGCTCTGACGAGGACGAGATTGCGAGTACGGGTAGTGGATTGATGTTTGATTCAGATGATACGGTAAAGTCCCATACGAGAAAATCGAAGAAGGTATGATGCTCAAATTTCATGTGGTAATTCTTACTCTTAACTCCGCATATTTTTTAAACGCGGGTACTATATTTTTTAGAAAATAGATGACGATTCATCTGTAAAAAGTCTTCATTTTTCTCGAATCGACAGCTGTGCTAGTAACAGTGAAGAAAGAATAAGTTTAAAGATTATTGAACCAGTAAACGTAGCTAATTCAAGGCGAACTTTCCGTCTTTTTCGGGCTGAAATAGAAGGTGCAGCAGCAGATCAGCGTCGAAAAGATCTGGCTGTAGCCTTTGTTACAGAACATTTTAACAAAGAGCCAACTTGTACAATAGGAAATAGAATCGTTGCTGCTGAGGAAAAAAGGAAGAAAGAGAGAAAATCCGATACTTTCGTTTACGAAGATCGGAAGTTATGCGGAATAGTTGTATCTTGGGGTATCAAAGCTGTTTACTATATGCCTTTTGGAATTACTAGGGGTAATTTACAGTACTTATTTATACAACAATTACAGGAATTTAATTTTATACTATCACTTATATATATGACTAAATTTATTGCACTTTGTAGAAACAAAAATAACAATTAAAGAAAGAATAAGCTTTCTCCGAGATTTACTTACGGATCCCACGGTAACCCTGCGCTGCTTTAACGCAAAAGACGTTTACAAAATGTTCTACATTTGCTGTGAAATAGAATCTAGTTGTGCGTTTTTAGATCCAAAGGTCGGCGATTGGATGATGAATTCCGAAATTTGCAATAAAGGCTACACGGCAATGGTACTATTGCTTTTCAAATTTATTTTAACTCGTTCTTCTTTAGATTCGATTCATTAAATTGAAATCATTCGTTTTCAAGGCAGCTCAATATTTTCCAAGGGGTATAGACATAGCCAACGCTTATGAAAACTGTGGAACTAGTGTGCTGACGCGAGATAGTCGAGCAGGCGCCAACGCTCTGCTAGCCTGGTACACTACAGAAGCCGTTGTGAAAGCTATAAGAGACTTTAGTCCGATATCCTTATTAGCGTACAAAGGTGAATAATTTTAAGAGATATATGCTCAAGAACAATAATTTATATATTATAGTATAATTTCTGCATTATTTTTATTTATAGAAGTCGAGATGCCAAACATTCTTATTTTAGCTAATATGGAACTTAGAGGCTTTGGTATTAATATCAAATCTTTGCAAGAATTAGCAGATGTGATAAAAAACGATCTGGGTTGCATTGAGGAAAAAGCTTTTAGTGCTGCTGGTAGAAGATTTAATTTTTATTCGTCAAAAGAAGTATCACAGGTTCTTGGACTGAATAAAAGAGGAAGAGCCTGCACGAATAAGAATGCTCTGAGATCGTGCGAGAATCCAATTTCCAATCTCGTGACACTCTGGAGAAAACTAAGCACTGTGCAGACAAAAGTACGTAATTTGAAAAATAATTTTTTCATTCATAAAATATTGTGGCGAATTTTAAAATTTTGTATTTTATCAATTCAAATTCTTCTAAACTATAACGTGGATATAATACATATGTCATAAATTAAATATTTCATAAAATTATATGCTTAAATAAACACAGATTTTTAAAAATAAGAAATGTGTTTCTAAAACAAATTACTCAAGACCAATAATTTAACTAAATTAACTGTTACAGATAGTATTTCCATTACTGCAATTAGAAAAAAAGAACAATAGGATTCACGGAAATTGCATCACGTATACTGTCACAGGTCGTGTGTCAATGCATGAACCAAATCTACAAACTATTCCTCGAGATTTCAAATCGGATATAAGGTAAACGTCTTTTATTATTGTATTTAATTTAAGTATATTGTTCGTTTATTAAGCTAGTTATTATTGTTTTTCCTTTTTAAGCGGTTGCATTCTCAGTGTACGCATGGCCTTTGTTCCTTCACCAGGCAACGTAATGCTTTCAGCCGATTTTTGTCAGCTGGAGCTTAGAATCTTAGCTCATTTCTCTCAAGACCCTGTCTTATGTAAGCTCTTGCATGGAAAAGGAGACATCTTCAAGAGTGTCGCCGCTCGACTGAACAAAACGACGGAAGAACAAGTATGCCCAGAAAATCATTTTATATTAAATTTTGCACAAAATTCTTTTTAAACAAAATTTAAAATTCGATAAACATAAGGTGGACGACGAAATGCGACAACGAGCTAAACAATTATGCTATGCAATGATCTATGGAATGGGGGTAAAGTCATTAGCCGAGACCCTTTCAGTTAGCGAATCCGAAGCCAAGGATTGTCTCGAGGCATTCATGAGCACTTATAAGGGCATCCGCGTCTGGCTCACTGCTGTCTGCGAGCAAGCTCGAGTAGAAGGTTTTGTGTCAACAATAGCTAATCGTCGACGCGTTTTGCCGGGAATCAATAGTAAAATAGCAGCTGTTAAATGTAAGTATTCCTGAAGAACGTCACGTGGTACATCAATTTTTCATCCCCTTATAATTTATTTTGTTATCAGCGCAAGCGGAGCGACAAGCGATCAACACGAAAGTTCAAGGCTCGGCAGCTGACATCACGAAGAAAGCAATGGTCTTGATAGAATCGAAATTGAAAACGGAATTTTCACATTTGCCGATAACTTTTCCATTGATGATAAACAAACGAAAAATGCGGAGTAGTGATACAGAGTCGAGGCCCAGAGGTGGTTATTTAATACTGCAATTGCACGATGAATTACTTTATGAAGTGAATTCAGATGATTTGCGACAAGTCGCTTGTATCGTAAAGGAATCGATGGAACATGCTTTTAAACTTCGCGTGCCTTTGCCAGTAAAAGTCAGGAGTGGCACGGCTTGGGGCAATATCGAGGAATATCAATTTTAGAATACTATCAATGAAGTCTAATTACAATTAGAATGATTCTTTTTATGAAGCATTAATTATTTGTTATACACTTGCTATTTATAGTTATTATCTTTTCTTTATTGCTATGTTTTTAAGCTGGACTTTTGTTCATTGCATAATTTTTACAATGTTATAATTGAATTTGATCATACGTAAAACAATTGCTTTTATAATTCTTTTTACAAAATTTCGGAATGACTTGAAAATTATTGCAATAAAATCAAGTTGTGAATTTATAATATGATGATATTTGCGCTTGTCATCGGGATATTAACATGCCCTTCGATTTTATTTCGAATTCTAATCACGAATTAACGATGCAATGTAAATAAAATATTATGGATATGTATATATATAATTTTTATTTAACAAGTGATGAATTTTGTACATTTATTCAAGTGGATCAAGTATTGTATTGTTTTATTTTTATAGATAAAATAATTGAAAAAATAAACCAAAATTGGAATTTGTTTTTTTTTTGTAATCATTCAATAAAAAACTTCAGTACTTCATAAATGCATTTTCAGTCAAATACCATAAAATTGAATAATATGAATAATAATTCTATGACTTTTTATTTTTGCACATCAAGTCTTTGAACACTGGTATTTGAGACATGTTTTTATAAATTAGGACAACATAAAGATTAACAAAAGAGTACCAAAAATACATTTGCTCATAATCAAATTTTTGAATTATGTAAGTAATATAACTTGTTAATTACTTAAAATGTATTGGAAAATTGTCTATCAAAAGAAAAGGTTTAATGTCCACGCATAATAATCTTAATTTTGTAAAATTTATAATTTTTATGATTATTTTTAATTTTCAACGCGCACTGTCCTTACAAAGGATATAGTAATAAATTATTTATATTGTATATGTATATCACATATAAAAGTTATGTGTTGATCTCTATTGCACTTGCATTACCGCTAGATTTCTTTTCGTTGATAGTTGTGGCAACGATGTCTTGGTAATATTGACCAAAAACGCTTCTGTTATGAGAAAATAATATTGCAAATTGGGCAGCTATATCTGTAAGTTCTTTTTGCAGTGGTGATAAGCCTGGAGGTATTTGTTGTGGCGCTACCCTCTGTGATACAATAATATTTTGCAAGAATTGTCTTATTCTGGAAGCTATAGAAACATAATATAAGGTTTTATTTGATGCTGTTATTTTTACAAAAATTTCAAAACTTGTACATTTTGGACACTTACTAACAAGCTGGCGAATTTTATGATCTGGTTTTGACAATTCTATTATTTGGCTTTCCGTTAATGATAGAAAATTTTGGAATTCTGGATTTTCACCAATGTTAGAATCCTGTGTTACTTTCTGAAGATCAGCTTTTACTTGCACCAGTATATTTGGCATGACTGTTTCTAGATCCCTAAACACAATTACATATTCAAAATCAATATATAATGTATATGTTTTACAGCTGTTATTAACAAATTGAATAAAAGTATTACTTATTGGAAGCGACAGAATCTAGCAAAACCATAACGTGTTCTTTAATCTCCTGCTTGTGTTGATCAGTCAATGGATTTTGCAGAGGTTTTAGCAATAATAAAATAGATCCAGTAACGGCTAATCGGCTAGTTTTATTGCGCAAATCAAGTAAACGTCCTTGATCTAGCATCAAAGTCTGTAATTGATTTTATATTTATTTATTATTATGATATGCAAAAAAAATGTGATCATTTAAATCAAGGAAAAATAATTACCTCCGCATTTGGACAAAAATCGAATTCTAATAAATCTAAATAAGCTTCGGCCAAGAGTGTATGCGTTATTTGTTTTAACGAATTTGGATCCGTGGATGCATTGTTTATAGTTTCTGGAGTTAAGTGTCTTAATAACCATCGCCTTGTGTATTGAAGTCCATCAGCTTGTATTTTTAAAAATTCAGCGAATTTTGTTTTTTCATATTCTATACTAGATGCTATAATATTCGGTCGAATCATGCTTATTGTAAAATTGGCTAAATCTAATTTCATAAGTTGAAGGACTTCCATTATTCCTTTGAATGTTTCAATAACATCTGTACATCTTTTTAACTCTTCTATTTTTTCGTCTCTCACTGGGGCACAAATTTTAGCCATTAAAGAAATAACATATTGAGCATAATGATGAAAATCCAGCACACCGTTTTCTGCTTGCTGTTTAATCAAGTCTATATCCAAAACTTGATTGATTGTCTCTTTTATCCTTGCATTATGCGGAAGTAGCACTTCATCCAAGGACTGTTGATAATAATAAAAAATATTACTTAAAACTTAGATTAATTCCTTAAAAAGATAGATTAATAATCAGTATCATACATCTTTTATTTCCTTTAGTAATCTCAGTGCTTGAGTATATAAAGGTGGATCTTGCGAAAGTTCATTAGACAGAATATCCCAGAAGGCCTTATGCACAATTTCTTTGACCTTTTTGTGTAAGGTATCCTCCTCTGGCTCTAGTTTGTCTATCTTGAAATTTTTATCCACTGCAATTTCATGTGCCAAAGCCATGTTTTGCATGCCTTTTGCAGCTTTCATGATTTCTTCAAGAGATACAAATTTTGGCGGTGAAGCTGCAACCCATCCATCTAGCATAAAATCACGTACTCTAAAATAAAGAAAAATGTTCCTTTGTTAACATTATGTACTTTAGAGTTTCGACATGTCTTAACATAGACACTGTAAGAGTCTCTCTTAAGCTTAACAAGATTATCTCAATTACCTTCCAAGATTCTCTTGATCATTATTGTCCAACAATGGTGAAGCATCCATAGAAGATCCAGATGCCTCAGTGATCCCATTTTTTTGTTCATCCTCGTGAACGTTTTTCACTTCTTCGCTTCTAGAAAAATTTTTAATATGTAAAACAACAATCTGTTTCGTCACCAAAGAAAAACAATAGAAAGAAACAAAAGTTTGTACTTATACCTGTTAGGCATGTTTAAAGTTTATTTATCAAGCAGTAAAAAGTGTTCAAAGACATTCGCAGTATCACTGATCTGCATCCGGTAAAATCTACAGGTTGACTAATCTGGTTGCTGCTGAAAAGGAGGTCAAACTGCATCTATAAAAAGAACACCCACAGTGTGCTTTAAATACAATGCTGTGCTTCCTTAAACCTGCTTTACCATTTTAGCAGTAAATTTTTGCTTGTTCTTGAGGAAGTCATTGTCTCATCGAGTCACCATTGGTACTTCCTTACTCATGTCTGCAACAAAGAGCGCAAAGACGGCATTGATTTATTTAAACTGAAAAAAATTGAAAAAATTAAAATTTTTTTCGTTTTTGAACTATCGTTACTACGAATTAACCACAAAATTATCGACTGTGTCAAAACGAATCTTATAAAAAATAGGATCACAGCATAAAATAACGGATGACTCAACGCTGGTAAAGAAAAAATATTCGTGATTGCGACGCGAGCGCGTATAAGACAGAAAATACCATCAGCTCCAAAAAAACAGCGATGATTTTTCGCACATCGCACCCGATTCGAATCGGAATCTCTCGAGTAGAATATAAGTACAAGAAGCGTGTCGCAAAATCAAAACAAAGCTCCAGTCGTGCAAAAAGTGAGTATATCAGCTGCGCAATAGTATATAGCTATACTGCCATTGCATCTGTGCGCAATAAGTACAAACCTTTTGTTATGGATTTTCGGAGTCAGAGACGCACAGCTGTTCGCACTTATATGTTCTCGCACGACGATCCTTACTTTTTTCGACAATCACCATTTCAATTTACACATTACAGTGAACGAAACAAAACCACAGCTTGTGTGCCGAGCCACTTGTTTACAGTGTTTTTTTTCTGTTTTCTATTTTTACGCTTTCTCTCTCTCGCGCTCTAACAGCTTTTAGGTGTCCCGTGCTGCTGCGGCGCCAGCTGCATCGTCATTATACTTATAGCATCTATATACATCTGTTTACTACAGAGCCTACACAGAGTACAGACTACAGCTGACGATGCTCTAGGAGGCGATTGGCTGCGAGATGCGAGACGAGACTATATAATTGCAGTCATTGTGTCTCGATCGCGCGGGCACTTCGAAATCCTCGACGGGATTGTGATTTTTGTCCGCTACGACGGCGAGAGCCTCGGTCGACTGGCATGGTACGTGCGACAGGCTACTTTTATTACTGCGCCGAGATCCTCGAGTAGCGCCGTTCTCTTCCTCGTTGCCATTTTCGCAATGTCGCTCGCCTTGAAGCGAGACGAAGGTCCTGGGCCGGCAATTGATGCTCTTGTGTTTCACGGTATTCGGCTTTTGTTTTGCTTTTCGCAATGTCAATAAGTCAATGCTGATTGCTGATAGTCTATAACGCCATAATTCGTAAGTATCTTTGTTTGGTGGCCGCAGCTCTTTATTCGGCAGCATGACTTGGATGCAGCGGGGAATTTCGCTTTTCCGTCAGGCGATCGGCGGTAAGTGCACGATCTTTTGAAAAGTAATCTGCCGCCGAAGCAATGCGAAACGTTCTGTTGGCGGATCGCAGGTCGAGGGGGGCTGAAGAGCTCGATTACTCGGCAAAAGTCAAAGGCGGCGGGTGGCGATGGTTGCCCGGTGGAATGCTGGATGGACGAGATTATGCATCCCGAAGGTTGCTGGGCCGAGGGTTACAAGAAACGAGATGCTGTCGATACTAAGACGTTGGTGGTAGGAGTTGCTCTTTTCGTACCTTCTTTACTTATGGTAAGTAGATGCAGGCTTCCATTTCGTTTTCGAGGACATAGGTATATCTTTAAAGTAACAAACCTATTCTTGCCGAAGTATTGGAGGACGGAGAGCGTCAAGGGATATCCGGAAGTCACTGTCTGGTAACAAATGCAAGCCCAAACAACACAGTTCAAGTCGCAGAACAATCGCAGCGTGTGCATTATTTACTTAAACTTGTTTTTAATTATAAATCCTTAATTGTACAATCGTTACATATACATAATATTTATAATTAAATCAGCCGGCTCATATCAAATCTTTATTTTTTCGCAAAATCACAAAGCCCTCCATAATGGGCGTGAGGGGCACGTACTCCTCGGTGGCGAGCTCGGCTCGTTCGCCGTAAGCTAGTAAAACGGGGGTGGTGTGCGTCTGGAAGCCAGTGATGGTTTTCGGATTGCCAGCTTGGCCGACGACGTCCACGGCCATACCGACGCGCACTGGCACTGCCAGCGGCGCGAGCTCCTCGTCGAACGTCACCAACATACGCGGTTGCATGGCGGCGGCCAATGTGTACAGCAAGTAGTGAGATCTACCGAGAATAACTGTTGGGACAGAAAAAAAGCATGGTTAATGATTGTGATGGATTGGGAGGTACGTAAGCTATAGGGAAGCCTGAGGTGCTCACTGTTTTTGACGTCCAAGAAGCCTATGAGCGCAGCGAGGAGACCGGCGAGGGCGACGGGGCTGAGCAGCTGCCTGTCGCTGTGGTACGGCGAGAGCGTCATCGTACCTTTGCCCAAATGGATCAGACCTTGAGCTATTCTCACCATGAACAAATTGTTAGGGTCCTTAGCGTGGTACTGAGCCAGTTGCCTCAGCATAGCAGCGAGTTTCGAATTGTTGGTACCAGCTCCGACGAGACCCATTGCGAATATTGCATTGTGCGCCACCTCGAGATCGCTGTCGTGCGAGAACTTGGACAGGGTGTCCAGAATGTTTAGCTTGGGATTCGATACCGAGATCAGACCCAGAGCCAGAGGCACTGAGCGTCTGATAACCGGCTCGCAGTAGCGCAGCAAGTGACCGAACGTTCTGTAAGCCATCTCGGCGCCAATCTCCTCACCCATGGCAATTAGGGCAATACCCAGTACTGCGATCGCCTGTCTCGAGCTGAGATCCTTCTCCTTTTCCTCCTTTTTCTCTTCCTTCTTGTCTTTGTCCTTGCTGCTGGACTTCTCTTCCTTCTCGTTGACAGGCTCGTAGTGCTCTGAGCAAATGTGCAGCAAGTGCTGAATTTTCAGAACGTTTCCGGTTCCAGCGTAGGCGCAGACCTCCACGAGTGTCATCGACATGGATTTGAACGGTTCGGGGATGACTTCGAGTGCGGCGATTATAGCTTCCGCGGCTTCTTGCTTACCCAGGAAGCATAGACCAAGACCAAGTGGTAAGAAACGAGCGTAGGTATCCTGCATAAAAAAAATCATTTTTAATTCGAATTCTTCATGAGAAAACAGGTGTAATGTATAAAAGTATACCTTCAGTTCAGCTTCAGTCTTTTCCATTAAAGTGTGCATAATAGCTGTCGTAACGGTGGCATTGCAAGAGCCCACAGCCACCATGCCCAGTGCAAGACCGGTCACACCGATGACTTCCCAGTTAGACTTGGGATCGCTGAGGACAGGTATCAACAAACTCAAAACTGCCTCCCTATTTGAACCAGCGTAAGACAAGCCAAGTCCAACAATAGCCCCAATACGCATTGTGTTGCTGTTGTGCAGCACGTAGTCCGAGAGCAGAGCTAAAGCGGGCTCGCACTCGTTCCTCACACCGCAGTTGACGATGCCACAGGCCAAAAGGGCTCCAGATTTAATGTAGTCCTCGGACGAGTAGAGGTACTTGTCGATGGGTGTGAGGCCACCGTCGACGTCCCACAGAAGAATAAGTCCAAGCGAAGCAGTGGCACTGAGCATACCGTGTTCCTTGTTTTTGTAGAGCCACTTGTTACCTTCCTCAATCAGCAGCTTGTCATGGCCAAACGCAGCGTTGACGAAACCATTGACAAAGCTCGCCGCGAGATTCTGTCGGGCAGAGTCGACTTGGCCACCACCGAACGGCGGTCGTGAATTTTCCAGGTGAGATTTGTAGACGTCCTCGGGTGTTTTGGCTTCCATAATGTCGAGCTCACGAGCTAGGTTGAGGAAATGGTTATTCAAGTGCGAGTTGGTCATGATCTCGACAAGATCGTCGTACCACTCGATTGAGATCGGCAGTTCGAGGAAAATCTGCTGCCGACCGAGCATGAAAGCCAGTTGCTTTTGAACTGATCTGAAATTTTGCACACTTGTAAGAATTCATGAATAGAACGCATTTGCAATTATTAAATATGATACTTACAAATCTGGGCAGTTTGTGAAAATGTCTTCAATTAGAGGTAGATCATTAAGTTGCATAGCCAGCCTCATAGCTTGGGGATACTGATTGAATTTTTTGTACAACTTTAATGCTGCATGCAAAAGCGTGCTGTTCTCTGGATCAGCCACGTAAGGAACGCAATTTGTGAGGTACAAACAGACACGTTGGTAAGCGCTTTCATCAACATACTGCTCTAAGAATCCAAGTCGATCAATTTCCATGAGTAAATCGCAAGCCTCTGTCTCAGCATTGTGAGCCATGTTGTAAGGTACTATTTCATGCACTAAACCAATCAATTTCTTTTGCATCTCTTCAGAGCCTTCAATAGCAAGCTCTTCCCATTCACCTGCCAGCTCTCCAGACAAGTGCCTAACATATTCGTGACCCCATTCACTGATATTGAGTGCAGAACCTAATGCATAATAAATTGATCATCAGTGTTTACATTTCAGAGAATTTCTCTATTTTTCTTATGAGAATCAAAATCTACCTGTAAGCCTGTACTTGAGGCACTCTCTGTTCTCTCCCATAGTCATTGCCAATACAGAAATAACATCGGAACACAGCTCCTTGCACTTTTTGTCCGTAAGCTTGTCGTAAATCTGTTTCATAGTATCGTAATGAGGACGCATGAATTTCAGGGGTTTCGGTACACTAGTCATAGACGTTGTGGAGGTACGGATTTGTGTACGCAGCGAGTCCAAAGCATTATGATACAACTTTGGGTTGGGATCCTGCAACTGTTCTACGTACTGATTCAACTCTTCCTGCAAGAGCTTATCCTCCTCTGACTGAAATGAGATCGCAACTTAGTCGCTTCCTCGCAATATCCGCAATGGATTGAGTTTGGAAAATGACAGAGCAATACAAACAGAGACAAAGTTAGAGTTATAATGAAACTAATTACCATGTCGGACTTGTCCTCCTCCTTTTCATTCTTTTTCTCGGTTGCCGGCTTGGAAGCCTCGATTTTCGTGGCCTCAGGCATTATTTATTCTAATTATTCACTTGAATAAAGAAAGAAACCTACAATGAAACAAAGATTCACCGTCTAACGCTCCCTTTTAGGTTAGGAAAGCGTGAGGAGTTGCGAGTCACTGTTGCGGCTTTTGGCCGCGACTTCTCTGCTGCTCGGACTCCCTCGGAGCTCGACTCGAGAGCTATTCAGCAATGGAAGATGGAACCAATTCTCAGTATCACACATATACATATACCTATATACATATACATGATATATATAGGTATAGTGTGTGCAATTATACAATACTTTATTATAAACCACGCATTACGCAGCTTTTTTGAATGCTACACTTATACGAGATGATAACAGTATTAGATTTAAATAATTTTTAAAAAAGCAGTATCTTTGTAATAATTAATATTGACGAAAAAATAAAGAATATGAAAATTAAATAAAACAAGAAATCGCCACGGTGCGTGCAAAAAATTCAACTGGATTGGCAGAAAAATGGCAAATTTCATCGTCCAAATCGAAGAAAAAAAAGGAAAGTTACGGGGACAACTAATGATATAGAGGTTTTCTATTTGAGGTATAACAAAATATAGATTATTCGGAAAAAGCTACAACTGTTATTATTTCCATAAGATTAACATAGGAAAATTTCGCGAGTTGCTACGGAGGTGACATTATCACACCAATTGTTATGGTGTGAAGAGCTATTTCAAGATAATGAAATTTCCATTTAGATACTTATTTAGCTTTATATTTACAACATTTTGACTATATTTAAGTAACGAATACATGTATTTACCACTGCAATGACAAAGGCTTCGGAGGTGACATTTTTTCTTTACCACGTTAAATTATTGCAAAAATAATTGTTATAACAATACTGCGAAATTCAACTCGCGTGAAAAAATTCGAATTGGATTGCAAAAAAAGGTATAAAATCATTAACTCTGATTATAGGATTATAGCGATCAGCTTGGCAATACTGGTCGAAAATAAACGGAAAATTGAAAATGCGGAAATTCAATTTTGAATATAGTAGGACTCAGACTAGGAGAAAATTCATGTATATAAAAAATATTTTTCAAGAAAATTTTAAGTTATATCCCTCTTAATAAGATTGCCTAGTTGCACATCTGAATCTCTACTGTATTTTGATTACCAACGTTCTTTTTGGCGACATGTTACGGAGGTGACATTTTAGCTATATTTAATGCAGCCATTTGTGCACACTTAATAAAATGACTACAGTGCGTATCCTCATTTATTAAGTACATTTAGTAGAAGATTTTTGTGTATTTGCCGATTCAATAAAGTTTAAATGCCGCAGTGTAGCTGCAGGGAGTGGCTACATGTCATATACCACTTTTCTGCAAATCACCCGTATACTTTATTGTTTGTTTATTTAATCAATAAATTAAATTAATTTTTACATGAAACATTATAATTGTCTATCTATAATATGAATAGCGATATTCTTATCTCAACAAAATAAATTTTGCTAATTAGACAGAGCAGCCTTGTGGCACTTATTATATATTTACTGTTTAACTTTAGTAATGAGTAATTTGAGTAATTAGTTTATAAAAATGTGAAAATGTCATTTTATACGCATTTAGACAGTTTTTTTAAAAATTAAAAACAAATTGAGAAAAAGTATGCTCTAATAAATATCTAAGATTTTCGTATTCTACGATAAATAGTCCTAAACTTTTACTTACTAAAAAAATTAAACTTTTACTTTTAAAGTTTACTTTTCTTTTCAATGGATATGAAAAGAACTATTATTAATTCCGTTTTCGCATAAAACATAATATTGTCAAGAAGAAAAGTTTTTTTTTAAACTAGGATGGAATTGGTTTTGGAATTGAAATTACTCAATCGGTAGTCGAGAATTGGTTATCAAAAATAATGTTCTACAGCCGAATTCACGGATTCAACGACATTAAATGATTTCAATATCTTGTATATTTTTTAATAATTTCAAAAATTGTAACCTTCGATATCTCAGCCAATCGGGGTGAAAATTTATGAAAGTGCAGCTCTTATATGTACAAAAAACGTTTTGTTTTCTTTTCCCGATTGCCGATACATTGTCCAAATGGTAGCTCTTTATTTTTACATGTGTTTCTATTAAATTATGTTCTAATAAGCTTATTTCAGTCAGATAAGTCCCAATCGATCCAAACATTTTCTTGTAACTTCTAACCATGTTAACAAAGTGACAGTAAAATTGGACTGGATTCCATACATACAAAAAATATGCGGGCATTTTTTAGATTTTCTATAAACGGCTTTTTGTCCAGAACTCAAATTCTAAGCATTTTACACAAAAAAGTTAAATGGAAATATCCCCTAATCCCAAGGTGTGGCTGTCGTGCCGAGGGGACTGGTTGGCCACCGGGGTCCAGGTGGTCGCGAACGACGCCCAGGGGCTGCTGGGTGAAGCTCCTGCGTGTGCACTAAGCCCCCCCCCCCCCGACAGAGGGTGGCTCGGGGTAAGGGCCGGCCCTCCCCTACCAAGCGAATTGCGGCAGTGCTTGGTAGGGTACACTATACAGCACAAGTACACGGACACACACTACAAGACACTACACTGTAGGATCACTTGGATTCCCCGAAGCCGCGACCTCTTTCTGTGCCACTCCAGTAGGAGGCCTCTCTTCCTTTCCGGAGGGTACAGCGGGAAAACTGGGTTAATGGCGCTCCTGGGCCGCCGGATAGTTTTAGGGGCCCGGGCCGGATTAACCAACCGGACCTGGCCGCCCCCTCAGCCGGCGAAAAATCCCGTAAGGTCTGCTGTTGCCGGCTGGTGACCGGATAGGGCCACAGCAGGCTGGACGGGGGGCCCCGCCGGGGCCACTGGGGGGGGAGAGGGGGCTCTTCAGTGGGAGGAGCAGGGGGGTATCGGAGTCGGGGAGGAAGGGTCTGCCTGCCACACACACACACGATACACCCGCTTCACAAAAACAAGCATGGAAGGAAAACAAAAAGAAATGGTTCCAAAAGCGCCTGGAACCGAAGGGCTCCCTAGCCCAAATACAGAAGGACCGCAGGCTGAGGCTAGCAGGCCGGATGCCGCGGGTAAGGTATTCCCGGAGGTCTCGGGGGTAACCCCGATGACTGAGGGAAAGAAAACAAAGAGGAAAAAGCCCTCGGGTACGGAGAGAAAGAGGAGGGCGTTAGCTAGGAGGGAGGAGGCGGTGGCACCGCTGACACCCTCTAAGAGAGCGCACTCCGACAGCTCAACTCCGAGGGAGGTAAAGAAGGGCTCGGGCACTGGGCAGAGGGCGTACAGCAGAGCGGTCGCCACCGAACTAAAGGTGGCTATCGTTCCTACGCTGTATCCTGACGCTCGGTTGAGCGAAGGGGAAGCCCACGGGGTCCTCGATCGCATCGACGGGGAGATCACCGACGCACCGGACGATGCCTATTTTCCCAAGTTTTGGGAAAATTGGCAGCAGAGGGGCGCGTTGATACTCAACTGCCAGGCGAAAGAGGATAAGGCGTGGCTTCTGGAGAAGGTAGAGAAGTGGAAGGGCGAGGGACTCCAGGTCAAGGCAGTTGGCATGGGGGACCTCGCGAAGATGACTAGGGCCTTGGTCTACTGCCCGGGATCGAAAGATCCCGTGGTGTTGATCAAGAACCTTGGCCGTCAAAACCCGACTCTCAAGGCCGAAACCTGGGTGGTGACCAGCTCCAACAAGGTCACCAAAGGGGTGGAGGCCGGGAGAAGGGAGGAGACGGTTGTGAAGGTCCTCCTGGAAGGGTCTGAGGTCGAGGCGCTTAAAGCGTTGGACTGGCGACCCTTCCTAGGAGCGGGTAGGGCCCATGTCGTCCCCCTGAAGACGAAGGAGGGGGAGGCCATGGAAAAGGACGATGCCATGCAGGTGGACACCGACATGGCACCGGGGGAAGGGGCGGAAGCCATAGAGGAGGGTCCTCCTGATGGTGTGTAGGGGGACGGGACCGGGCGCGGACGCGATCACGGGGGCTGGCTCTGTAGCAGCAACCAAAATTGCGTTCGCGCAGATCAACTTACACCACTGCAAAAGTGCCACGGCGGTTCTAGCCAGGCACATGGCAGAGGTGGACACAGGTATCTGCCTAATCCAAGAACCTTGGATTCACGGGGGCAGGATAGCAGGTCTAAATGGCTGTGGAACCCGGATCAGTGGTACAATGAACTCGGTGAGGGCGTGTATCATTGTGAAGGGACTACAAGTAGAAACGGTGCCGAAGCACTGCACAAGGGATCTGGCCACGGCTAGAGTAAAGTATATGGATGAGGGGGGGATCAGGAGAGACCTACTCGTGGCAGCAGCGTATTTCCCCTACGAGGGGGAATGCCCGCCGATGGTAGTGGAGAATTTGATAAGGGAGTGTGAGAGGAACGGAACCGAGCTGGTAATGGGGTGCGACGCGAATGCGCACCACACGGCTTGGGGAAGTTCCGATATCAACACGAGGGGGGAAAGGCTGCTAGGGTTTCTGGCGTCCACGAATTTGGATGTGATGAATGTAGGCAACAAGCCGACGTTTGAGAACTCGATAAGAGAGGAGGTTATTGACATCACTCTGGCATCGAGATCTCTGTGGGCAAGAATAGAGGGTTGGAGGGTTTCGGATAAGGTCACATTGTCGGATCACAATCAAATCGTGTTCCACATTGGCGGTAAAAGCACATTGGCAATCTATGGGAGAAATCCCAGGAAGACCAACTGGCAAGGATACAGGGAGAGCCTAGCAGCAAGAATAGGTGCCTTCCCGAGATCTTATGGGTCGGTGGAGGACATCGAGCACTGCTGCGAGGTTCTCACAGAGATTATCATGAGCTCGTACGAGGAAAACTGCGAGCTCAGGAGGAAGGCTAAACCCAAGGGAGCCCCCTGGTGGAATAAGTCGCTGGGGAAGCTGCGTAAGGGCGTAACAAGGCTCCGCAATAGATCTAAACGAACTAGGGCGGAGGCGGATATGCAGAGGTTTAGGGAAGCGCGCAGGAACTATAAGAGGGCCATTGAGGAGGCCAGGACTATGGGGTGGAGGAAGGCCTGCAGCGGGTGGACGGAACTTAGGGATACGGCCAGACTGTGCAGGGTTCTCCAACACCCCAAGGGAAACCTGGCTGACACAATAAGAGTAGGGGCGGACTGGGCGGGGGGTGCGGAAGAAGCTCTTTCTGAGCTACTTAGGAAGCACTTCCCGGACCACCGGGAATGGGAGAGGGAGGAAAGTATTGGACATAGGCCAAGGGGATGTGACTGGCGTATTGCCAGGAAGATCACCGGTAGGGAAAGAATAAAGTGGGCCCTAGACTCCTTCGAGCCCTACAAGGCGGCAGGACTGGACGGAGTCTTCCCAGCTCTTCTACAGCAGGGGGAGACAATGATCGGGACTGCCTTGGAGAAGTTATTTAGGGCCTGTCTGGCTTTTGGGTACACGCCCAAGAAATGGAGGAGAGCGAAGGTGGTGTTCATCCCTAAACCGGGGAAGGTACAACACTCAGCCGCAGGTGACTATAGACCAATCAGCCTGACAACGTTTCTGTTGAAAGCGCTGGAAAGGCTGGTAGATAGGTATATCAAGGAAGAAAGCCTGGTGACGACACCCCTACATAGTGGGCAGCACGCGTACCAGGCGGGGAAATCGGTAGACACGGCATTAGTGGAGGCCGTCTATCGAATAGAGAAGGGTATGGAAAGGAAGGGTTTTGTTCTAGCGGCCTTCCTGGATGTGGAAGGGGCATTCAACCACACAACCAGGGAAGCCATAGCGGAGGGATTGGAAAGGCACGGCGTCCCCCGGACGGTGCATAACTGGATCTGGGGCATGCTGAGTAGTAGGGTCATTGAAGCGCATTGGGGCGCGAGCACCAGGAGGTGCAGGGTGGGGAAAGGCTGCCCTCAAGGGGGAGTGCTCTCTCCCACCCTGTGGTGCCTGGTGGTGAACGGGTTGTTAAGGAAGTTGGACGATGCGGGCATATATGCACAAGCGTATGCTGACGACATCTTGATCTTGGTTAGGGGTGACGACGTGGACGTGGTGGCGGGAGTCATGCAGTACGCGTTGAGCCTCGTGGAGGAGTGGTGTGAAACGGTAAAGTTAAGTGTGAACCCCAGGAAGGTGGAAGTCATGCTGTGTACAACGAGGTACAAGGCCAAGGCGGTAGAGGGGCTTGTCTTGAATGGCATTCCACTGAAACTGTCAAAGGAGGTCAAATACCTGGGCGTCACGATTGACTCGAAACTCAACTGGGGCAAGCACATAAGGAGCAAATGTAGTAAGGCGGTGAGTACCTTCTGGCTTTGCAGGAGGGCAATAGGAACACACTGGGGACTAGGACCGTCACAGGTAAGATGGATCTACGAATCCATCATAAAACCTAGGCTGGCGCACGGGGCCATAGTATGGGCGCACAAATGCGAACAAAAGGGGCATGTAGAGGAGTTTGATCGGATTCAAGGGCTGGTGATGAGAGGAATGGCGGGCTCTATGAGGACAACCCCGAGGGTCGCCCTGGAGCTTCTGCTGGGACTCCCACCGCTGGGCAAGGATATCAGGGCCAGGGCCTTCAAGACATGGGCCAGGCTCACTGGGACCAGGTCTTGTGACAGGTTCAGGGACGAGGAGATAATGGCAGGGGCCACGGAGTGTGAGAAGTGGGAGGAATTTGATAGGATGGGGGGGAGATTACTCTTCGCCAAAGCATACAAGGTCCATTTACCGCAGAGAACGGAATGGGCAGGGGGCACACACGAACTACTTAAGGTGGGTGAGGTGTGGTTCACGGACGGGTCAAAGACGGATCAGGGAGTTGGAGCGGGAGCGTGGAAGAAAGGTGGCACCGAGGAATTGGTTTGCAGCCTAGATTCATACGCGACCGTATTCCAAGCGGAAATTAGGGCCATCAGGGAATGTGCCGATTGGATAAGGGACAAGGGAACCAACCATGGGTTGATTACCATATGCTCTGACAGTAAGGCGGCACTTCTGGCACTGAACGCAATCCGCATCGACTCGAGAGAGGTGATGAGGTGCAGGCAGTCACTAGAGGAGCTGGCGAGAGGGAAAGAGGTTAGGCTAGTCTGGGTGCCGGGGCACTCGGGCATCATCGGCAATGAAAAAGCAGACCGACTGGCGGGCAGGGGCTCCAGCCTGGTAAGGGCTAAACCCTGCAGGGTGGCGGTACCTGACTGCGTGGTCGACGGAGCGGTAAAAGGCTGGCTCCAGAAGGAGCTGCTTAGGAAATGGAGGGAGGCACCTGGAATCAGGCAGGCAAAACGTCTGCTGGGTGACGACCCACCTAAAGAGTGGCTGAGTACCTTAGGGATATCCGACAGGACTAGACTTAGGGTGGTGGTGGGATTTTTGACGGGTCATTGGCGGGTGGGTTACCACCTGACTAAGATGAGGTTAAAACAGAATGCAGGTTGCAGGTGGTGCGGATCGAGGAAGGAGACCACGTTGCACCTCATGGGTAGGTGCCCGGCGTTCGTTGATACGAGGCACAGGGTGTGGGGGGTACCCTTCGCGGACCCAATTTTTATAAGGTCGCTGGAGCTCCGTTTGGTGCTTAGCATGATGAGGAGCATAGACAGTAGGCTGGGTTAGGTTGAGAGGGGCGTCCTAAGGGATGTTTGACAGTAAATGATGAAAGTACAGGAGGAAAGGCATAATGGGCTTGACCTGAGTGCCAGAACCGTCACGTCCCCGGGCAGGGGCCGCCGGTATCACCTCCGGGAACTTACTGATACTGATAAATGGAAATATTGTTGATCTCCAAAAAATACAACTTTTTTTTCTTTTGACATGTACACTCGAAAATTCTTAGAATTCAAGTTAAAAAGCCAAAATCGAATTTCAACATTAATATAATTCGTTTTTCATAATACAACTTTTTAGGTATACGTTTCACATAAAAATATTAAATATAAAAGTTATAGATATTTTAAAAATACAACTTTTAGCTATAATGATTATACGCTTGGAATGATTTAACGTATTGTAAAGCCCAAAAACTGATTTTCTTTTAAACAAAATTTCAGTTGGCCACGATTATCTCTGCGAAATTAGGTCATATCAATCCAAATTTATTTTTACAAACTCTACCCATGTTAATATCGTGACAGTGAATGCTTTTTGGCTTGATCCCATACATACAAAAATATCCGGACATTTTTTACATGTTCGAAAAAAACTCGCCAATTCTAAACATTTTACATAAAAAGCTTAAATAGAAATGTCCTATAGATCTGTAAAAAATACAACTTTTTGCAAGCATCTTTTATAGTTACATCAGACCAAGCCCAAATTTATTCAGTGAATGAATTTATTAAGCATTTTCATTAAAAATAGGCATAAATCTGCTCACCGTAATTTCGCTAATTTCACGATACAATAATATACTATTCAAATTGTACTATACATTTTATGTAGGTTTGCCTTTTAAGTCTGTAAAAATGTAAGCATCGGTTGATCAGACGAACGTAAAGCGCGAGTATAGTGGGATCGGGCCTGCAGCGCGAAGCGCGAGCGTCAGTCGATTGTGCCCTATAATAAATGCAATCTAAATTTAATCTACTATACGGTTAAAAAAGATAGTCCTCTGGCTTTCTTGTTGAATATCTTAAACAAAAAAAATCGCTTACTATCGAGACAAACTGCACATTGAAGATTAACTATTCAGGAATAGAATGGTGTAAGTTGTGTTTAATAAAAATTGAAATTGCAGTCATGGCGACAGTTCGAAAGTCAAAAAATGCAGTTTTTTGACCAACTTATTTCTAGCCCAACTTTAGAAGCTTACCAGCTTGTTAATAATGACAGGATATGATTAAAAAAATTGAGCATGTAAAATAAAGATTCAGCAATATGCTAGCGCAAGAATTTTTTATGAATGTTGAAAAATTAATTAGATACGGTCAATCTTCGAAAAAAAACTATCTCTGCAACAAAAGTTATAGCGACTTCAGACACGGCTCTAAAAATCATAAAAAATGAAGCTTTTAAAAAATTAATAATTCTTTAAATAAAATCCATAAATTTTTAAACAATAGAGGCTCAAAGTTTAACCCGATTTAGATGGTTTTATGTGTTTAGGTACCTGTATGTAGCTCTTGCATACACAGACAAACTCATTGTCTACTGCGTCTCAAATTACAACTTCGGCTCGAAAGGGACTCTTGCTAGAATAGAAAAAAAATTTTATGACCAGCTACCTAAACACGTAAAACTGTCAAAATCGGCTTAAACTTTGAATCTCTATTATTTAAAAGTTTACATATTTTATTTAAAGAATCATCAATTTTTTAAAAGTTTGATTTTTTATGATTTTTAGAGCCGTGTCTGAAGTCGCTACGACTTTCTGTTGCAGAGATAGTTTTTTTTCGAATATTGACAACATTCATAAAAAATTCTTGCGCTAGCATATTGCTGAATCTTTATTTTACACGATTTTACATAAAAAACTTTCCTTCTCGTGTGCATCAAAATCGAATACTTGGTCCTCAAGTACCATTTTTGAGGATTGAATCCTGTCTGTCAAAATTTTCAATTGTTCTTCAGTATCAATTACTAAAGACTGCATTTTATTTGTTTTTTCATTCGGATTGTTGATTGATTTAATAAAATTTAGCCTCGAGATATCCAGCAAATATTTTTGTGCTAACGGATATACATATTGTTTTGAAACTGACTCTATCGCTCGATGATGGTAGATTGAAAGGTTAATAAAATGCGTCTCTTCGAGCTAAAATGTTTATACTACGCCATACGTTTCGGGGTAATTTTACCCCCTCATCAGTGGCTAAGCAAAATATTAAATTTTATTATTAAGTTTTACAAATAGAATTTACAATAACTAAAAATATAAATTACCAAGTTTAAAAATGAGTCGTGCGCTACATCGACGACGTAAAAACGCAGACGGCGCTAAAAATTACAAATCGCAAATTTAAAGAAATTACAAAAGAATTTAAACGTTACAAAAATCGCTACAAAAAATTAAGCAACTTACAAAGAGTGACGCTCGAAAAACTTTAAACAAAAGTAATAAACGCGACCGGTGCCACTCGGTGGTAATGTGGCACCGGCCAAGGACAAAAGTCAACTAAGTTTACAGCTAAAATCGATCTTATATATATGTTACAATACATCGGTCAAACTGGATTCTAAAATCAAAACTATGACCAGTCTCCAACGCATGTACTGCAAGAGGGGAATTCAAATCCCTTTTCTCTATATACCTCTTATGTTCGTATTGCCTAGTTTTTAAAGGCCGATACGTTTCTCCGATATATGTTGATTCGCAATCGGAGCAATCGATTTTATAAACCACGTTCCGTGTGTCACCCACCGCAGTACTAATATTGTTGGCAATAACACTAGAACGGACACGGTCTTCTGTATGGCAACTTAGCTGACTTTGTCTTGTTGACTCCTCGTCGCGTCTATTTTTCTTCCCGGCCAATGCTCCCGCTGGTGACGTCGGGTTTTCCTTATCCGCCGGAGCGCCAGCAGCCCTCGCTCGTTGCATTCTTGTCGTCGATCTCGTAGTAGGAGGCATGATAAACGTGACGCAAATGCCCAAAATTGTTTGAAACTGACTCTATCGCTCGATGATGGTAGATTGAAAGGTTAATAAAATGCGTCTCTTCGAGCTAAAATGTTTATACTACGCCATACGTTTCGGGGTAATTTTACCCCCTCATCAGTGGCTAAGCAAAATATTAAATTTTATTATTAAGTTTTACAAATAGAATTTACAATAACTAAAAATATAAATTACCAAGTTTAAAAATGAGTCGTGCGCTACATCGACGACGTAAAAACGCAGACGGCGCTAAAAATTACAAATCGCAAATTTAAAGAAATTACAAAAGAATTTAAACGTTACAAAAATCGCTACAAAAAATTAAGCAACTTACAAAGAGTGACGCTCGAAAAACTTTAAACAAAAGTAATAAACGCGACCGGTGCCACTCGGTGGTAATGTGGCACCGGCCAAGGACAAAAGTCAACTAAGGATATACATATTGTTTAAATGCAGAAATAGCCTCGTCACCCTGTTCTAATATAAGATTAGATTGTATAGTTACTTGAAGATCATCCATTGCCCTTTTCAAATTGAATGTCTATTTATATTCCTGGATGAGTAATTTCAATAGCCTGTTTAATGTAATTAGCTAATTTTTGTTTATCCCGGTAATCTTCAATAGCATTATATTATAGATCGATCGTAGTCGACAAAGCATCCTTTAAATTATCCATGATGTGAGGTATATCTTGGTGAACCTCAAAATCAGTTATACTTTTGAATATGTGACGTGCGCTTTTTCTTTTCTCTGCCCCTTCTTCCTCCTGCAGCTGCCGCTTATATTGCAATAATACAACGACAGTTGTTCGATTATTGCCGTAATATAAATGCTCTGGGCTCCTTCGCAATAGGTAATAAAATGTAATCCGCATGTTTTCGGAAAGCGCGCGCCCGTCTCCGCCTAAGCTCTTAATTACCCTCGGCTGCGCTAACTCTTCTCGGTATTCGGGTACGGACCTTTTTCCTCGCACCCCCGCTTACCGAGGGGCCTTATTGCACCGAGGTGTAGTTACAAATCGATTTGCGAAGCTCAAACACTCTCGCTTCAGCTCTCGATGCGAACAGCTCAGCACCTCGCTCGCTGCCCGCACGAGACATGTCGAGTGCGACTACAAACGACCCAATATTATATTAAATAAAGTTTTTGCTATATATTATTATCAGAGTGGTTAGTTCTTGCTATTCCTTCCTTGATCGACACGACTAAAAATATTTCGTGCTGAATATTTTTTAAAGTGTTAAGTACTTTCCATTTCTTCGTGACAAGCGTAGCGTGAGTTGCATCAACTTCATTATTCTGTGTTAGAGGTACATGCGGGCTAGTGCATAAAATAAGAAAACACAAGTTATGTGAACGTAAAATATATTATGTATGTCTATTGTATTAAAAGCAGAATGATAACTGTTGAGAAATACAACGAACGCACACATACATACAGCCATGAACACAGCTGTAATAGACATGCCGAGAGAATATACCTGGCTAAGGGTATATTTATTGCACCCTTCGAGCATATACACATAGAGGAAGCATGTTATATGGCAAGCGCGACGTTTTTAGCGGTATCCCTACTCTCTTTCACTCACTCTTTTCCGCGCACGTGATTGGCTAAGTGACTCCCCACCTATACCTATAAGACTTGAAGCCTGTATAGCCGGTAGCCTATATGTAGAGATATCGCCCGCTTAGAAATTGAAAAAACGATAATAAGGCCGTGATAACCCAATGAAACTTTTTTAAATCAATAATATATGCCTTTAATAATTCTTCAGTATAGTTTTATTAAAATTTACTGGCACAGAACACGTACAAACTAAACGAAATCATGTTTGCTTTTGCTTCATCTATTTTCTTAAATTCTAACTTTAACTCGCGGTATCTCGATGAGATTTTTATCATTATTATTCAAATTTTTATACAATTTTTGTCTGTCTATTCTTCGGGACGCAGGATAAGTCTGAAACCTTAAATATATTTTATAATCCATTGATGAATTTTTGAAAAAAATATATCTCAAAGATTTTTTTTCTCGAAGAATTTTCTTTCAGCTTCAAATATCAATTAGATTTTGTGTAACAGTATTAATAATATATTATTATTACACAGAGTTCGACAAAAAAAAACAAAATTTTCTTAATATTACCGCCTAAAAATGTTTACTGACCTAAAATGATAAAAATAATTTCAACTTAGTGTGAGTAAGTAACGCTCTCGGACGGGCCCGAAGTTCAAAACTTTTTTTTACTACACCCTAAATAATAAATTTAAAGAACACTTATACAAATTCTTTAAACAATTGGTATAATTTCAATTTTATTCTTGCGTTAATTTAGTGAGCACCAAATATACGCCTTCCAGACGGCTAACCGCCGTGCGGTGACGTGCAGTTTCGGAAGGGAGGGGATACCTATAAAACTCACGCGATTTTAGCCCAGGATGCTTCCTCTATGTGTATATGCTCGAAGATTGCACCCGATCGGCCAACGATGCTCCTCAGCAGAGAGACACCGCCCACGCACTTCAGTTAGATTTCGACTACCGAACAGCCAACATACACTTGTATTTTCAAATAAAGTTTTTACTCATTAGTTTCTTCAATTACCTTTATTACACATTACTTTAATGTACATTCAAAATAGTGTCATACATATTCTTGTCAATCCTCACTAATTCCTGCAAACTCTGTCATTGGTTTTATCTGTGTGCTGTGTTAAATAAAGACAATTCAACTTTATGCCACCCTTTATAACCTTATTAACAACAGATTATGGGCCCAGGACTAGTGAATATGAATATTTGGATAGTGTGTGACACGTCAAGTACTTTTTTGAAAGACACGTTAATAGTGAGCAAAGTGAAGTGTAGTTACGTCAAAAATGTCAGATTTTGTGCTTGCTTCCATACAAAAGCTAAATAGTGAAAATTACTCAACATGGAGTTACAAATTAAAACTTCTGTTAATGAAAGACAAGTTGTGGGATGTGGTTAACGACAATCCGCCGAATCCTGTCGACGCCATGTGGACTGCAAAAGATGAAGCTGCACAAGCTACGATCGGCTTACTTGTCGAAGACAGTCAACTAAGACTTATCAAAAATGCAGATACGGCACGGGCACAGTGGAATACACTGAGTGAATACCACCAGAAATCAACTCTTTCGGGAAAAACACACCTTCAACGTCGGCTCTATCACACGGTTTTGAAAGAAGGCGGTGATATGGTGGAGCACGTAGCTACAATTTGCGAGTACGCAGATAAACTTCTTGCTATGGGCAAGCACATCGACGACGACATATTAGTAGGGGTTTTGCTAAGCAGTATTCCTGAATCCTACGGCACTTTCATCATGGCTTTAGAGGGCAGACTGGAGAAGGATCTCACACTGGACTTCGTTAAAGGCAAACTTATCAACGAGTTCATGAGACGCAAGGATACACAAGAAGCAAGATCTAGTGAGTCGAACTAGAGTGCGTTGAAAACTACGCATAATGATAAAGCTACACAACCGAAAAAGATAAAATGTCTCTTCTACAAGAAAAAGGGACATTTGAAGGTAGACTGCCGAAAACTCAAGGCATGGCTGGAAAAACATCCGGAAAAATAAACGAAGATCAATAGACAATAATAATAAAGCGACTGCTGAAAATACGAAGAGCGAAGAAGATTATGGCTGTTATTTAGCTCGTATTGAAGTATGTCTTGGTGCAGAAGCAGAAGAGGACCGCTGGATTATAGACTCCGGGGCGACGAACCATATGGTTCAAGCGCGATCTTTATTCCAGGAGCTGGACACAGGCCATAAAGGTTTTGTACACCTCGCAGACGATGAGAAACGCGTTCCAATCGAAGGCATTGGAACAGCTGTCCTAAAGTGTCCAGATAGTAAAGGGAAATTGTCCATCATAAAAGTTCGTGATGCGCTCTACGTACCCGGATTAGGCGTTAATATCCTATCTGTGAGTAAACTCACGAAAGAAGGTTATAAAACAATCTTCGCAGAGAACGCCTGTAAAATAATAAAAGATGAAAATATTTTAGCTACAGCGAAGGTAGCCTCAGATCTGTATAAACTGAGAGCCGAAAAATCCTTCGCGGGAAAAGCTGTAACAATAAACAACAGCTGCAAAGAAGACTGTCACCATACTTGGCATAGGCGATTCGGACATCGATATACAGCGGCTATAAGAGAGCTGGAAGAAAGAGGATTAGTTACCGGGATTCGAATTTCGGACTACGGCTGGACGATCGTATGCGACGAGTGCATTAAAGGAAAATTACATCGTAAAACCTTTTCAAAGGAGTCTAATACTCAAATGCAGGCAGTGCTGGACTTGATACATACAGATGTATGCGGACCAATGCAGACGCTCACTCCAGGTAACAATCGGTACTTTATGACCATAATAGATGACTACTCCAGGTATACACACATTACACACGTATACATTATGCGGCATCAAGATGAAGCTGCTGGCTATATTAAGGAGCATGTACAGATGGCAAGAACGCAATTTAATAAAGTACCGAAAATAATCCGTTCCGATCGAGATAGAGAATATATGAACAAGGATCTTCAAACAATTCTCAAAGATCAAGGCATCCGCATTCAATATACAGCACCTTACTCGCCTCAGCAAAACGGTGTCGCCGAGCGCAAGAATCGCTCCCTTCTCGACATGTCGAGGTGCATGCTTTTTGATGCAGAACTCGGTATAAAATACTGGGGTGAAGCAGTACAAACTGCAAATTATTTGCAGAACAGACTTCCTAGTAGAGCAACATCAAAAGCGCCTTTTGAATTATGGCATTCGAAGAAGCCCGACCTATCGAATCTACAGATCTTCGGCAGCTCCGCTTACATGCATATTCCTAAGGAACAGCGGACAAAGTTGGATGCAAGAGACAATAATATTGATTTTCGTCGGTTACTCAAATGAATCTAAAGCCTACCGGCTATTGGATACTGACACCGACAAAATTAAAATTAGCCGAGACGTCGAATTCATCGATAAAACAGGTATCAAAGAGAAATATTCGAATCCAGAAGAATGCGAAATTATTCTAAACCATAAACAGACGGAAAATGATCACCACCAAATCGACGATAATATTTCTATTGTCTCCTCATCAATCAGCGATTATGCCAGCTTAGAAGAGGACAGTACTGAAGAAAACTAGAGGGCAGCATTTCTGATCAAAATGTACCTGATGCGAACGAGCATATGAATCCGAGGCACTCCGAAAAGTCTAATAGGGGCGTGCCTCCAGACAGGTATATGGCTGCATTGCATCTAACGAGAGAGGAACCGAGTGACGCAAAAGCTGCATTATCAGGCCCTGATAAGGACCAATGTAAAAAAGCTATGGATGATGAGATACGCTCTCATCCAAAAAACGGCACATGGGAAATCGTTCCGCGACCAGATCATCGAGACATCAGAAAAGCAAATGGATCTACGCTCTTCATATTTTTTCGTGCAACGCTTTATTACGTAGCTATTGAAGATTATCCGTGCAAACTTCAATATTTTTTCTAATATCGCTATTTTAAACAAACTTCCCATTGTTTTTCGCACGTAGCAGTTCCATATTCGGATTCTACACATTTTTCCTGATATGTTCCAAAAAAAAAACTGCTTTACATCAAGCAACATCCATCTACCTATTTCTTTTCTGCTTCCATGACTGGACTATTACTTTCTGCATCGCAACTTGTTCACTTTAAGTCGATGTTTTGCAATGATATTAATAAATATGTACAAAATTTTTTCTGATATCGCTTTTTAATGAGTGTCAGAAGACCATGTAAAAATTTCAAGATTCTAGAATCAGTGGAAGATATTACAAATGTCTTTCAAAAACTAGTCTTTTTCGTCAAAAATGCACCTGTTATCTTTTTAAATTATTAATATTTTTTCATCGGACTTTTTCTAATTGATTGTCAATTACATAGGAAACAAAAAATGAAAAAAAATTTGAAAAAGTCGCATAATTTCAGAGTTATTTTGAGGTAAAAGCACTACCTGCATATCTCCTATCATTTCACGTAGGGAATACTAACTACAATGCGCCTCGGTGAAAAATGGACTAATCGAAAAAAGAAAAAGTGCGTTGGGCTTGGATTTTACTAGCGAACAGCATAAGACCTCAAGAACAACCATTTTTAAGATACCCTAGGAAATATGTCACCCTATTGTATATATATGAATTCAAATTTCTTGTTAATCTTACCTTGTTATCTGGTTCATGTAGCCTATTTATTTCCCTAAAGTTATTTACATAGTGCAATGAATATTTATTTAATGTCTGTATGAAAGTAGATTAGATGTGACAAGCTGTAACGTTACATCGAATTTGTATTTACTGATATGATATTTATCAATAATTGTAATCATAAAGTAATTATGTACTATATATATCTATAGATTTTACGTCAGCTTTGATACATACATAGCAAAGATTACTTAGTTGGGTTAGGTAAAAATCGCAGGATCGCAGGATTCTGTTTTTAGCAATGTGAGTTCGACTAGTTAAGCAAAGTTTGCTTAACTAGTTGAGTAAAAATCGCTGAATGACAATTAAGCCTGCGTCCCATAAAAGCGTGACGATGGTTCAATCGATAGAGTATCGGGCTATAGTAATCCAGAGGTCCTGGATTCAAGCCTGACTCTTGACGATTTTGGGGACATCTTTTGGTTTACATAAGTGCTTATAAGAATCGTATGAGGACTTAAAAAGGTTAAAAAATAAAAAAAAAACTTGCATCCACGTGTGGGTTAGGGCGCCGCCATATTGGCTCGCTCTTGTTCAGTGGATATATAGCTGCGAACTATTTATATATCCCCGCTTTTTAAGCAAATTTTACTCGACTATTAAGTAATCATTTGACTTTTTCTGTGTAGTTTTTATTTTTAAATAGTATACGATATCATTTGAAGATGATTTCAAATTATTTGAATATAAAATAATTCACATTCCTGCACGAAAAGAAGAAAAACCCTGCCAACGACACGTGTCAATCAGTCTGATTACTTATAAATATTACTATAAATATTATAAATATTACTAAGAAATATTACTAAAATTACTGAAAATATTTTAAAAACAAATGCATCTCAGAATTCATCATAGAACATAATTACAAATGTTTTCAATCAATTAATTATTTCCGTAGAATCATTGCAGTTCCTATCGACTTTCATTGAAGACGTTACCAACGCCTCAAATATAAGCTATGCAAATCAAGTTGTGAGTTATGAATGGAGCGAAATGCGACTAGCATTCGATTATGTAATTACTATTTTCTCATTATTTTTTTTTCTTGAATGACTTATCATGTTCAACAAAGGAACATTATCACGCACTATTTAACCTTCATAAAATTTAATCAACTAGAAACATTTTATTAGACTTACATTCTTTTATATTTGTAAATTTCGTGCCGTTTCATATAGAACCAAAGAAATCGGGTTTTAAGGATATTGTTCTATAGCAATAAAATATAGTATATTAACATAGAACTCAATATTTTTAAAGTTAAGAGAATGAAATAAAAAACTATTCAATATATTCGTTGCAACGTTAAAAAACTTAAGGTGAAATTTGAACGTATGTTATTCTATTTATCCTCAAAAAGTGTAGGAGCTGTCAAAGGTCACGGCCATGTTGAATTTTGGAGTAAAAGTAACATCAAAACTTTTCTATTGGTTGTTCCTGTCGTTAGTATAGTCGCGCGATTGGCTGTTCGTTTGGGCATGCGCGAGATGCATTAGAGGTTAGAGTGCGCTATGCGACATTTATTCCTGTTCTAAGAAAAGGTAAGACTGATGTATGGAGGCAGCCATGTTGAAGCCTCAAAATTTTAATTGGTTACTCTTTGTTTGCTCGTTCGCGATTAGCTGTTTAAATTTTCTTTAGGATTAAATTTTTACAATTTTCAATTTTTACAGTTTGAATACGATACAAATGTTTAAAATGAGGTGAGAAGAATGTAGGGATAAGCTGCTACGATACTTTGGCTCCATACTTTGGTTCCATGCTGCACAGAGAAGCAGAACACGTGTTTGACTACAACCGTCACTCTTGGCTCGGTCCTTTTTTTTTACGTAGTAAGAAGCATAGGGAAGACAAACTTTCCCTCTCTCAAGAAGGATCAGGCCCATCGACAGTCACTGCAAAAAAAGAGTCTCAATGCTTCTCACTCACACTCACAGTAACCTATGTCCTATCTCCTAGTAGTCTTTACTGCGTATTTTTGAATTTACTTATTTTAAATAAGGAAAACATTTTTGAAAGTGACAGATAACAGTTTTAATGTACATTATTTAAATCAATTAATTTGTTATTAACGATTTAATTGTTTAAATAAATGTCAAATAATTTATTTGCATTTAAGAAAAAACCAACTTGAAAAAATTATACATGTCCCAACAAACATGAGGCACTTTGAATTTTTAAAAACCATCAATTAGAACTTGAGTTATTGCAATTTTTTGAAAAAATAAGGAATTTTCGTGACATTTCCACATTTTCTGAGCCGCACGCGCTGACTTCGCATTTTTCATTGCTTTTCTGGACGAATTAAGCCATCTGCCGCTTTTGGGAAAAATGTTATCATGTACAGTATTATTTCAACAAGTATTATGCCAAATTTTAACTAAAAATGACAAGTTGTTTTGACGTAACCGTTCGATTGAAAAAAAAAATGTATATCTCGGCTCCTATTAGTTGGATCTTGGCAAATTCATTTGAAAATTCATGGTTTTTACGTACTTTAAGCTGCATTTTCTGCGTTTCTTTAGCTTTAATATTAGAGGAAATAAAAAATATTCGTTGATAACAGTGTTGTTAAATATTAATTTTAAGTGAAGTTCTATTTAGCATTAATTAAGGCTGCCATAAGCTATTGATTAAACGGCTATTAGAGATGTAGATAAACAACCATTACTGTTTATTTGATTTATTATCCCTTATTACAATTAAAAAGCGATTATACTCGTAAATAATGAGTCATATGATAATGAAACTTTCATCAAAATTTTTTTTTTATCACGGCACCCCAAATTGAAATGGTAAAAATTCATACATTTTTGGCTGTTCTAAGTCGTTCTAAGTTTTTTCCGGCCGCTCGAATTTGAAGTTGTATCTGTGGGACCGAGACCGCTGGCGACGGCCGCTCGAATTTGAAGTTGTATCTGTGGGACCGAGACCGCTGGCGACGGCCGCCAAAGTGGGGAGAATGCGCTTGGATCTACAGCATGGTTTTAAATTTCAGCGGCTGGAAATAGTATATTACTACCCAAAGCCAGTAAAATAAGAAATGTCTCAGATCACATGTAATTGTCGGCCGAGGCGAAGCCGAGGTAGACAAACATGTGATCTGAGGCTTTATTTTTTACTGGCCATGGTTTGTATACTATTTTTCTTCTCGACGTTGCCGGAAAGCGGCAACTTCAATTCGCGCAGCGGCCAGAAAGTTGACGCTTTCCGGCCGGAGGGGAGAAAAAGTTATAAAACGGCCAGAAATGTATGTATTTTCATCATTCTTTTTTTAATTTGGGGTACCGCAACGAAAAATTGACTTTGACGATAATCTTTTTATTATTCTATTTATCGAACTACTACTAACAATGACGCGAGTGATGATTATATTTCTTTACATACAATAGTAAATTGATGAAAAATATTAACATAATTCAAATGTCATTCTACTTGTAAATAATAAGTATAAGACCAGAATTTTGAAAAAAAATTTACCTCGAAAATTTTTTATAATAAATTTATTTCTTATGTACAATAATATAAAACGTAAAACTCACAATCGTCCATATAAAAACAATTATTGAAAAATTAATTAATAAACAAAATCATTTATTAATTTTTCAAGTGTTGCTTTATTACAATTTGCATCATAGATCCCTTTGTCGTTTCATTTTTACTCGAAAATGAATTATAGGCCGAAGCAAGTTGTATACCTCTTTCTGCATGATCATTTACAACTTGCAGAGCGTATACAACTTGTTTCGCCTCCAGAAAATCTTCCCTCTCTTCCCATGATTCGGGATCGACTTTCAGGAAGTCTGCCTTCAAATTCAATTTTTGAAAAAACTTTAATGTACCATTATTGACAAATTGGTCTAGAGACAAATCATCCACTGCCAGCAATGAGTCAAGTTTTGCTTTTGTAGAGCACTTACTTGTACTCCTAGAGTCAGAATTGATTGTATTGCACATTAAGACCTTACACTCTTTTGATCCTAATTCATCAAAAAGAGCTAATGCAATCAATTCATCCCCTAAGTGCCATAAGTGCCCTAAAAATTTGTTGAACACTGCGCGTGATATTTTTGGATTCACAGAACTAAATTTGTAAACATTCTTTAAAAATGCCAAATCAGTTCTGGGAGCCAGTTGTGGAATGTTCACTGAAACCAACCCTTTTGATAAATTAAAGTTAAAAAAGGCATAGATCACGAAGACCTGTAGTTTCGCGTGCTGTTAATTTAAACTCATTTCTAAAAATGAATATTTTAAAGGACTAAATGGCTGTCGCCATCCATCGGGCATGGTGGATTGGCCCAAGAGCATTGAATTTAACTCCACCTTCTACGTTTCCTCCAAGAAAAATAACTACGAGTTCTAAAAAAACTCTTTGTAATCATTTCTGGCAAAAAACGTCTGTAAAAATAATTTAAAAATTAATTTTATTATTATTAAGTATATTTGAAATCTATATTACGCAATATAATTAACATCTTTACCTGAAGTTGTTACGTCGCACATGATAGAATTGTCTCCTTTTCAGATAGTACTATTTTTAATATGTTATCATCCAGAATCCGAGGTGCAAAATTTTCTTTGCCGATGCGTGAGCATTGTTCTTGAAACCGTTTCAAAATTTGCCCGTTGGGTCCAGACGTAGATTTCTTCAAAAGCTGCTCTCAGCATTATTTCATATACATGGTGTCTGCATGCCAAGTGTACGAGTTTGCGTCCCAATAGATTTTCTATCAGAATGCATGGTCCATTTAACGGTTCAGTATTTGAGACTGTGGTGTCAAATACCATACCACATATTTCATGAGCGATTCCCCAATCTTCTAACAGTGCAACTACAGCATTTGCCTGTTCTTTGCCTGTTCTTCTTGTAATGATTTGAACGCCAATGAGTTGCGAAACACCACAGCCAGTAACGATTACTGCAACTCTATCAATTTTATCGTATTTATCATTGGGACTTTGAAACTGCTTTCCATCCCAATGAATAAATAGTCTGGATGGATGATCGGTTTTAAACTTCTCCTTGATAGACTCTGCACCTTCCAGTCTGAACTTTGTTCGGCAGTTACGAATATACTCTCTGCTCAAGTATATATCATTCACATTGATTTCACATCGCTTATCATCGCATGATCAAGAGTTGAAGTCAGATGAAACGAGACGATCTTCCTTTTTTTAGGCTTAGGAGCACGCTCTTGAACAATGAAGGCGTCCTCATCAAAGGCATCGTTTATGCTCTGAAAATCATCTTCAGGCAGCATAAAGTTAGTTACGTTAAAACAGTCGTTCTTAGCCTGAGTAACTACAGAATTTGAAGCAGCGGTTTCTGAAAAGTAAAAATTAGAATTGTTATATTAATTAGATAAATACGTACTTAATACAATTATCGTACAATTTAATTTTAATCAGTGATTGTGAAAGTGTTAGTAATATTACGCCTCAGATATGGTTTCAAATTTGAACGGATTGGAAAAAATTGGAAGAAAAGTCATAAAACGGACAAAAATGCATGCAATTTCTGACCGTTCGAATTTGAAGTTGTATTTGCAGGACCGAGACCGCCTGCGATGGCCGTGGGGAGAATACGCTCGGATCTACAACATAGTTTCAAATTTGAGCGGCCGGAAAAGAAAGTCATAAAACATCATTCTTTTTTTAATTTGGGGTGCCTTAACGAAAAATTGACTTTGACCATAATCTTTTTGTTATTCTATTTATCGAACTACTACCAACAGTGACGGCAGCAATGATTATATTTATTTGCATGCAATAGTATATTGATGAAAAATATTAACATAACTTACGTTATACATAAATAATCATTATTAGCAATTCGATTAATTATTCCTTATTCCAATTAAAAAGCGATTATACTCGTAAATAATGAGTAATACGACAATGGAACTTTCATCAACATTTTTCTTTTGTCACGGCACCCCAAATTAAAAAAAGAATGGTAAAAATTCATACATTTTTGGCCGTTTTAAGTCGTTTTTTCCGGCTGCTCA